>BPTQ01000009.1:312576531-313176531 GCA_019973895.1 Chrysanthemum seticuspe
AATATCATCTGAAATTAGTCATGCTACGCATCAATATACTTTCAAGTATATTCTAACTAATACTCAGATTTGTCTTAATTCAATATCATTCTCATGTTATTGATTGACAACGGACTATTTAGAATAACTTAAGTTATTCAAGGATTTAAACATGCAAAAACAGGACACAATATTATAAATGAAATTAAACGTATACCGTACTTTAATTCATTATAAATAATAATTGTTTAACATCCTTTATCCAAATACTAAATAGATCAATGCATGATAATTCTCAGTTAATGAATTTTGCCACAAGTCATGCAACTCATACTTGTTGACAAGGCATAATTTCAACTAACTTTGATCTACAAGAATTTTGAGAATACTTATTTCAAAAATTCAATAATTGAATTTCTTGTATGTGTTTACACATATCTTGATATTGTCATATCATTCCATAAGGTGCGTGATAACCTGAACCACCTTTATATGACAATCATCTTTCAAAACTTTTAAAGTTTTAAAGTATTCTTCATTCTTTAATGTATAATGCAACTATGCTCTTAGTTGAGCATAACTAGTCAACATGGTCATTATCAAGGATACCATGACTAGAATTGAGTGTCATCTCAATTATACCAGCATCATTGTGTACAACAATATGCTCTTTAAACATCCGTAAACTTCGAACAGTTATAGTGTAATGTTGGTGCCTACCAAACTCAAGTTTGTTGGCAATGACAATTATGAAATAATTGCCATATTTTCGTCCATAGAATCTAGGAGCATATCCAGACTGTGGAATGTGATTCTAAATCCAAACATATTCCTTTTAAAATATTTATTACACTAACAACTTTCAATGTTTTCAAATCATCTTGTAACCAAGCATGACACAACAATCTTATACACAACATGATGTACATGATGAATCTTCAAGTTAAACTTTAAGATCTCATTCATATTATATCTTGTTAAAGATATGTATTTATCATGTTTTATTAGACTCATTTATTTTACCGCATATGTTTATAAACACATATTCCAAGGTTGTATGTCTTATTTCCAAATCTTACAAACAAAGTTTCATTCCCAATTAAAACTTAATTTAGGTGGAATGTAGTTTGCCCATACAACATATAAGATTTAAGAAAATAATACTCCCACTAGCTTTCAGGAATACTTATGAGCTATCTTATTTTAATTTTTTTATTAAATCAGACATTGATTTAATATTAAACATAAGAATCATCTCATAGATGCATGCATATATCCATTCATGGATTCTTGCAGTTTGTACATATTCAAATATTATTTGAATTCATAAAACTACTTTGTATTACTTATCGTCCTCGCAAAAGTAATTCCACAATAAAGAGTTTTGATATTCATTGTCAAAATTTCATATCAATGAAACTAAGTATGACAATTATAATCTTTATACTTTTATTTAATGTATCTTGAAAAGAATATTCAATCATAGTTAATTGCTTAAATATGATTAATATTATTATCACTAGACATGCATTAAATATGTGTACAATATTGTCCATATAATTTCTACATAAAGATTTAAACCACTAGGGTTTCCATCCTTTGAAGAAAATCATCTTCATTTAGATAAACCAAGTATCTAAAATTGATTATATTTATGGATAGCATCTCAACATTCATAGTATGATTGATTTACCACAATTCAACATTTGGTAAATTCATCATCATGATTAACAGGCTTACCATGATCCTGTAACTCATAATCCTCAGCATATTAAATATCTGAGATATCCTTACGGATCTATAAATGACAATTCCATCATTTTGAGGTCTAATCATTTACATGTTTAGCCTCATCATGATATTTGCTAGTGCATTTTAAAAGATTATGTATTTTGTAATTCAATCTTTCAAGATCTAAACAAAACTCCCACTTGCCTTTAACAATTTAAAGATTGCCTTTAAATAGTTTATCAAGTAGAGCAACAATACATTGTTCTCTTTTTGGATATTACAAAAAACATTGACAGTCCCTAACATTAGTTTGTTACAACTCACTCTATAAGTAGTTTAACAAATTCAGAACTTCATTTATAAGACTTAATGTGATTCATCACATTCCATAAACAAATGGTGTCTTATCAATCTTCTAGGTTGGAGTCTTATTGAGTATATTCAATCTATACTCAATCTTCTAACCTTGATAACATGTGGAAGAAACTATAGTTATCTTGAATCAAACATGCTAATAGATTTTGATTCTTCTAACTGAACATACCATAAAACTATGGTATTTCATTAGAATTAATATTATAAGATAATCTAATAATATTTAAGATAACCATCTACTCTTTGGCTTACCTATTTACCAACAAAGTAAAACTTAATGGTACAATAGAATTACCAAGTCAATTGCATACATTATAACTCAAGTATTTTTGACCAAATCAAAAGACATATCAGTTATAATCCCACTATACGTTATAAGTCATTGATCAACTCATTGACATCATGCATATGTCTTAAAATATAGCAAGTTAACGTCTTACTTTATATTGTAAGTCTTGTATTAAAAGACTTCATGTTTGTGACTTTACAAAATCATAAACATTTGTAATTAAAGTAATTATGAACACCACCTCAGGTTTCAATTAATATTTCAAGTTAATATTTTCTACATATATTTAAGTCATTCAACGAATACTTAAATTCAAAGTAGTATTAGATTACTTCATTTAATTATGTCATTCCATGAAAAATTCAACGTAAGAAACTGCAAAATCATCCATGCTCGTTCTCAAGACACGTGGATATTTTACCTTGGGCTATAATCTAGTTCACGTTCTCACGTAACATAAATTATAACTACAAGTGTTTCTTAAATATTGAATGACATAAATTTTGAAAATAAAGTTGTCTTTGTTATCATCTTGACACATGTTCTTAATAAGGCAATCATACATATTTAAATGTATAATTCCTATTGGAACGTTACTCTCTTACCTTGCGGTAAAGAGAATCATATTTATATGTGTTGTACCTTGCACACAATAAAGATTTCTCCCACTTGTGCATGGAACAACATCATGTAGCAGATAAACAACACGATACACGTTCGTTTATTTGATTAATATGATTTGTGTCATAGATATAACAAGTAGATGTAGGACTATATTGATTAGTAAGGAAACGCACATGACAATCCTTGAAAACCATAAGTGCCTACAATTGGAAAGTAATTATCTTTGAAGATAATCTGGGTTACTACACAGGAAATAAGGCTTGTAGCTCCCACTGAATTAGAAATCATTAAAACAATTTCTTATTCAGTAATGCAACACAAATGCTCCCACTGAATCTGACAACATTGTAAGTGTTGCATAACTAGTGAAACCAACTTGCTTGCTTTTTACTTTCCTACACCTTTAAAAAACCATACGTAATCATTACTAAGGTACTAAAAGGTGTATTCTACTCTATGAATGATGGGTTATCCATCAATGTTATTAACTCGAAAAATTGGGTATGCAATTTCTTCCTTAACATGCCTACCATCCCCATACTGGTATGTAGCACCTTTAAAGGTTAAAGTAAACCAACTAGATAAATTAAGCTAGTTTTCCTTTTACCAATTTTCACGGTAATTTGTCTAGCTTCTACTTTTGTAACTAATATACATGTTTTCCAGTTAACCAACATTCATGTTTGTTACAAAAGGATTCATTCACCTAATGAAGGTAATGAAATCTTTATGGAAAATATGACGTGAAATTCATTGCTATGAGTTACATTAGAATTTAGACAATTCAAAACGTTCCTATTATACCTTTCTCATTCATGAAAAGGAATAGGATTGAGTCTAATGCTTCTCCCATGGAAAATAGACTTCGTTTGTCTTTTCAGTAAATTATTCTCGATCAAACATTTGTTTGAAAGCAGAATGGAGCAATTTACTGATCAAAGACTAAACTTTGTTTACGGTTAAATGTTGCAATTATACATTCAAAAGAATTACAAAATTCAATTTTAGTATTTTCGATAATTAACCTTTTTCAAGAAAATTAATTACCCATGGTTCATAAGCATATAACCATTTAATTTTCACTGAAAAACTAGGATCCAAATTGTCATAATCTCATCACATCAGTTGATCTGCTAGTAATGATCCTTATACAAAGTGGTAGAGCTTTTGCTCAATTGCCAATTTCAATTGCAATTCCTAGATTTATGGGATTTACATATAGCCAATTTTAATTGCCATGTAAACATGTTTTATCCCATCTTATGCCTTGAGTTGCCAGTTCTCACTACAAAACTCAATTAAGTTGTCCAACTTAAGAAACTGCAAAATCGTCCATGCCCGTTCTCACGACACGTGGACATTTTACCCTTTGATTACGATCTAAGTCACGATCTCACGCAAATAAAAGGTAATCTTAGGTGTTTCCGTTTCGTTGGATGGCATATAACTTAAATTAAAGGGTAATAGTTTTGATGTTGAATCAAATATGTACAAAGATGTCATGCATTCATCTTTGTAGCATAGTTTTTATTAAAACATTTATATCTTGTTTTAATGTATAAGCTTTTCATCATCAAACTTTAATTGAGGTATTGGGTTCACCAATCAAGGAATTAGTGTTAATTATCATCCATTATACCGTACTTTTGCATAAGTGTAAACACTTAGTGTTTCGGATAATTACCACCTAAGTGGCGCATGGAATCAATACTAATTCGCCCTTAAGATGAGCTTGCACATTTAATGACTTACTAAGTAGCTCCACTCGAACTTACAGGGGGCAGAGGACCAGGTACGTGCTAAAGCACAACCTTAGACATCCATTCAGTGTGACTGTGCGCACTTCTTTAAACCCCTTTTATTAGTTCATTCTCATGGGTGAGTCGTTCAGTCATTTGTACCAAAGTCATCAATCAATTAAACAATTATGATTACTATTCTTAAAAATGCATGTTTCACCATTGTTTAGATCAGTTTATTTTTCTTGTAAAAATATCCCTTGTTACCAAACACAAACAAGCAAGTATTTAAAAAAATAAACAAATAAACAATAAATGCATAACAAATAAAGTCATGCATATCAATTAGCCACATGCAAACGGTTTAGATAAATCCTATTAATTAACCAATTAATATATATATTGAGGTCTTCCCCAAATTTAGATCTATCAAAATTAGTGTATATCACTTAACCACGAAAGACATACAATAAAAGCATATCCATGATAAAACATGCATGTAATTATCATGGGCATAAAATTACACTTAACAATTAATGCAATTAAATCAAAGTTACGCATATACACATAAAGTTGTATGCATCTTAGGGTTTCTAATCCAATTAAAACAATAGTTTACAAAACCCTAATGAGGGCACCAAATAAAACGCCCCCCCCCCCCTCCCTCCAAAATTAGGGTTTAGGTTTTGCAAACCCTAGATCTAAGCATACAAAAAATAACACATTCATGTTTATTATAATTATGTGTTTCAGTAATTAATTACTTGTTATACAAGGCTCGTGATGCCACTGTTGAGTTTATGATATATAAAATACAATAAAACATAAAGACATCAAGAGTACACAGCGGAAGACTTAAGATCATAACAAATAAATTAATTAACTGAAAGTATGCGTAACGTACCTCTTGCGAATATCAAATCCCTCGAGCAAAGCAAAACAACCCTCGAGCAAAGCAAACCAAAGAAGTACTTATTGGTGTAAGAATAATGTCTCACAACCACGTTCTTGTACACACGAATTAACCAAACGAATCAAGCGATTGCTAGATCTAACACAAGTCATCGTTTAAGAAAAACGAAACCAAACTCCCTTACTTGGGGTGTTCGGCCGAATAATGGACTAGAGAGAGGAGAGGAGAGATCTAGGGTTAATTCAATGCACAAGTGTATGAAACCCTAGAACCTACCCCTCCTTATATACTAGTAGGTAAACTTAGAGAACAAGTTTGTGAATTAGGCTTTGTATAGGCCCTATGGCCGGCCACCAATGAAAGCCCAAAGCCCAATCCATAACTTTTCCAAGTTTTCCATTTCTAGTCCTTCTCTTTTCCATTTAACGGTCGTTAGTCATTTTTTCCGTTAAATACTTAACGATCGTTAACCGGACTTAATGTGTAATAATTAATCGTAAACATAAACATTAATTATTAACTTTAATTCTCATTCGCTAATGTGTGCAATCCCGTGGTCACGAGTTCGAATCCGGACATTCACATGTTTGTAAATATATACATTTCCAACAGTAATATGTTACAAATGCACCCACCTCTCTTAGCAAATGATCAATGTAAAGTTATTAACTCAAATGATCAATGTAAAGTTATTAACTCAAAAGAGGCTCTTAATGTGAACACATTCTTTAGTGATTAGTGGAGTCGGTAATTAAATAATTAGTACAATTTACTATAAGTAAAAACATACAAAATAGAGGATGTCATCTTGGTTTATATACAGTGAACCAAAGGACTAAAAAATTTACAAAGATTTATTTTAGTTTTGTTGTTGGTTTATGTTCTCCAAATTTAGCATCCCCACAACCATAAAACGACATAACCAAAGGAATATTTGTACTCTCATCGATTTAACCAAACAATCCACAATATCATTAAAATACACATATATTTTCAAACACAATCACAAATAAACTTTCTTTCATTTTTTAAGAAGAATAATAACTTGTAGTACATCAAATTATTTTGTTGTATATACAAGAAATATGGTAAATAAATTTGTCTAGTGAAAAAACATGCACCCTAATAATGCATGTAGGTTCAGAATGATTCTGAAAACGTTGAATGGTACTACTAATGTACTATAGAAAATATCAAAAATTTCAAATTTTGGTACAACTTGGTTTTTAATAATAAAAAATCAAATGTGAATAGTTGAATACAAATGTACGGATTTGTTTTTTATTAAAGGAAAAAAGGGTTATTTAAGTTTTTCCCACATGGTAACATGATTATTAATCATGATTTAGGATGTGCTTTTCAGTAATTAAATCATTTGATCTTGGTGTCCCTTTGTTCCAAATTCCTAATACTACTTAGATTCACTTAATCACATACAACATGGTTTCTTAATGTTAAAAAGTCGTCTGACTCCAGATCAACATTGACCAGAGACACATGTATCTGAATGAGTTCAATTGAACACGTTCAAAAACTCTTTTTTATTCCTTAACTTAGTCGATAAATTTTCTAGCTCCGACCCTAACACCAGCCAATAGCAGGTGCTCTAAGGTATGAGGGAGTGGTATCCTAATACCCTGGGTGCCACATCACCTCTATCCAATAAAAACCCTCCAACTCAAAACTACCTAATTTTACCCTAACACTACCCTAAGTGAAGGGAGTGGTACCCTAGTACCCGATTTTTTTTTTTTTTCCTCCTTCCCTTCCAAAGCTTCGTCTTCCTCCTTCCCACCTGCAAAAAAACCAAAACAATTTTTTTATTTTTTTTTATTACTCCTCAACTAGCCGTTAGGCTAGTCTTTCTCCAAACGCTCCACTTTTTCAAAATTAATCACCCAACAATGCTCGGGCTCCCAACTCGAATTTTCTACCCGATGCAAGTACTCGAGGTACTCGGCGCGGTGTACCCGCTCAGGTTCACGAACTCGCTCCTCTACCCGAGCTCCACTCCCTCCTCCCTAAACATAGCTCAAATTAATTAATTACTTTTTTCAGATTACCCAAAGTGAGATACATAAATCACCTATAGTAATAAGCACTTGCACCAAACATCTTTTAGAAACACCACTACCTAAAAGGCAAAAAGCCAAAATCATCATTTTGATTCACACACAGTAGCATGAATAAAAAGGTAAAATAATTACATTTGAGAAAAGAAAGGTAGTAAAAACAAAAATGAAAAAGTGGATAAGGCTGAAAAAGAGTAAATCATTCATTTGTACTCAAAGCTCAAAACCAAAAAAAAAGCTCTGTTTCTGTGCTCTGCCTGACTATCCATTATCCTTCACACACTTTCTGGTGTACATGATCACATTCAATTCAACCCAACCGATCACATTACAAGTTATCATCACCTCCAAATTTGTTTTGTTTCCTTTTTTCAACAAAAATTCAAGCATTATTAGACCGATAGTAATAAGATCACACCAAGACCAATCTTTTCATATCAGCGTTAACTCAGCTTTTACTCTTTAAAATCAAACACTTAAGAAGACCGCACTTACAACTAAAAGCATACCCTACAAAATAAAATAAAAACAAAAAGCGCACACACAAACCAAACAATTCATTATGTCCAACAGTAAACCAAACAAATGAAATGATCTACGGGGGATGGTCTCATACACCCATACGGTGTCCGTAGTAGGGGAGAAGCGTCCGGTTTGGGTAGACCAAGCAAACTGTTCAGTCTTATTATGTTTAGTCTTATAGAATGCAAGTTAATTAGTTCATCTAGTTTTTATTTTTGAAAAAAAAAATCTTGAAATTAAGAAAAAATAAATGTTAATTAAGAATTTTTTTTTGTTATTTACTTGTATAAAATGCCTAGCATCGTAATTTAAGGGGAGTTGATTTGCACACTCCATAACTTAATTGGAACACTCAAAAGTATTTCATTTTAACATTTATATTTTTACATGGGTGAATATAGGTAAAGTGATATAAGGGTATATATGTCAGATTGTCATTTTACAATACTTTTGAGTGTCCCAATCAATTCATAGAGTGTGCAAATCACGTTTAAAAAATTCGAGACCCGTTACGTTCAAAACTATATAAAAAGTCCAACAAACTTAATCATACATTAAACCTATCTGTAATTTGTGTACCCAAAACTATATAAAAAGTCCAACAAACTTAATCATACATTAAACCTATCTGTAATTTGTGTACCTAAGATTTTTTAACTTAGATGTATGTAAGCTAGAAGTTATATGTGTTTAGGTTGTTTTCTATGCTCAAGTGCTCAACAAATTAATTTCAAACACAAAAAAGCTCGTGTCTAACTCAATTGTTGGATATAAGAGCATCTCCATTCATAACGGGGTAACGCCCGTTAATAGGCAAATAACGTCGTTATCGTCGTTACCCCCTTGGAAGTTATGTTTGTTCACGCCGTTGGTCCTCTTGTGTTACCCAACCAACGCGCGTTAAGGCGCAGAAAAAAAAATCAAAAATTTTGCATTTCTAGTCCCTCTAACGGCTACTAGCCGTTAAGTTTTAAAAAAAAATTCAAAAAACATCCCTAACGGCTACTTTTTATAAAAATAAAAAAAAAAAATCAAAAATCAAAAAAAAATCAAAAACCTTTTTTTACCACTATAAATACACAATTAAAACACCATTTTTTTCACACTTCCACTACTAAATCCTCTCAATACTCTCAATCTTTCAACTTCAATTAACTGCAAAAAAAAACAATGTCGGGAGGCAAAGACGATACTTTCTTGAATCTTCTCAATGATGTGTGGAATCCCTCAAACCCGGGTTCATCATCTAACCCGAACGCTGGTTCATCTTCAAACCCCAACCCACTAGGCTTCTCGAGCCAAGAAATGTATCAACAACATCAACAATTTCTCTTTTATCAACAACAACACCAACAAAGCACCTTAAACTCCAACTTTCAAAACCAACAATTCACACAACAATCACAAACTGAAAAACATGATGTTGCTGACACACCCACGTCTTCTCCAAAAAAAGGAAAAGGTCGTATTAAGCGAAAATCAAAAAATCCAAAGACCCCGAGCCCGAACCAATTGATTCTGATGAAGAGGAGGTTGTCGTTACTGCGCGTTGGAATTCAGCAGAGGAAGCATTACTTGCAAGGTGTTACATAGCTGTTTCGGAGGATCCGAAAGTTGAAAAGTGCCAACCTAGAGATACGTTTTGGTATCGGGTCAGAAATGAGTTCAATAGACTCAACTTTCAACGGCGCACCAAGGACATGATGTCAAGCAAATGGAAAACGTTGAACGGGATATGCACAAAGTTCAACTCTTGTTACATACGTGCGCAACGGGATCAACGAAGTGGGGAAAGTGAGGTGGATGTGATGAAACGGGCAAAGCAATGGTATCGTGAGGAAAACAGAGGAGCACTGTTTGGTCTCGATGACGCTTGGGAGATTTTGCGTCATTATAAGAAATGGGACACGCCGGAACCGGTTGATTTACCGGCGAAGTCCCAAGCCAAACAAACGAGGCTTTGTTTGGTAATGATGAACAACCACGCCCCATGGGAAAGAAACGTGCTACCAAGAAAGCAAGATCCGAGACTACAACAAGTACTGGGGGAACAAGCACTGGAGGAACGAGCTCGTCAGCTTATTTCACAGAAACTATGGTAAACGAGTTTCGTATGAAACGAGAAGTTTCCGAAGCGGTTTATCGGGCCCAGCAGGAAAGAGATCTCACATTAACAAGGTTGGAAGAGATAAAGTTTTTGATGACGCCTACTGAGGGGCAAGATCCAATGGTCGTGGAGTGGATCAATGACGAAAAAAATCGAATCATCAAAAAATATAACTTGAAACCTCGTCAGTAGATCGTATTCTCGTCATTTCCTTTTATTTGTTGTAACGTTTTATTTGCAGTGTGTTTTTTTATTTCGTTGTAATTTTTTTTTTAATCTCGTATTGTAATATGTTTTCAATTTTAATGAAATGTTTGTTTTAGTTTAATAAATGAAGTGTTTGTTTTAGTTTAGGGGTTGAAATTGAAAATATGAAATGTTATTGGTGTTATTGATGTTATTGGGATGTTATGGTTGTGGTGTTTTTTGGGATGTTAATGTTAAATGTTAAAGCTGATGTGGCGCTGACATGGACGGTGTTATTGGTGTTATGGTGTTATGAATGGGAATGCTCTAAGGGGGTGTTTGTATTAACCTATTTACTAAACTTATCATGAAATGTAGAGTTTGAGAAGCTCTCCAGTTTTAGCTTATTAGCTAATCAATTTGAGATTGTAGCTTGTTTAAAAAAAACACGACATGATACGTTCATAAACAAATAAAAGATTCTTATAAGCTTTTTAATTTTTACAGAAACTCATGATCTTAGTAAGACCTGTAGCAATGGATGGTCGACCATAAAGTTGGTGGCCTCATAGAACGCATCTCCCTACGCTTCTCCCACTAGACGCGTCCCCCATAGAAAAAAAAAGGACTTGGTCGCCCAAGCGACTGAGTTGTTTGTAAATGTTCTGTGTGGGTGTTATTTATTAAGTTTTTGTAAGATCTGTTTTTTTGTTGTGACCGCGATCGCCTTGTTACAATAACTTAGTCATACAAAAAGTCTTAGACAAAGAAAGTTGAGTTGACGTTGAGTTGACAGTGATAACCATGATCGTTTGCGATCACCATTACTACTGGCCTAATTAAACTATCACAAACAACTCCTAAGTCGCGACTACTTTGCATCTCTAACTCAAACATTTTAACCTATGCTTATTAGATTATGTGATATGATCCACATATGCTCAAAGACCTTTTGGCCCAGTGGTATGTGAGTTGACCAACAAACTTAAAGTTATGATTCAAGTCTCGTTAAAGACATATGAGATACAATTTGTGATATAAGTGGTATAGTTTGTAATAATTTGCCGTTAAAAAAAATGATGTGATATGATCATAAATCTTTATTTTGTTTGTTGATTGACATTTCAATCAAAAAATACAAAATCTTTACATAGAGACACAAAATTCTGAGCATAGACCACACCACAATCTTTAGGGAAAAGTGATTAATAATGATGTGAATCTTGTTTCCATGACATCTGATTCATATAGGTTACTGTGGATAAATAGAGATAGTGGTAAATTTATGCTACTGAAATAATATAATTTTTTACACTTGGGGTGAAATGGAAAAACATACAACTGTGACAAAATTTCCCAAACACCCCAACCCACATTTGTACATTACCATTATTCATAAATCTTTTTTCGGGCTCGATTGTACCAGCACTAATTCACGAGACTCCGTCACCAAATCATGATCTCCCCGTAAGTACGAAGCCTAACAACTTAGACCTTCGTACTTGACGGTTATTGGACGATTGAACCCTGCTTGAGACAATAAGTTCCCGACAGCCGCAAGGTCTCTACAAAACACCCCTTGAAACGCATTTTTATTTTCAACTGTTGTACGCTTCTTGGTAGGAACTGCAGGCACCATTTTAACCGGTTTTGACTCTGCTTCGATTTTCATTGTTTGTTGTAACGCTGCGGAAGCCTTTTTCCTTTGTTTTTCCGCCGCTTCTTCGTCCAAAACTATTCTCATGAGACTTGTGTAGCCTCTTTGAATCAAACGGTACAATAGTAATGCGGACATTTTGGCTCGGTCCTTAATCGAGTCAATGTCACAATGCTCATCAAACTCACACCGATCAATAAAACTAATGGACTTATCGGGTTTGTGTCGTAGGGTTAACAACAAATGGGCCCTTTCTAATTCTGATCTCGAACAGCCTCGTCTTAGACCCATCACAGCATAGTGATCAACATTCCCAATTTCACCCGAAGCAACCCGTTGTTTCAATTCTTGAATTTTGTTCGCCATCGAACAAAGCTTTCCAGGGATTTCATTGTACCCGATATTTTGACGTTTCCAAGCAGGACCAGGTAGTTTTCGGTCACGAAGAATAGAGTTGTATAATAGTTTTAGGTGTTCAAGGTCATGAAGCGAATCGGGTAAACAACGAATGGTCTCAAAAAGTGAAGCTCTGGTAGTCAAGGCTTCGATACACGTCGGGTCTAATGCTAATGTCCTATTACAATCCGCTATAGCTTCAGCTATTCGACCTGCAGATCGGTAAGCTGAGGCACGGTGCATATAGCATTCAGCTAGGAAGCCTTGTGGGGCCCCACGTCGACCATCAACGATTTTTGAAAAATGTCGAATTGCTTCAGGGTAGAGACCGGCTTCAGCCGCAGCGATTGCTGCAGTTTTTCGGCGTAAGAGGAGTTTGATGTGGCTTACTAAGTGACATATGTTCTCAGAGTCCGCCCGTGGGGGACTCTGCGGGTGGGTCCTAAAGGTAAATGTTTCGCCAAATGAGGTGAAACTGTCATCTGACCAACATACACTTTCGCGACGAAAAGCAGCAGACGCGAGGCGCTTCCCTGTCTGGAGAAGCGCCATCGCGTCCTCCATTAATCCTAGATGGCCACAAGCTTGTCCTAGAATTAAGTACCTAAAATATACCAACCAAAAATACATTAGTACATTTTTACTTGTAACAACTAAACAAATTTAAACATATGTAAGTTCAATATAACAAAAGAAAAATGAACTTATACCTCCATTGACCCTCTTTGTCGCGATTTTTCGCTAAACTAGCCATAACTTTTTTCTTCAAATCCGAAACCGAAAAACACTTGAAGGGTTGCTCCAATCTAGTGGGGGATCCACTCCCTGCAGACAACAGCTTAACTCGTTCTCTAGAGAACGAGTTCGAGCTGTTGTCAGATGAGGAGGATGACGTAGAAGACACGTCATCCGACCCCATTTTCAGACTAGGAATATAATCTTGAAGCATATCAGCCACTTCTTTAAATCTTCTAAGATTTAAAAGAGCATTTGCTTTTAACTCCAAAGCCATTTCAAACCGAGGTGATAGTGCAAGTGCAGCATCAAGTAGACTAAGGGCAGATGATATGTTGGTTTGGTCTTGTGTAGCTATTAATGATCTTGCATCTTTTACATACATATCAACAATCTAAAAACACATCACAAAAACACAATATTAGAACATATTATTCTAGTCTACACAATATGTTTGATGAAATTTATTAAACACAAGTTACTTTTTTTTTGTTGCAAGAACCAACAATTTTAGTAACAAACTTTATATCAAATGACAAACTATAAGTTGATGTATAGAGTGTGACATATGTCACACCACCATGTTATATAAAATGGCAAACTATGCATATAAAACAAAGGTTATAACTCATATATGTAAAAACTATATGTAACATGAGAAAAAATGACAAATGAGACAATCTAAACAAACCTTCTTATTGGTAAGCCACCAATGTTTCTTTTCAAGACAACCATGAGAATGAGGAGGAGATGAAACAGCCATTGTTGTTCTTGTTCTTGTTGTTGTTTAATGTTGATAATGAAATATAAAGTGATGAAGCTAAGAATCTTGAGTGTAGGAATGGGTCATTTTGGAGAGAAAAGGTGTTATGGGAGAGAGAGATTGGGAGATATGTGTGAGTGAAAGATGGGGGGTTTTAAATGTATGCAAGTGCCAGCTTTGACCTCATAGACAAAGCTTTCATCCTTGTATTTCATAGCTGGCTTTTATTTCATTAAATTATGTAATGTTCATTTTTTATCTTTTTATTAGTTTGACTAATGACTTTGGTTATGGTTAATGGTTTTGTTAATCATGAATGTTCATTTTTATAGGATTAATTATTTCATAATCCCTCAACTTGTGAAAATCGACATGTTAATATTGGATAAAATTTATAATAACACAACTCTTTTAGTTTACCTAAATCCGAGTTTATAATTGCATTGTTTTCTTAACATATTGATAGGAGATTAAAATGCTAATGCTTAGGCCATCCGCTATTATTAATATTAATAAAGTTTTAAAAAATTAATATTTTATGTCACATTAATATTTTGCAAATATTTTGTTTTAATAATCTTATCTCCACATAATAGTACAATTAATATTTATTTTCTAGGTTAATTATCAGTCTTGTCATCGCTCTCAAGTTTCATGAAAAATCATATTGTCTATGCCAGTTTGAGCATGCTACTCGTACGGAACTAACCAAAGAAGCTCCAGCTTTTTTGAGCTTCAAAAAGGCTTGAATAATTGTTTATCCGTTCATGCTTTCTTCATTTATTGTTTCATTTCATCTATGTAGTCTAATTTCTGGCTTATGTTATGTATTTTATTTCTTTTATTTTTCTTTCTTTCAATTGAAAAGGAGTTCGCTTTCTAAGCACTCATGAAAACAACCTGAAGAGGGAGTGGGAACTAGTGGGAGTGAGAGCCAAAATAGGGCAAGAGCACTGGAAGTCACAATAGCAGGCATCATATTCAGTTTGGCGCTAACGGAATCCATTCCGAGCAAAGGTATTCTCATATAACGGACATGACGCTTGATAATATTCCATTCCTTGAAAGGCGGTGAATACTGGAGCCAGTGAAACGGTAGCTACTAAAGCGTAAACTGCTCGTTTTTCCTTCCCCGCGAGTATAGCATGATGAGCCAAAGTTACGGCAGCTCCGGATGAAACGGAAAGGGTATTAAGAAAAGAGATTTCCCGAGGATCTAAAACCGCAATCCTCTTGGGGAGCAAATATCGGCCACCTTCCTTATAGAAGTCGTCGGGTTGACCCCGAAGGCCGAATTCTATGGTAGAGAACGCTGAAATAATAATTGGGCCATGAGATACTATTTTAAGTATTACAAAAGAAAAGGCATGCTAATAGAGCTGGGCGGGGAGGCGATACTAGTCATCAGGTCAGAGAGAGGCCTGAGCCGTAAGCAATAGAGCTTAATTTTTATATAATTTTGTTTTATTAGATTTTTGAGCTTAGTCTCGTAAAAGTTTTATTTATGCTTTTTTGCATCGTGGTGTATTTTGTTATTAAGAACTTATGTAAGCTAAGCCCCGGGTCTGGATGGTTTTACGTTTATGTTTGTAAAAAAAAGTATTGGGACCTTTTGCATCTCGACATTCAATCTTTCGTGGTTAACTTCTTCTTGTCAGGCTCGTTTCCATCATGTGTGAATTCCTCATTTTTCACTTCAATTCTGAAAGTGGCTAATCCCCTCTATATTAAAGATTATATACCTATTTCCCTTATTGGTTTTGAATACAAGATTGTTGCGAAAATCTTGGCAAATAGGTTGTCAAAGGTTATCCACTCAATCATTAGCCATGAGTAATCTGCATTCATTTCGGGTTGTCAAATTCTTGATGGTCCTCTTATTCTTATCGAGGTTATAGATTGGTATAAGAAGCGAAAGAATAAGTTGTTGTTGTTGTTCAAAGTTGAATTCGAAAAAGCTTTTGACTCAGTTAGTTGGCGTTTCTTTGATCATGTCATGGATAAGTTAGGATTTAGTAGTAATTGGCGCAGATGGATAAGAGCGGTTTTAGCGACTTCTAGGGCTTCTATCCTCATTAATAGAAGTCCTACGTCAAAGTTCTCGTTAAAAAAAGGGTTGAGACAAGGAGACCCCGTTGTCGCCTTCCTTATTTATTATATTCATGGAAGGCCTTCACATTACTCTTAGGGACGGTTTGTCAGAAAACATGTTTAGAGGAGTTTGTATTGGATCTCTTGGTATTCGCTTATCCCACCTCTTCAAAGCGGACGATGTTATTATCATCTCTGAATGGAACCAAAACGATATGGATAATATCATTCGTATTCTCAATGTTTTTTTTACCTCGCATCAGGTCTCAAGATCAGCATCAATAAGTCAAATTTATATGGGGTGGGGTCCCACATTCTGAAGTTGTTCGTGTAGCAGCTGGTACAGGTTGCTCGGCTAGTACCTTCTTTTTTCTTACCTATAGGTTCGAACATGGGTAGAATTTCGAATTGGAAGGTTTTGATTCGCCGGTTTAAAGCTAGGTTATCAGGTTGGAGAGCTAGTATGTTATCGTCAGATGATCGTCTTACTCTCATAAAATCTGTGCTTGGCAGCCTTGGTTTATAATATATGTCTATCTTTAAAACTCCTGATGCGGTCAAAAAATCTCTTGAAAGTATTCGTGCTTCTTTCTTTTGGGGTGCGTCTGGTGATAAAAAGAATTAGCATGGATCAAATGGTCAAATATTTTAGCTCCTCTCGAAAAAGGAGGTTTAGGTGTGAGAAGCCTTAAGGATTTTAACTATTCGCTTTTTTCTCAAATGGAGATGGCGCTTGTTAAGTTGTCCTTCTGCATTGTGGGTTAAAGTCCTAAATTCGATTCGTGGTGACGAAGCGGGCTTCGATATAAAAGGTTGTCAATCAAACGGGCTATAGGCTCGTATTATTGGTTCAATTTAGCGTGGGGGATGGTTCTTTGATCAAATTCTGGAAAGACACATGGTTGGGGGATTCACCTCTTTGTTCCAGGTATAACCGGTTTTTTCGTCTTGAGAGAAACAAAAACTGTCTTATTAGTGATCGCATTGTTAATGGTTCTTGGTTGTGGGATTGTAGTATGTCTATGCTTTCTGGTAGAACGCGTGCATATTTTAACAATCTTCTGATTGATATCAGCTCTTTCGCCTATCTTTACACTCTCTGTGGATAATATCTTCTTAGTTAATGTTGCCCGAAAATATTTAGATGATTGCATGCTTCTTTCGTCTCTTCCATGCACAAGGTGGTTCAAGGTTCTCACGAGGAAAGTTAACATATTCATGTGGCGGTTGTTTCTGGATAGGCTCCCTCATCGTCTTAACCTCTCGTCTCGGGGTTTAGATATCGACTCTATTACGTGCCCGGTTTACAATGGGTTCGTTGAGTCGAATTCCTATGTCTTCTTTTCTTGCGCTTCTGCTTCTAGCATTTGGAGGTTACTTTGTGGTTGGTGTGATTTAAAGCTCCGCTTTTTTCTTCTTGCAACGATTGGGATTCTTGGTTTTTGGCTTGTCAAGTTTCAAAAGACAAGAAAGACTGAGCATATGTCATCTTCGCTTCAACATGTTGGACCATTTGGGTTAGGAATAATATCGCTTTCAGTTCTCATGTTATGAGGAAATGTGATATTTTCAATACTATTTGCCTTTTCTCTTTTTTTTTTGGTATAAGTTTAGAGGCAAAAAATGCATTAGTTGGACTGGTTGGCTTAAATCGCCTTTGTAATTGCTAACTCTTTGCTAGTTCTTTCTTAATAATATGCCGCTGTTAAAAAAAGGTTAATATACGTATACATCACACAAGAGTTAAATTTACGTTTATCCATGTATTCAAACAAATAAGCATTTGGAACTACTCAAAATGTAGATGTCACAACGCAACTTTATTTTCTTAGAGAATAATTTTACGAATGTCATTTTTAAGATTATCAATTATTCATAAAATAAATGGCGAGTGCATGTAATCTAATACGATAACATATGAACCACGATATAAAGTTATTATATCAAGATTTGTGTTTTGGGTTTTGCTAAGAATACATTTAATAAACAAAAATATGTATAATTCGTGATACATAAAATCAGTTAAATATATCTCTTAGAGTACATTTAGCAATTTCTTATGAAAAATAACGAAAGTCTGGAAATTGCTTTTTCTTTTTTAATATTAAACATCGTTATCAATATCTCTATCATAAATATCACCCATATATTTATTACTGTATTCGGCATATTATAAATTTGTCTCAAAGCCAATAAATAATTTCACAAGTTTTCACAATACACCATTCGAAATCAAGTGCTTTTTCTTATATTTATTTCACTTGTTTTGCTACATTGATCATGCAGAATTATATTTTGTGTTGCATGGATCATGTAGTATAACTGCAAAACTATAATGGGCAAAGACGCAAACAAAAACTAGTAGTAAACATTATTGTGATACGTGAAAAATCTTTCATAGTGGAACTTAATTTAGTTTAATAAACCAATATTGTTGTGTTCTTGATTAAAACAATGTCGATATTGAAGCGCAAAACCACGACCAACATTTTTGGTTTGCGGAAAAATATAAACATTTCAACTCTCCTTTCCATGTAATTATACTTTCATTGCCCCCAAATAAACCCTATCTATCATTAATATTTTAAAGACATCACTATCAAAAATAAATGTCCAGAATTCTCCATTCCAAATTACTTTAAATTACATCGATGGTCCTGAACTCCGGTTCATTGCCGCATTTAGTCCCCCATTTCGATTTACTCTCATACGTCGTCCCTCTTTTCCGAAATGGTGACCCGTTTGGTCCCTACTACCCCGTTATCTTTTACCATAGTTGCAATGTGTGGTTTACTGATATGCAAGCCATGGTTTTTTTTAGTCATTTGACCCTTCTCTCCGTTCTTTAATTAGTATCTCAGTGTGTTTGCTCCCCCTAAGTCCCTGACAAGTTAACTCGCAACTTTCTCGCTTACATCAACCATCTAATCTCACATCTCTCATCCCACAATTTCTCTGACTATAATTTGCACATTTCACAAATCTTTGTCAACAATGGGGTTAACATGGAAGATGGGGAAAAAAAGAGTAGCTATATTTTGCTATGATCTCATGTTTATTTTTGTTGATTTACTAAGTAATTGCATTTTTTTATGCAGAATGTACGCCTCATTTGTTCACCATACACATACACCATGGCAATTCATTTAAGGGGTTTCCTGGTAGAGAATACGTTGGTGGTGAAGAAGATATCTTTTATAGTGTTGAAACTAGTAGACAAGATGATCACACAGTTAGGCTACAAAGGTAAGAATGAGCCTATTTTTTATCACTATTTAAGACCCATGAATGGTTTAGATGTTGGGTTTATGCACTGACATGTGATGAGGATGTACGTTGTCTGAGTACGCTATTGTCGAGTTTCAAGTTAATAGAGGTCTATATAGAGCATGGTTCTACACGGCTTAATTATTACCAAATATCATCGGGAAAAAATCAGGACAACAATAGAAGAGTACCATGAAGATGTGTCTTGTGAACCTCGTATTAGTTCTTCTAAGGAAAAAGATTTAGTAAAATGTTGTTGTTGACATGACATAGTAGTAGAGATAATACACCTAACTCTAGCTCACCTAAGTGTATACCTGAAGGTGTGTTTGGTATCCCTACTAGTTCATGTGATATCACATTTACACAATTGACTCGTAATGAATCTGCTGACAACCAAATCAATAGCTTTCCGCATATAAGTTCACAGTTTGACACTATAAACCTCAATTTCATCCCAGTGGGGAAGATAATGGTCGTACATGTGTATCATTATAAAGACTTCGAGGATCACTAGGGAAGCGAGCCGAAGTCATCTTGTGGACAAACTGCTACAGTAACAGGGACCAACGGTTTAAGGGAACAAATGCATCAAATGACTAAAAAATCATGGCTTACACATCATCAAACCACACATTCTAACCATGATAAGAAATAACGGGGCAATAGGGACCAAACGGGTAACCGTTTGGCAAAACAGGGACGACGTACGAGAGTAAATCGAAACGGAGGACCAAATGCGGCAACGGACCGGAGTTCAGGGACCATCAGTGTAATTTACCCTTTCTTTAAAAAAGGTTCTTGATTAATCAAAATATGCAATTTGAAAGTTTTACAAAAGAATCAATATTAAAACTTGATGATCAGATATGACTTTGACATGCAACCTTTCTAATATCAACATGTTTCGTGCATGTCTTTATTATAAACCCTAAGTAAGATACTAAGAAGCATACATCATACCACAAAGTTACACAAAGCATGCAATAAAACGTATACAATATAAGTATTTAAATTAGTTGTCAATGAGGTGGTATTGGTTTACTATTAACAACTCAAACAAGGACCATTCAACAACTTATGATATTATTTTTCATGTGATTGGCAACTCAATTTAATATAGTTCCTTACAAAGCTGGAAAATAATTTGGAGAATATGGTGTATTGGCTTACTAATTGGGGTGAGCAGAAACCGCACCGCAATCCGCAATTAAAAAAAACGCAAAATTCGCACCGCAAAAATCGATCCACAGCAAAAACCGACGGTGCGGTTTTTGAAAATAGAAAAATCGCATTTTGCGGTGCGGGTTGGGTTTTCACCGAAAAACCGCACCAAAATAACCGCACCGCACCACTATGTTATATTCATATATATTTTTTTATTTTTTAGAATAACACACTAATATTTATAACTTTTTATGACTTTTGTTTATACTTTTATAATAAATTATTTCAAACACATTTTAATGGTAAATTATCATCTTAGTTTTTAGTTAATATAACATTATTTTTCTTTCAATTTATCATCGAAGTTTATAAAATTCTTCATCTCATTTGACTTTTACTATTATATTGATTTATATTTTCATACTAATACACAACATTTTGTATATATGTTTCACCATATCATGCAACATTATAATATATTCATTCTATAATAAATATACACCAAAAATTATAATTCAAAAAAAAAGATAAAGAAAAAACTTTGACCCAAAAAACCGCAGAAACCCGCAAAACCGTATAAACCGCAAAAACCGAAACCGCAAAACCGCGCAAATGTGGATTCTATTTTTTTAAAAACCGCAATTGCAGATGCAGGTTGGTTTTTACCAAAAACCGCACCAACCCGCACCACGCTCACCCCTACTAATTACTAACCATATAAGGCTAAATAGTTTAATTCATATGACTATAGATATGATATCATAATTAGGTAGATGAAAATGATCCTCTTAATGCAAGGCTCGTGAATCACGCCTTTTATTTTATGGTGGAGAATGGAGATAGCAAGTAAGAGATAAGTTGGACAAAAGATTTCATAATGATTTTCACAACCAATACTTCTAATGAAAGATTAAGCTAAGTGTTATGCTAATTAAACTCATCAACTTCACGCCAGCGTCACATCACTATTTAGCATACTATTAAACTCATCACCGAACAGGTTTAATGGTCATCACCAACACTTTATACATGCATAAGTCACAATATATCCCGCAAACGCACAGGAAAAAAAGTGAGCAGATGGCTGCATCACCAAACCATCGCTAAAATTCCACCTTCACACGCAATTGAGAATATGTGTTATAGAGATAGCGCGTGATTGGTAGCATCACCAGATGGTCGATCACCACCATAATGCCCGGCCTTAGGTGATACATGTATCAAATTTGTATCACCTAACAATCATTTGTACCATTGGTTGTACGTTCTCTTAAACTTAGGTTTAAAAACTTTTGATTCAAATTTGTAAACGTAGTGGCAATTTACTTAAGTTTTACCAAATCCGTTAGTAACAATGTTTTAAAACCCAGACCGACCTTCGTTTCAACTGGTTAGACTACAAACCATTTTTATCACCGGAAATTAAAACTAGTTAAACTGTCGGTTAAGCCGATTATAAGAAGTTAAGAACCTAGGTTAGTCAACTAAGACGTCCTAATAAAAGTGAGATTGCCTTGCTCACTATGCCACATAACTTAATGCAATCCACCTGTATCCAAGTGGCACAAGGACCCACAATCTGACGTGGACATCTCAAATCATCCATGTCGATACAAATGAGGGTTTCGCTGCAATTACTTTTGCATCAAATCAGAATCACGAAACAAAAGGGGACTTAAAGTCCTTACATTGAATTCTAGCTTTTGTCCTATGGTAGCTAGCTGATCATACAAGCATCCATTGCACATCGTACAACATAAATATGTAACACAGTTATTATTCATGCAGCTTGGTATGGTATGATAAAACAATCGACCAACCTTGTCAACTTCGTATTTCATGCTCGGCTGTATTCGTACAAGATTTAAGTGCGTGTACAGTTGTACATAAAAACTCGCTTAATACTACTAGTACATTTCATGTTATCGTGGGTTACTAGGGTTTTAATTGTGATAATAAATTAGGGTTTTCACGAAAGCAATTTTGCAAAAAATAAAAGCGGAAAAACAAGTCCAATGTGACTCGTTACGTGTTAGAACAGCTTAAACTTGATGAGATGTTTTACAAGCCATGTAAACATGACAAGCGCCAACTGAATACAACATACTTTCTCATTTTTTACAAGCCGTGTAAATGAGGGTCATTCACGCTTGAAAAAGTTGTTTCACGCGTAGTGGAGGACATCCTTACGAACCGCTTTACGAGAGAGGAAATATAACTTTATGGTGTTCAACAAAGTAGTTATTGTGGCATGTACATCAGTACGGAGTAGTTACCATGCTCTTAAATATATAGCTTCTAGTTTTTGGTTGTTTCTTTTTGTATCCATAGCATTACACCTTTTTAATACTTAACCAAAGTTTTTTGCCTTTGGGGCAAAGATGTGTACGTTTGGAATAATGACAGAGAGTATTATTGATGGAGGTCTGCTTAAGTGGTTGAATATATAGGGTTAGGACCATAGAGTGTGACCATATACATTCATAGGTTCAGGACCATTGGTTCTTGTTAATCCATACACAGGGAGGTCTAGAAAGCTATATTTTTTTATAAAAGCCAAGTAGGTGCCATCTGGAATGACAACTAAGCATCCAAGATGGAGCTACATTAATGGTGTGGCATTCTAACTTACAACTACCTAAAGGTGTATTTTTTTTAATTGTTTTAAACTGAATTTGTTTTGAACTTGTCTCTACCCTTTTGTAGGACACTCCAAGTTCTATTATTTAGGCCACATGCAATAGTAGCAATACCATGTCCATTGCCCTTTTCTAAGGCTATCTTCTTTTGTGAAATAGTAAATGCTTATCTATTGATTTGTTAGACAGTTTAGAACAAAAATAGGCTTTATTGGTGACTTTTGCTTGGTTGTTTTTAAGAGTTGTACCATGAATTTGATTCGACTGTACTAGGGGAGTGTTACGGTGCAAAACCGAACCACTAGTTAGAATCCGAAGCAACAATTATAACCGATATGCATTTGACATAGCGTGATGGCCGTTGAGTTTGGAACACAATTTGTGTAAGGCTCGTTACTTGTTTAAGTATGCCTCGCTGGTCGGAGCTGGTCTCAGCTCACAATTTGGTGGAGGAGGGTTCGTTCGTCCCAATTTTAGTAGAAAAAATATTTTCAAAAATATATTTGGAATAAGGTTACCATTTATGTACTCCACACAATTTACATATGAAATGGATTAAATGAGTCTTGATATTTTTGACGGGATGTGTTATAGATACCCTCCCTATGTTGTCACATCATAGGGTTTTGGTCAAACCGTATAACCCGCAATACACACCGTACAAACCAGCGATGCACCCAATCATTGAATACCCTCCCTATGAGAGGTGCGGATAACTTGTCCCATTTTTGACCTTTTATCTCACAATACATTAAAATTGTCAAGGCTGGCCTCTTCACAATGGTTTGTTGGCATGGCGTTGACATATATAAAACCAAAAGTAGCACATGCAAATGGATTATTGGGTGTTTGAAATAGTTGTTATGGATGTAGATAGGCTTCACATTATTGCATTACAATAATATGAATAAGAAGAAAAAAAGCATTTCATATATCTCTAGCCATTTGCACGTATGAAGTTTAAATGATCGAAATTGCAATATTATGCATTGTTTGTTGGATCATATCATCATAACCACTTTGGTTTGGTTGTTATTCCATCTACAAATAATTCATGTATTATATATATTGTTGTCAAGTGTTTATACATGAATAATACTAGCTTGTGCTTCAATAATTTCAAACCAAATTATTTAACAACTTTGCTTTGAATTATTTTGGAAAAATATATCACGTCAACTATGTTGATGTATTGCTTGTAACTTTTAGTATTTTGAATTATAGATAAGTTTTTAAACTAAGGCTTTAACCTATATGCATTTTTTTTTTGTAAAGGGTTTAAACTGTAAAGTTATTACTTTAAAAAACAGTCAAATACATAGGATGTGAGTGAATCTCGATTCTCGCATATCAACTCGTTACATAAGCAGAAACAAACACACCTTTTGGTCTTCAAACAATAACTTTCATAAGAATGATAAATCAGACTTATGATTACCTAAATGCAAGTTCATTTTGCGTAAGTTATGCTACGTACTACCAATTTAATCAATACAAATGTCAGTAACTTAAGGATCATAGTTGTTGGAATTAGATTTTTTTGAGCAAAGGGTTTTTACCCTGTTAAATGTTGTTGGAACGGTGTAGCTTATCTAACGCCAAATTGTCGCGCAAAATTTTTGAGTTAGATTTAACATAGTATTCACATAACATAACATGAGTACATGACTAGTGACATGTATACATGGAAGTACATCTAACTATGTAAGCTTTATGTATCTTAGGACAACATTCATCATGAAAGTGAACAAACTTTATCTAGTATCATCATGAGTGAATTTTAAACATGTTGTTGCCCATGATGGCATGTCAAAATACAAGACACTTGTATAGTTAAGCTGTATACATGCACATTTTAATTTTTCTTTGAATTTTTTGAAAATGGAGGGAAAAGGTGATGAGGGTGTATGGCATGTGAGGTTAAGCATATTTGTAAGGCTTTACAACTAGATCCTTGTTTAAAGGGAATCAACAACATGGGAGCTCTCTTCAAGTAATAATGCTATTTATATTCTAATAAATATTCCATTTCAATTCGTATTTTAACAAGTAGCGTAAAGTGTTGGTATCCAAGGGAGCACTTGGATATATTATCATATTATTTGAATCGCTTATAACGTATCTTTTACTTCATTTTGTTCTAAGGCTGTGTTTCTTTTCTCTTTTAAATAGTCTGAGTGGTAACATTAGTGGGCCCAACTAATATAGTAATATTTTCTTTTTGTTGGATCTTCCATATCACTAGAGCAAATAAAAGCTCCCTCTTCCCATCCAGAGGTTGTAATAGAAAGGGCCCCACTTACCTCTTAACTCCTAAAAAAAAAGAAACAAGGCCTAAGTTACGGAAACAACGGTCATTTTACATGGAACGACACGATTAAACGACAGTAGATCAAATCGTCTTACAAGCTTGACCCATGTAGTACTATTGATTGTTACCTTATTCTAATGGCCATTATGTAAATACAATATCTCATTGGCATTCTATACATTTTAAGAATAAACATATGTTATGCGTTTTTTTATCAAGTTTATCTGATCGTCAGAAATCCTGATTGTGGTCATAGCTGGTTTCGATAGTTAATATTAGGGGTGAGCGTTATAGACTGCGGACCGTTGAACTGAAAAACCAGACCGATCGGACCTGATCGAATGTATTTCGGCCGGTGTTCGATCCACCTTTTTGCTTATTTTATGTTCTTGGTCTGGTCTGATTCGTTCTTATGCACAACCAACTGTTATGCTTTGTTCGACCAGACCGGATCGACGAACCGGACCAACCAGGACGACAGGACCTGGAACGAACATTCAGGGGCGGAGCCAGGATTTCAAGTTGAGGGGGGCCGATATAAAATTTTAAAGTGATAACGATATAATTCTAACATATCAAAGCATGAAAATCTGGAAAAGTAAACGAAGAGCCAAATGTCTAATAAATTAAAAAAACACGTGTTTTGCACTAATACAAAGCCTTAATCAATCTTGGTAAGAATTTTAATGACCGTTAGCAACTTAGCGATTAACACTTAGCCTTCTTACTACTAATAAAAAAAGGGAAAAATACAGTACATCTTCCGTAGTTAATTTATGATTCTTGATTGCCAAATAATTGTCATATGTGAAGTTTATGGATGTAACAATACCTAGAACATCTAAGTTGCTAAAAAAGGGAAAAATACAATACCTCTTCCGTAGTTAATTTATGATTCTTGATAGTCAAACAAGTGTCATATGTGAAGGCTATAGATGTAACAATACTTAGAACATCTAGGGGAGCATTTGACCGCATTTGACCAAATAAACTCTGTAGCCGAACAAGTTTTCCTCAACGTCGTATCACCATCTTCAAATTATTTGTCTCACGAACTAACATTGCAAAAAAATTATATATATTCAAGATATTAAAACACAAACTTTATGTTAATGATAAATAAGATTGAATAAGTAATTGTGATCATTAATGAAAGAATAAATCAATAAAAGCATTCAATACCTTATGAGAGAAAACAATTCTTTTGATCGGTTTATTCACTTGTTACACTCCTCTTCCTCTTGATTATTGATCTTCAGCAGTTACAATATTTTTATAAAAAAAAAAACGCAATATTAAATCGGTAGTATTGGTTGGGGCCGATTATTCCCATTCTTAAAATATTAGGCTTTTGGGCTATATTATAGTGGACTTTTTGAGCTAGTTGGGGGAGGCCTAGCACCCACTAGTCCCCCCATTGCCTCCGCCCCTGCGAACATTACAGTCTGGTCTTCGATCCTGACTTTTGGACCAAATCAATTTTCGGTCTAGTCCGGTCATCATCAGTCCGATCCAGTCTTCAAACCATAATCAACCCTAGTTGATACTATCAATAAGTATTCGATAATGATTATACTACGTGTATTTTTACTTGTATGTGTATGTCTCATTTATATGTTTGTAATTGTAAAATTATGCAATAATCATTATTATGCTTAGATTGAAAAAAAGTAAAGAAGAATAACTAGTTTTGCATGTAAAACAAGTTTGTTGGTATAATTTGGCCATACCCAAATATTAACGGTTAGAAACCGAAAAAAACCGAAAAACCGAACCGAAACCGATAACAAACAAAAAACCGGACCGCCAAAAACCGAACGGTTTTGATTTTGGGTTCTACAAAAACCAAACATTGTGGTTCGGTTTTGATTTTAGCCAAAAACTGACCTAAACCAAACCGCACACCCCTAGTGAATAGTGTTAAATGGCTTAAGAAATTGAATCAAGTAAGTTGATGTAATTTTTGTTATTAAATTATCTATTTGTGTAAGGTTTCCACTTTTCGAAAATTTTCGATTGAAGCTAGATTTAGATCTTGAATGACACAATGTTGTAAATGGCTTAGGAAAATGTTTAAAAAAAAAAGTTGTGCAATAATATGTACCTTGGTGATGGTAACATCCTTTTCAAATTGACGGCATGGTGACAGTATTTAAATTGGATTTAAGTATATGTATGTAAGTACAGACTTGTATTAAAAAACTACATTACAAGATAAGGGTTTCATTTGCTTGGGCCAATGGCAAATAAGCAAAGTAAAGTAAAACAAAATTCAGCATTGAGTCATGGATGACACTTCACGTGGCTAGCATGTGCTTTCTTCTTTTAGAAAGCGACTATATATGTATTCATCATTAACAAACCTATCATGTAACAAAAATACTTTACAATCAACTTTTATCATCATATAGATCTAAACATAAGTTTATGATAGAATTTGTAAGTAAGGTACATATTCTCATTGATTAAAGTGAATTATTGTTGTATAAATGTAACCAATTTTGATACACTTGCTATTTAGGGTTAACTACTTTTAGGGTTAGGAACCATTTATAGTTCCAAATTTTTTTGGAAATTACAACTTAAGATGATAATTAACCAAGGTTAACCGTTTTGTATATAGCATGGCGAAATCATCATAGCATAACAAAATAGCATTCATAATGGTCGAAATTTGTTGGCAAACTTCATTGATTGCGAAAGTGTTATGTTTCAAAAGTCTCTTGAAAGTTAATCATCCGATTTTTCTCTTTGTAAACGGGCAATGAGGACATGGTCATCTCAAAACAAAGTAAACTTTCTTATTAAGCCCTAAAAGTTATGACACCCCAAAAAAGGGTCATTTGCATATATATCCCTCCAAAGATGCAAAATTGCATATATATCCTTTTCAAGCATAAAAATCATTGTACTATGTGCATCAAAAACTTGTAAGAAGGATATATATGGAATTATTCACCTTTGGAGGGATATATATGCAATTCCCCCAAAAAAGATCACGGTTATATGTATAAAACAATTTTTTTTTTTTTTTTTTTTTTTTTTTTTTTTTTTATTTTATTTTTTAAATGTACTATCTCCACCACAAAATTATTTTAGTATTTAGGCTACCTCTAATAACAATCTTCAACAACCCTCATTTTTCCTGCAACATCAGCTTTCTCTCTTCTGTGATCTACAACCGACCTTTTAGGCACACTAAGACAACCTACACTACAAAAAACATACCAAAACAAAAAACTGCTTTAATTAATTAAAACACACACCACAACACAAATATGTTTTGGCAAGCGATTTTCTCAATCGGTTGGCTCCTCAACCCTTATAGTTTCGACCTAAACCTCGACCCTCACCTCACAACAAAGCAACAGTCTCAACCAAAACTATTGGGGGTAGCCTTAAAAATACATCTTTTGCATTTTGTTAAATGTATTATTATTTATTTAAAGCTATATCTTCAATGCATTTTTCGTGAAATTATTATTTTTGGCTCGAAGCTTACATAAATGACAAATGAACAAATAATGATAATAGCTATTTCTTGATTTTTTTTTTTTTTATTTCTTAATTACCAGAAAATAGTGACTAGGTCTAGTTGGATGAGTTGCCAGCGAGGCGTAACTTTTAACGAACACGTAGCACCCCACCATTTAAAAAAAAAACATTTCACATCACTTTGTTAAAACACATATTTTACAATTTGCTTAAAAAGTAAATAAGCTATAGTGATTATATAGTTGAGGTCCTATGCTATCGAATCCTTTAAAACTTAACTAACTATACCCAACAGCTTTAGCATATTGACCACATTAACTCTTTTACTTTTACTTTAGTTGTTTTACTGCAATTAAACGGGGTAAAACACTAAAACCCAGTGGACCTTTAACTTTTTTCCATTAGCCCAAAATGTAAAAAAGATATTCTCATAGTTTGAAAACACACGCACTCTTGCACCACGTTAGTAGTCTGCACCACCAGACCCGTTCGAAAAAACCACCACCATGATGCAGACTACTAACGTGGGGTGACCATTACCCAAAATGTGTGGTGATGGATTGGCTATAACAATGTTAAAGCGTGATGGGGTGAACATTACCACTGATCTTAGAGGTGTATGAAATTTGATAGTTTTTGTGTGCCACTCTAATTTGGTAATTAGTTATTGACGAACGTTTTCGATTACACATTTTGCAATATATTCGTTGCAAGGAAAAGAAAAAAAAAAAAAAAAAGTCGCACCATGTCCTCTAACACGATGACGAACGTTGTAGTCTAGTTTTCAGTATAATAATTAGTTATCGACGAACGTTTTCGATTACACATTTTGCAATATATTCGTTGCAAGGAAAAGAGAAAAAAAAAAAAAAAAAAAAAAAAAAAAAAAGTCGCACTATGTCCTCTAACACCATGATGAACGTTGTAGTCTAGTTTTCAGTATAATAATTGAGTTTTGCTAACAACATCCTTTATGCTGTAGTTAACAACTAGCTTTACATATCATGAGTAGAATATTATACAACGTCTGAATACAATCGCAATACTATGTTATAATTTTCTGTTATTTTTTCTTAAGCACATTTCAAATTCGCTTTTTTGAATAGCTTATAAGAAAAAAAAAAAAAAAAAAAAAAAAAAAAAAAAAAAAAAAAAAAAATTGTTTTAAGTTATATCTTTATGTATGGGTTAAATCAGATTTTGAAAAGTGTACCAAATACTCACTATGGGTTTACAAATGGGCCCATGTATTTTTGAGCAACGGGCCCATATGGTTTTACTAAGGTTCACATGTAGGTACTGCTATTTTACACTGGCCCATTTCGTTTTGTCCAAGATTCCATATATATCTTTTCTTTCATTTCAGCTTCTTACTTTTGCTCAATTTTTTTTTTTTTTTTTTTTTTTTTTTTTTTTTTTTTGAACGGCATAAATACTTTTGCTCAATGTTGATGTTAAATTGCTACAATCTTTATCTTATACTGTAGTTACACAGGTATTAGTCATGGTTTCTTAACTAAGTTGAGACACAAAAGTAAAATCTTAGGTTACACAAGTTAAATCAGGACATAACTATAAGGTTAGGTTAATTTCCCATAAATCTCATTATGATTAAGCCAAAGTATAAATACATTACAATGTTTTGGAAAATAAGCAAGCTATGTGAGCTAGGCCCTAACCAATACTAATGACAAAATATGGGCTTAGGCAAATATCGGCTAATACACCCTCGTAATTTGAGCAAGAGGTTTTTGAACGTTCAAATTGAAGGGAAAGTCAAGAAACAAGGCAAGCGGTAGTCTCTTAGTAAATATATCCGCGTACTGAGAACGCGAAGGAACATGAAACACACGAACTTGTCCCCAAGCAACAAAATAACGAACAAAGTGGATATCAATCTCCATATGTTTGGTACCTGGATGCTGAACATAATTGGTAGACAAATACATGTCACTAACATTATCACAATAAACAATAGTAGCAGTAAACAAAGGGAATGTAACTCTCGTAACAGATTGTGAATCCAAGCAATTCTGCAACCAAACTCGCCACGCCACGATACTCGGGCTCAACACTCGATCGAGACATTGTCACTTAACACAAGCTATGTGGGCTAGGCCCGAACCAATACTAATGACAAAATTTGGGCTTAGGCAAATACGGGCTAAATATTACTACTACCATCTAACACTACACAAGTGCATCTATTTCACAAAACAATGACTGCAAAAGCTGTTGTTATAAGCAATACCAAACACTTCTAATATTCAAATGATATGAATCATATATTCAATTATATTATTTTGCTACTGCATCATTTTCTAATCAAATGATCAGCTTAACAACATTTCATAATTTCATATTGCTAAGCTATACTAATCCAAGTATTCAATAATAGACAAGATCCATCCATCTTTCTGTATGATCTTGTAGACACAATTCCAAAAACTATACGCGAAAAATCAACTAAAAAATCAGGACTTGATCACCCCGAGCAGACTTGACTGAATCGAAACCATATGTTTCACATCACCAATATGAAGATTATGTTCACCCATTGGGATCCTTCGAATCCCAGACTTGTCAACAACGCTTAAAAACTTGCACACGTGAATATTTATAGGCACCCTAAGCTGTGTTCTTGCTGGTACATGCACTTTTGCGAATGCAACCAGCTGTTTATGTGGACCCCAGTGACCAACCGGTGGGGTTGAGTACACGAGCAAAGTGTGTGACCCGTCTTTAGACCCCACGTTCTTTACATCCACTTGTAGACCTATAGATAGCCCGCCACATTTGGCGTGTGTCACTCTTATTGCATTTGTGGTTGAGTTTAGATATTTGTGGCGCCCGTCTACTGGTACTGTGAAAAGTGCAGGAGCAGTAGCTACTGTATGAATGAACTTTGAGTAGCTGATTCCGTGCCCGAATGGGTACACCACCGGGCCTTTGTAGAAACGATATGTACGGCCTGGGTAGCCTCTTGCTTTGTTTGATCTCATGTCCATTGTTGTCATTGGTACTTTTGATAGGTAATCTTGTTTATACCATGTCATTGGTAGCTTTCCCCCTGAGAACACATAAATTTACGAATTATAGCGTTTTTTATAAATTTCGTTTACAGTTTTATGTAGTGCATACGATGGTCGAAAATTTAAAGTGTACCTGGATTATGTGTTCCAAACAACACATCGGCAATAGCAGTGCCTCCAGCTTGGCCCGGGTAACCAACCCAAACAATGGCACCAATTCGAGGATCCTTTTCAGCAAAAGACACATCAATAGGCCCACCCGACATCAACACTAGTATAGTCGGGCCTTTAGAAGCCTTAGCAACTTTAGTCACAAGCTCTTGTTGATACCCCGGTAAAAGCAACCCGTCTCTATCTAGATATTCTGCCTCTATCGACTGGTCCAAGCCCATAATCAACACAGTTGCATCTGCTTGTCGGGCTGCACCCATAGCGTTTTTAATTAAATGAGCATTTTTGCATTTAACGTCTGGGCATCCGGGCTCGTGAATTGTTTTTGTGTATCTTGATATCCCTTGGAGTGGAGTTGTGTAGCCACACGCGATACCAGCATAGTTTCCAATCATCGTGACGGTTACATCTGAGTTAGGCCCGATAACAGCAACAGTACGGTGGCGTCTTGGGGATAGAGGTAGTGAAGGGCCATGGTTTTTAAGAAGAACAATCCCTTGTCTTGCTGCTTCGAGAGCGAGCTCTTGGTTAGCCGGGGTGCACACGTCTGGTGGGCCAAGGTTGCCAAAGAGAGCTGTTGATGAGTCGCCATCAAACATTCCTAGTCTCATTTGAACTGCGAGGGTGTTATATAGCGCACTATCAATGTCAGCCTCCTTTAATAGTCCTCGATCAACTGCGCCTTGAGTGTGGATTGCTAGGAATGGCCCGCAGTCCAAATCCAAACCTAAACACACAAAAAATATATATCGTTTAGAATTGATAACTTATTTTTATAGATCGAGTCAATATTTTAAGGGGATTTTTTTTAATTTATTATTATTATTATTATTATTATTTTTGATTTAATAACCTGCTTTTATAGCATCTGCAGCGGCTTCTTCAGGAGTTGCGGTGTAGTGTTGCTTGTCAAAGTACACTCCAACAGAGTCACAATCCGAGACTATATACCTTTTTACAGAAACAATGCGAGTAATATCAAATACAGTTTACAAAAGAGAAACAAGTAGTCAATTAAAAGACCAAAAAATGTTACGCCAGGCGGGTTGCGTAACAGGTTAAAATGAGGAACATGCTGAAATTAGTCAATTTTAGTACATATCAAGTTCAACCCTTTAACACTCTTTTTGGTCATTATGTTTTTATAGTACATCACAGTAGGCGGGTAGGGTACATGGGTAATGGGTCAAAATGGGTCTGGTCAGAAATGGGTCACTTTTTAGGACATATGAGGTGACCCTTGAAACATTTTTTTTTTTTCCAATTTCAAGTTTTAGTATTTATCGGTTTGAGCGGGTCGGGAAATGGGTCAAAATAGGTCCACGCTGAAACGGGTCTGGTTGAGTCCATACTGAGAAGGGTTGATCCTTAAACAATATCTCTCCATTCTATCTTTTGTTCAGTACATATCTTGTCGGCTCGTTGGGAAATGGATACAAATTTGTCGAAACTGAAACATATCATGTTTAGTGAATAACGGGCCAGGTTGACCCTTGAAGCTATTCTGTTCATTTTTTAAAAAATCAGTTACTTCAAGATTAATGACATACAAAAAAAAAAAAAAAAAAAAAAAAAAAAAGCTGTTTATGAGGTTATGTGCATAAAAATAAACTCTGGGCGATTTTCAACTCATTCGACTCGTTGACTTTTGTCCTAACCTTTATATACGACGTATGAAATATAACACAATCCAAACTCCCAAAGTAAACGATTTAAAATTTCCACCTAATATACGAAATAGTACCCGTTTAGTCTCCAAGCACCACGAATGGTGTCACGAAGAAGCCTAGGATCAGCACAAGTAGGAATACCATTGACTTGATTGTAAGAACACATAACGCTCGCCACTTTCCCTTGCATCACACATTGTCTGAATGGTACCTCAAACGTATCCACCATTTCCTGCCTGCTTACCTACATATTCATTATATTCCATCATAAGTGATTATATAAATTACGTTTAACTGTGACAATTGACAAAAAATATTCTTACCCGTTCTACTTTTTATTCTTTGCTTGGATTAGTCATATTTATTGGCCTTATGGCTTATCAACTTCAACCTATGGCTTATTTAAGTCCATAAGCTCATAAGCCAGAAAAATAAGCTTACGAGCTTTTCCAAATTCAACTAAGTCCATAAGCTCATAAAATAAGCACGATAATGTATCATTTCTTAGGAGGTGTTTGTTTCAGCTTATTATGGCTTATTTGTTTTTGAGCTTATATTTTATAAGCTCGATTTTTGTGGATTATTTTGAAACTTTTCGGCTTATATAAGTTTATTATGTATTAATAAGCTTACAAAATCCGAAAAGTTTCAACATAATATAAAATATAAGCCAAAAACCAAATAAGCCATAAGCCAACTATATAAGCCGAAACAAACACGGCAATAATAGTAAAATATGAGCATGTTACTTTGTTAAATAATTGACTTGAAAACCTATATTCACACACATCAAGGTAAGATTCATTAGTTCGACAATGACAGTGCACCTATTTCCAAATCAAGAATATCAATGCACACACGAGTTTTGTCACACTAATAATATTAGGGAATGTCTAACCAATGCCCTTAGGGCATTGGTTAAGATTTGTCATTTTGTGGTTTTTAGTTACACAAATGGTCCTTATAGTTGACACATAATTACATATTTGGACGGAAGACCCACATGAATAGTTATTATAAACCACAAAATGACAAATCTTAACCAATGCCCTTAGGGCATTGGTTAGACATTCCCATAATATTATCATACGAAACAATTTTAATTACCTTGGCATTAAAATGGAACCGATCAACACCACTCCAATTATCAAGATCATAGGCAGTATAATGCTTGCAACAAGCCGCCACCTTTAACCGGTCACCGGGTAAGTTACCTTGTAGTCCTCTAACATATCGAGCCGCGTACTCACCGGCTACTATCGGGTCCTCACCGGGTGTCTCTTGTCCTCGACCCCATCTTGGGTCCCTAAATATGTTCACGTTCGGGCTCCAATATGTTAGCCCGGCCGCACCTCCGTTGTACATTGCTCTAGCTTCATCGGATACAACCTATAGCAATGTTACAAGTTATGCATGTTCGTATTAGATCACTAGGTTAGTGGACTAACCCTAAAAAGATAATGCATGTTGAATAGTGAAAATTTGCATATCATATTTATTGATTAAATATTTGTAAATTACAATCCATAAAAACCCTAATGGACTCTAAACTTTCGACCGGGCTTGAGCCATATCTATCAGCTAACAGTACATACCTACATATCATATGACTTACATGATACTATCAAATAATCATGTTGTGTCTACAAGTTTAGCATGTTCATATGTGTAGATCATATCAATATAATGATATCATCAAATAATCATGTTCGATGTCACAACCTATACCAAAATATACTTAATGCATGTTCCTATATGCAAATCATATTAACATGATGATATCAACCTACCCCATTGGTATAAAATATGCATGTCCATACATGCAAATCATATTGATATGATGATATTAACTAAATTCAACAACTCGGTTATAATGTATTTGATTTTAGTATCATACAAACGGACGAGGTTTTTCCTTGTTCAGGTAAACCGAAGGCGAGTCTTTTTGACTCAGATGTACACGACATCCTGATTTAATCTTGGACCGTTTCCGACCACCCTAAAATGTACACACCTAGCGAGTTTTGACCCTACCCGGCCACTAAACTAAAGTACTTATTTTAGATCTTTTTGCAAAAGAAAGCATCTAGCTAGCTAAGGCTGTTGCATAACTAATTTTGTTGGTAGTGGTTGAGGAATTATTTTTGGCATAATAGGTAACGCATATTTCTTTTCACAGAAGCTTTTTATAAAAGTCTAAAAAAGAATAATACATAAAATGACATAAACACCCTTGGTTCACTTAATTATCCAACCAATCCATGATTGAAATATAGTACTATGTATCACTATCATAAATCATAGGAGATATTTATATCATCTTGCATAGTACAATGAAAGCATAATATTAAAATCATACCCGTCCGATTTCTTCCCATAACGTCGTATTGAACGACGAAGCGGTCGTAATGACCTGCGGGAACGCAGTGGCGCCAGGAAATGCGCCACCAAACTTCGTTCCCGGACCCACATTTGAGACACCATGAAGTGCCTCAGACCACCACTCATACTCATCAATCCCCAATCTTGGTATCGCAGGTGCATTGTCTACTAACAACCCAAGTTTTTCTTTCAAAGTTAACCTTGAAAGCAAGTCTCTCACTCTAGCATCTATAGGCAAGTTAACCTTGCAAAATGGCAAGTCTTTTACCGCGACATTTCTTGGGTCGCAAGCAAATGGCCTGCGCGCATTCAGCGCAGCAGGCCATAAGATCACAATAACTAGGAGAAAATAGTGAGCTAGAGTGGTGGTAGCCATCTTGTGAAAACAAGAAGGAAATGTTGTGGGGTTTTATGTAAACAAGTTGAGTATGGGCAATATATATAGGTGATGCAAGAAAACTCACTTTAGTAGTAACTTGTAAAAAGAAAGAAAAATAATAATTGCTTTTGGTGCAAGTTGCTTTCATTAAATATAACAAGATAATAAGTCATGCTTTTTAATGGGGGGGCTTGTTTTTTCTTTGTTTTAGGGTCATGAATTTTTGTTAAGTTAGGGCTCGTTTGGTTTGTTGTCAGGAATGACAATGGGTATCGGATTTGGAATGAGGTGGAATGATAATGGGTATGAAAAAGTGTATCATTATGATTGTTTATGTTTGGTTGATAAAATATGGTATAAAAAGTGTATAGATATTTGAATTTTGTAGTGGAAAAAAGAGGGGTCCACGGGAATGGATTTCATAGACACCAAATTGGTGTGTAATGAATCTATGACTATGATATACACATTTCATTACCGGGCCCACAAAACAAAACAAAACAAACACCGACTATGACTTTGAAAGTCATAGTCTCATTCCCATTAATGCAAACCAAACGGGCCCTTAAAGTAACAATAAATAATCATGGCTTAGAAAGACTAAAAGTAGATACCAATCACCTAACGTTTGCTAAAATCATAGGAGACAAAGGTAAGAACAAAAATGAAAACGTGTTATGTTTAATGGCAAATCTATTAATAGAAAGTTGATCAAAGTCGAATTTAACCCTATTGTATCTATTAGATTGAGCTCCTAATTTCAAAGCAACTTGGAATAAAATTTATGAGAATCCACAACAATAGAAATGCAAAGTTCCTAAAAATTTTAAAAATTTGCTAACAACAACTTTACGGGTTTTGTTTAAGTACTTTTTAATTAACAATGTTTCTAAAATAAAACTATCATCATTCACATAAATACATATTTCAGAACATATCGTCAAAGTAAGTGAGTTTTAGTAAAATAAACGATAACATGATAATCGGTATGAGTGAACATCCTTAACTATTCTTGGATAACTTTGGATCATAAGTTCAAACAGTATTGAGAGTTGCCCATTCATCAAAGATATGGTCTTATCTTAAACGTAACGATTGAAATAAGAACAAAAAGAAAGGAATCGATTTCGAGTTTTACGTCCATACTTCGAACGAGTTTAACGAATAATGGTGAAAGTGAATGAAAATGTTGATCGTGCAATGAATGCCACGTGGCACTACGTGATTTGTAGATAAAGGTGGTGAGCATGGGCCCATGTTTTATTACAATAAACAAAGGAGTACACAGGGAGCAGTTTATTACAATGTCAAGTTGATGAAAGATAAGGTTATCTAGAAAATATTTTTACAATTATCCAATGTGACGAAGCTAGGTTTAATGGTAGGACCTATATTTATCTTTGGGCTAGTAGTAATTGTGGTCAAAATACATCACTTGCAAGTTTTTCGTGACAGTCATGGTATATTCACTATATTGTGATCATGTGAAAAATCATTTTGCAGCGTCTAATCGAAGAAAGCTTTGTGTAAAAAGCTTATGTGCTCTCATGTAATTTTAGAGGTTAGTTAATATTCACTGAATGTACTTTTTGTTTTAAAAAAAGTTTTTTTTACGGTGTGATCAGTTGACACATATTAGCAAAACCCTTGTTACAATTATCTAGTGCGACATGTTTTGAGGTTTTGGATGCACTAGGCGCGAGCTAACAAAAAAAATGCCCCTCTCAATCAATAACTATCATCTATTTTGCTGGTTTGTAAATTAGTCATGTTTGGTGGTTCATCCTCACACCAATATTTAGTTTTATAATATACAATGTTGAAATATGATGAGATAAGCTTCAAATTACATGTTTAACGGAGATTCTCTAACGAAGTAGTTGTGTATTTTCTTGAAACTCAATAACAAGTTAACAACATCAATAATGATACCTAATCTCACTGTTAATAATTTTTTTAACCATGATTTTAACCTTTTTAGCCGACTAATTCACGAGATTTGAATCTACCGTCACACAGATTTAAATCAGGTAAAGCCCTCTTTTTTCAGTAGGTTGATGTTCTTATACATTTTAAAGTGATAGTAACAAACCTTTTTATCACTAGACCAAATGGCTTTATATTATAACAAAATAAATTTAACAGCTTAAGTAAATAAAATAAAAAGACCCATTTACTATCATGTTAACTAGTTTGGCCCCGGACATGCAGTCAATTTAATAAGTCATTTATTCTCCACTCAAGAATTTTTTATTGAGTAAATCTCAATTTTTAAAATGATTAAGATTTTCTCAAGTTTAGATGAATATAACCGGTCATATTCTCACATAAATAAACTAAAGATCAAGTCACACAATAGACCTCACAGTTTTGTAAATAAGAGAACATAATTGATCATGTTCATGCTAACTTGAAATAATCTTAATATTTTTAAAAAATTTGTTCAAAATTTGATTTTGCAATAGTTCCGATCAATCTAATGTAACATGAACATAAGGTTTGACACCCCCAAAATTTTTATGCCTTGAGCGATCATCCGGCTCGCCCGCTATCAATTCTGGCACTGGGTAAGACCTGTATTTAATCGTAGGGCTAGTAGTAAATGTGGTCAAAATATTGGTTCCACTTGCTAGTTTTTCGTGACACTCGGGATATATATTAATCATGTCTGAATTGTCGAAAACCATTTTGCAGCGTCGTAATTAACGAACACTTTGTGCAAACGCTTCTGTAGTGATACATAAGCATTACAATCAGAGAAATATATAATACTAACTAATTAAACTTAAAACCCTACCGTTACTATTGAAATATTTGCAAAACTGATTTCAAAAATGACATTTATTTTCAGCTTTTTTTTTTAACGACGAAATTTTATTAAAAAGGACTAGCAAGAAGCTAGAACCAAAAACATTACAAAATTACAAGTAAAAGACTCTCAAGCCAATCTAACCAAGCGAGATTGCGCTTAGCTCTCGAGTTACACCATATAAAAGACTGAGAAACTATACTATCAAAAACAACATCTTTTCTCAGACCTTTGGACTTAAAAACCATCTTGCTGCGGAACCACCATATGTGCCACCAAGTAACAAAGAAAATGTCTTCCAAATAATCTTTAACCAACAAACTTGTAAAACTTGATCGAATTGAACCACGTAAGCCATCCATTGTATAAAAAGAAGATCACGGCCGAAAGACCACACCATTTAAAGATCCTTTCGTAAATCTCTCTAGCAAGCAATACATGAGAAGAATAGGTGATTTGCATGTTCCACATTGATCTCGCAAATCGGACAAAAAATGGACTGAATATCCATACCACGCAAGGAAATATCGTGTCTAGTCGAAAGCTTGTTCAATGATAACCTCCATGCAAGAACATTAACCTTTATTAGCACCAATTTGATCCACTTCGTAGGAGCACCTTCCCAAGCACACAAGATATCATCAGTATACCGTCTAGCCGATGCTACCAAAAACAAACCTGAAGCCTCCAACGACTATATCCAAGCATCTGACTTACCTGAAAGAATAAATCCATCCACCAAGTGTCTAAGATTATCCATTTGAGACCTCTTTGCTCCTCCTCTAGGCAATCTTTTAAAATAGGCAAAAAAGACCAAATTTAACTTGTCTCTCATAAAAGCTTGCTTATTCTCCTCCAAAGCATAAACTCTTTCAAATTTACAATTGAATGGAACATCTTCCAACCAAGGATCAAGCCAAAATAACGAGTCTTTTCCATCTCCAACTTCTTTGTGAATAAAAGACATGATATTTACCCTTTTTTTTCTCTAAATGATCAACACTCTTCAAGCACTCTAGCTACATCGAAGAACGATCGTTACTACCCCCCATGAATCGATTCATCACCTTCCCCCACAGCAAGTCTTTCTGAATTTTGAAACGCCACATCCACAAAAATAAGAGGGCTTTATTCATCGCAATGAAACTATTCACCCAGAGACCTCCATTCTCTTATTAACCAAAACCTTATGCCAACTAACCCACGCCATCTTCTTATCACGGTCATTTGCACTCTGAAAAAAATAATTCCTCAAAGATTCAAGCCTCTTCAATACCAAACTCAACTTTGTGGCATATTCCTAAAACTAGAACTTTTGTTGTGCGATGACGAGATTGTTATCACTTTAAAAGTGAATTATTAATTGTGTCATTTTCTGCAAAAATAAAACAGTCTTTTTCATGCAACTTACATAATCATCGTCTTTTGATCTAATGCATATGCAAAATTATAAGGGTTTTCATCATAACAAATTATACCAATAAAAATATTTTTTTATCCTCTTTAATTTGATGTCCATTTTGTTAAAAAGTTTTTATTTTGTTTTTATTTTTATTTTTTTTACAATTTTTTTCGCAAAATATCATAATATATTTGTAATGAAAGATTTTGCGTTTTATAAGTTAAAAAACAAGATAAAAAATAACATATTGTGAAATATTATGATATTAATTAATGTTTTTTCTTCGCATGACACAATTTCTCTCTTATTAATATATTTTCTATACTTATATTTTTTCCAATTATATCATTCAAAAATATTATGAATTTATTATGAAATTCAATATAAAATATCTATATATAATGTGTGTGTATATATATATAATATGTACAACGTAATAACTAAAAGTATTGAACAATTTTTTTTTTTAAATATTAGAGTTTAATCTTCTTTCATTTGAAATCAAAACTTTGCCCCATATACAATTTTTTTTTAATTATTCTTATATTTTTAAAGTTTATAGAATCATTTCGTAATAGGTTTCAGTTGCGATGTGTACGAAACAAGAAGCATCGAACTGAAAAATAAATGGGCAGACAATTGTGTAAGAGTAATAGTTTTAGATATATACCACAATGTTGTGTCAAACTAAAAATATGTGTCATCTTTCATGTTATTAGAAATAAAAGGATAATTTTTTTTTTTTTTTTTTTTTTTTAATTATTTTTTTTTTTCAAAGGATATCTTTTTTCTTCACGTCAAGGTTAACACTGTGTTTTCAAATTGAGTAAAAGGGAGAAGTAAAGTGAAAGTGAGGAAGTTTGTGTTCTCCAGTTTTTTAAGGAAGTAAATTAAAGTGAGGCAAAGTGGTGATATTTTAGTTATAAAACTTTCACTCCACTTTTGGGATAAAAGTCACTTTACTTTCTCTCTCTTACTTTACTTCCCTTTTCTTTTACTTTCATTTATTTTTTTTTTCTTGAGAACGGAGCGTAATAGATCATTAACTGCTAAATATGTATGAAATGATGATAACGTGAATGGATTAAGATCATTTTAAAAAGCGACATGAAGTAGATTCTCAAAACTTTAGATCTTTCTTTATGTAGACTCCACTTGAGACACGTAAATTTGTACGTCATCTGTACCACTTTAAATTCTCGATAGATATAAATTTGTACGTGATTGATCAACTTTGATCTTGAGATTGTTCTTGGCAACTTTTATTATACTTGTTACAATAAGAAAAATAAATATATTATGTCTGTTTTACAGAACATCCGTGTGACAGGTTTTATGGTAGGACCTTTAATAATTATCAATTCAATAATACACTCACTAGCTAGCTCCACTTGCAAACGTAATGGTGAAAATAATGAAATAAGTATCTCTTGTTACTTCACGTTAAGGTTAAGAGATCGATCCATCTTTTATTGCCAAAAGTCTCATGTTGTACAAATGTAAATTACCGCTATCAAAGTGATCTAGTGGTAATATATCTAGAGCATTGATAGGAGGGTCGTTTTTGAGGGTGTGCAAGGTGAGCAACTGCTCAGAGTCTCAAAATTTTTAGAGGCCATAAAATTTGTTTCGTTAATAATTATACACATGTTTACACATATTTTTCACGAAGAAAAAACTATTTAGATGAAAAAATATCTTAAATAAGTAATATGTGAGAATATTTAGATAAGTAATTGCATTATATCTTAAAAACGGTAACACTATATATATAACATTATTTCTCGAAAAGCCTCATTATGTGATTACGTCCAAGGCTCTCAAAAATTTCATAAATTCATGAGACGACATTTGATAGACATGCCTAATTGGTACGCCTAGATGTATATCTAATTTTGTATGTTAGCAAACTTTTGGTGATAACAAAAAGACTCACTTTTTCACAAAATAATAAACAAATTTCACATCCATTTAGACATAAAATTAGTTATATTTATGACTCTCAATTATTTTTCATATATCTAATATCCTCATAAAAGAGTTAGGGTTCAAAGTTCCGACTAACATGCACAAATTTTGGCAAATGCTAAAGTTATTACATAGTTTTACGGGAATACATAATATTGGTAGTAAATTTTAACTTGACTTGGATGATCTATATGTTTCAGTAACTAGTATTATTGGAAAATGGTGTCATTAGGTTTTATGGAAACAAGCAGAAAAACAATGGTTACGCAAAGTAGAAGGAAGCTTGACTTGGAAGAGATGTTGGTTGTGTACTTTTATTACTTCTTCACCAACCTACCTTCACTTCACTTCATTTGCTTCTCATCCAATCCACCCTTTTTGTTTCACAATCATTCTTTGATCGAACTCATCGAGTGATCGATGTCGATCATATGGTCATTATGAGTTATGATCGTATTCATTCGTGGATGTTGTTAAGTTGTTAATAACTTAATGCAAAAGTTAAAACTGAGATGTTAAGCTAAATGTATAATTAACATGAAATCTAAATACAATTACAACAAGAACTTAATGATCGATGTACGTAGTTAAGTTGATTAACGTGATTGATATGCAACTACATGCATGAAAGACCCTCTTGTACGTGTTAGTGGACTTGTACTTGAATTAGAACTTGTATTTGTATTAGTTTTAATTTAGGCTCAAGATCAAGTATTAGGTTTAGTCATTAGTATATTTATATTAGGTCATATGTAATCTCAATTAATCAATTAATGAATAATACGGTTTATATTGTATTGAGCCAAAGATCCTAAAAACGTAAAGCTTTTATTTATTTATTTTTTTTTCGGTTCTCTTTTGTCGACAACAAAACTCTATTTTCAAAATTTTCAATGACAATTATTAATTTGTTGGTCCCATATATAAATACCTCGTTTGATTACTACCTCCGTCCCATATTGACTTTTCTGTTTGACTTTTTTAAGTTTTTCTTTGTCAACTTTGACCTTAAATATTTTTGTTTGTATTATATAATACTTGATGAAATTTATATCAATGAAAATACATTTAAACCCCATTCTATTTATATATTTTTCATCAAGTATTATATAACACAAATAAAATTATTCAAGGTCAAAGTTGAATTTTTTTTTTTAAAAGTCAAATTGGACAGTTAATATGGGACGAATGGAGTATTATATTTAGATGCATGTAGAGTTAATTGCAATTGGCGAATAATTATTTGTTTGATTGATTTTATTGGTTCTCTTTTTTATTGGTTGTAACGAGTCCTTTTCTTGCAACAAGTCAAAACGCAGTAATCTTTTAATCGAGTGCAACAACAGCCGACTTTTATATTTGGTTGTCTTTTAGTCGATTGTTAATTCGACTCATGGCACCTCTCATTCATAATGACGAAAGATGCTCCTACCTTTCCAAACTTATCACCCACCGATAATGATAAATTATATGTTGTTAACTCAATTACTAATCAAATTCTCATTAAACTTGATGTAGACAATGAAAACTATGTTGTGTGGTGTTACTTTTTCAAAAATCATTGTGAAAGTTATATTGTGTTAAAAGACTTAAAACATCAGGGGTACGACTTCTAGTGCAACAAGTTCAGCTTCTCCAGCCGCGAAATGTCACACCCTCGCCGGAGGCGGAAACACGAGGTGTAACGGAAAGGAACATAAGCACAAGATAATAGAACATACCAACGTTAAGATTGAAAAGAAATAGTATATCATTACAATACCAGTTTAGCCGACATCGGCAAATATATTACAAAGTTTAGATTCCAAAATATTTTTCGTTCTATTACATAACGATTTGTAGTGACAAGTGAAAACTTCATTATGCAAGACCTGGTAGAAAAGCTTACTAACGATCACCTGAAATGCATGAGAGAAAAACGGGTCAACTATGAAAATAGTTGGTGAGTATACACGTTTCGTAAGATAAGAAAACTCGTAAGAGAGAGAGTCAAAGGTTTCGGTCATCGGAATTAGTCCACAAAGCAAAGGCATTGTAAATCCACTCAGTTCCAAGTTCCGCCCATACAAAACTTACAACCTGTGTGTTCACAACCCATTGCACATAATATAGCGTCTCTAGTAGTCAAGTATAAATGGTCATAATAGTTCACAATATAGTACCACGTATATAATAATGTATGCAAGGCAAAGCCCCTAGAATAAATAATATGTGTCCCGTAACATAGTGGATGAGAGGTTGGCCGACCTCTAATAGCGCTATCCATACTACCTACTAATAGGAGACTAACAATGCGAATGTACGAACAGTACATCATACAACTATTATATACAATTAAGAACACTCCGAACATGGGAGAATTTGCACGCTCCACCAATAAGGCGAGAATTTTTGAGAACGCTCCGTAACATAGTGAGACGCTCTGCTCCAGACCGGGGAGGCTTTAGGATGCTCCGAACAAGGGAGACTTTATAGTAATGCTCCGAACATGGGAGACTTTAGGTTAAGGTCATAATACGTACGGTTCAACAAGTCCAAACAAGTCCTAAGTTTATATTTAAGTTCAAGGATTTGTTTCAAGTTCAAATGTTCAAGTCAAAGAGTTCACAAAAGTAAGAATCAATTCAATTCAAGTATGGTTCATGCATTTCGCCCCAAAAATATAGCAAAACGGTAAAAAAAAAAAAAAAAAGGGTGTGATCACTCACTTGATGAATTGATGCGATGACAAAAATGGTTACACCGAAAAGTAGCGTGAATCTCGAAACTGACCTATTATGAATGATATGATATGTAATAAGTCATGATGTAATGTTATGCATGCAATTCGGATGATATTTATACCACTTATGAATTTTTGAAAATAATCCTTCTCGTCGAAAATATAATCTTTTAATGTCTTGACCATTTTTAAATTACTTCACATGTATTTACGTTGAAATGATATCCGACGATAATCATTTAGTGATTTATTAAGAGATTATAACTTTTCGTCGTAAAATAATGTCATTGAAATTTCCATGAAAGTGACAAAAACGGCCTCTAAAAGTCTAGTCGTAAAATGGTGCACGTCGAGCGTTAGGAAACAAACTCAACGGTTTTGGGAAGCACGTATGATTATCTCAAAGTCTTAGTACATGAGTTTCCATCATAGAGGTCTCGAACATAAAGAAAAATAGCGGTTAAGTATGGTACTTTTGTCCCAAAATATAGTTTAAGGATGGTTTTTCGGCAAAGTTTGAGTAAACGTATTTAATTCATTACAACTCCGCTAATCAAACGGTCGGACATTTTGATAAATATACTTGGTGATCTCACTTTTATTAGAAGACATCACTTTATAAAAAGTTCTAAATCAATGTTAAAAACTACCTTCAACTTGGTAACTAGTTTTGCCGTAATATTGCCTATTAGAAATTTAATAGTTTTTCTTATATAATAAAGTTACGACAACTTTTTGTAAACGTGTATAATTTAATCGTTACAAATCCGTTTTCTACGTTTTAAAGGTCCTTAGCTTTGTATCAAAGTATACTAACATATTTTTGACAAGTCGACATAATTTACAACGCCCAAGCTTCATTTTTGACTCGTACAAAATAAACAATGTTTGCTGAAATTCCAGAAAATTATATTTTTCGTCGCCAACTTGAAAAATTCATAACTTCTTCGTTATAACTCCGTTTTAATCCGTTCAAGCGGCCACGGTTTCGTTTTAAAGTATATTTTCTAAATATCTAGGCCAAAGATTTTTACCTACTGTCGGATTTTCCAGATTTTGAAAATAAGGACAGACCCTTTTGCAAACTTGTCGAAATGAGTTTTTCTCGCGCCAAACCTATTCTAACCCATTCAAACAACTCCGAAGCAATTCTAATCCTACCATACACCTTTTTAGGGTGTCATGGTTTCCTAGACATCACCAAAACTAATATATAACAAGGAGTAATTATAGGATGGATTATATATATATATATATATATATATATATATATATATATATATATATATATATATATATAACACTTAAAAACCTTAAAAAGTAGTATAAACATCACATAACTTGCATGTTTTACTTGTGCATAATAAAAATGAACATAGAAATGAATATGAAAAATAATGATATGTATGAAATGCTTACTAGTGAGTGATGAGGTTTATGAGAACAATGGATTTTCCTAATCACCCTAGGTTTATATTGCAAAACCTATACAAAGAGTGATACTAGATTGTAAAATAACCTTGTCTTGAAATTATTTCGGATGCTTCTTCTTGGTCCTTCTATGGTGGCCGGTCCAAGGGATGAAGAGAAGAGAGGATATCTTGTTTTTTTACACTATGTCTTTTGATATGTATGTGTTTAATCTAAGTATAAAATGATACATGTGATGATAAGTTAGATATTTTGCCAATTTAGAGTGACTCATCCCCCTTGTGTCGACAAGGGGGTATATGAGTTAGTTTATATATATATATATATATATATATATATATATATATATATATATATTTTATTTGTAAGTATAAAATTAGATGTAAATTATTTAAAGATAATTAGTAACTTGTATACATATTTAAGCATTTAAGGTAGCGTTAGCTAAAAATATATTTTAACGGAGCAAAATAAAATATATTGAAGTCATAAAAATTATAAAAATACATTTCTTACAAAAATTTAGAAAAATAATAATTATCGAGTAGTATTTACGAAAACCGTCGTAATTATATAAATATAACAATTTATATACAAAATAAATTTAAAACACCGGGTAAACTCATAATATTATTTTATAAACTTAATATGAGTATAAAAATATATCGGGATAATTTTTGGAAGTAACGGATCAATTGTTCAAACTAATTAATTACGCGATAGCGTTTATTTAATATGAGATTAGACGTTTAATGTGAAATGCAAAACCATGCATGAACTAATGTGATGATAATGATGCTAATGATATGTAGACTAAACCTAGTCTATATGAAATGTCCTTGATGATTGTTCATGAATTCACAGCTAAACCATTACGGTTACGTGAATTTGATACTTGTAAACCTAGTTTACAATATACGATGAAATAGTAAATGTGAGAAATGACCGGAAGTTGAGAATTGTGACATTCTTCCCTTGTCAGCGGAATCACGTCCTCGTGATTCAATTAATGATACTATAGTCCGAACCGCGACAAAGGTTCTAAAAGTTCATGCATATGGGTTCCTCATCCAACTAAATACATGCCCGTGATTAGATTTGATGAGGTAAACTTACCCAACACCGAACGTATCCCTCAAAAGACCTTTTGAGTAAAAACTTGACTCTTAGCTTGATTTTCGCAACTCATCAAACAAGAACTGTCACTAGATCAAGCTAGGAAACAAGTTGTTAGTATGATAGGATTCAACATCCTTGAATGAAGTCTTTTGAAAGATCCGTTCGTTCTTGGATTTGCTTACACAAATCAAATCAACAACATAATTTACAACTAAAGTCAATATCGATATGTCTCAAATTAATCAATGTCGTGAACGTGGTAAAAATTGGAAGGAAGTTATGCACTCAAAATCATGTCGTACAGAAATAAGGTAATTGTTCAAAAGAATGTACCCGTTACGCGTTGCGGGCTTCCTCGGTACCCAGATAGAATGCTCGACCACGTGCGGGAGGAACTTCAATGTTCTGATCTTGTGGGCCTTCTATTGCCAACGCCAGGTTTTGACGATTACCTCCTTGATTGGGTGTTCTTTTCAACTTTGGATAGGTGTTTCGAAGGTGATCCAGACTTCCACACTCGTAACATGCTTTTCTTTGTCCTTGGTTCCTAGTCTTGTTTGAGCAATTCCGCGCGATGTGGCCCGTCTGTCCACATTTGTGGCACTTTGAGCAGTCTCCTGAGTGATGATAATTACATCGAGTACACATAGGATGTGGACCTGTATATCCTTTGCGCTCCTGAGTGGTCGCTCCATAGTTCCTGGTTATTCGTTGCCTCTTGTTTTGCTGGTCCTGGTCTCGACTTCCCTGATGATCATCCTGTCGCTTTCGTCCATTGTCGTTTGCTTTTGTTAGTTCTCCAGACCTGATCACATCATTTGTTAAGCGATACGCCATGCCCACAACGGCTTGCAGAGTGGTTGGGTTCGATGAGGTGACGTCCCTCCTAATTTCCGGTATCAATCCCCATATATATCGGTCGATCAACTTCTCCACAGTGGAAACCATGTGAGGAACCATCCTAGTTAACTCGTGGAAACGGATCGTGTACTTGTCGACCTCTACTCCTACCATCAAGTGATTCCAGAATTCCGCTTCCAGCTTTTGCACTTCATCTTTTCTGCAGTACTCATCAGTTAGTAGTTTCTTAAATGCTTCCCAAGATAACACATTTGCAGCCCCTCTTCCTCTAGTCTGCAGTTGGTTGTTCCACCAGGTCAATGCTCGACCCTGTAGTAGACCAGCAGAGAACTCAACCTTGTTTCCTTCAGCACATTTCGTGATACTAAGTTTCGACTCAACATTCTCGAACCATGTTAGCAGTCCAATGGCACCCTCGGTACCATGAAATTCCATCGGCTTGCATGTCATGAAAGTTTTGTAGCTGCATCCTTGACCAGCGTTTGAAGTACCTTCTCCGACGTTGGTTCGTCTAGCATCAAGGTGCGTCATAATTTGGGTGAGTAGATCCGCTATTCCAGTCGCGTTGTTGTTTGAATTGTCATTGTTATTTGGGTTGCCTTTGTTGTTGACTCCTGAGCGTGTGTTTCTGGCAGCCATGATCCTGCAATGGACCAAAATATCGGGTTGAGTAAATGACACTCGGACGAAGGAAGATGAGGTTTAGAACGGTGGTAATGTGTTATAGTGATCGAAATATGACAGGAACAGAGACATGCTATGTCTAACGAGTCGAAAGATGGAAAAGAGAGGGTATAAATAAGATACGGTAATGTAGACGTGAACGTAAAAACATGCTATGCATACCCACCCGACCAATGCAACTTCAGGTGACCAGACTCTAAAGACTCGACTAAACATGATTTAAAATTACCCTTCTTATCATTGCATGGTTCTTCATAAACTAGACATAGTTGATCAGGCTATGTATAATTTATGAGGAACGATGCAACGATAGGACTAGTTGACTCGGATGATGTTCAATGTTTAATAAAATAAAAAAAATTATTCCGGTTATAGCTGTGATTTTTTTATTTTTGAAAAATCGGCATTCTCTATAACCTTTGGCTTTGATACCAATCTGTCACACCCTCGCCGGAGGCGGAAACACGAGGTGTAACGGAAAGGAACATAAGCACAAGATAATAGAACATACCAACGTTAAGATTGAAAAGAAATAGTATATCATTACAATACCAGTTTAGCCGACATCGGCAAATATATTACAAAGTTTAGATTCCAAAATATTTCGTTCTATTACATAACGATTTGTAGTGACAAGTGAAAACTTCATTATGCAAGACCTGGTAGAAAAGCTTACTAACGATCACCTGAAATGCATGAGAGAAAAACGGGTCAACTATGAAAATAGTTGGTGAGTATACACGTTTCGTAAGAAAAGAAAACTCGTAAGAGAGAGAGAGTCAAAGGTTTCGGTCATCGGAATTAGTCCACAAAGCAAAGGCATTGTAAATCCACTCAGTTCCAAGTTCCGCCCATACAAAACTTGCAACCTGTGTGTTCACAACCCATTGCACATAATATAGCGTCTCTAGTAGTCAAGTATAAATGGTCATAATAGTTCACAATATAGTACCACGTATATAATAATGTATGCAAGGCAAAGCCCCTAGAATAAATAATATGCGTCCCGTAACATAGTGGACGAGAGGTTGGCCGACCTCTAATAGCGCTATCCATACTACCTACTAATAGGAGACTAACAATGCGAATGTACGCACAGTAGATCATACAACTATTATATACAATTAAGAATACTCCGAACATGGGAGAATTTGCACGCTCCACCAATAAGGAGAGAATTTTTGAGAACGCTCCGTAACATAGTGAGACGCTCTGCTCCGGACCGGGGAGGCTTTAGGATGCTCCGAACAAGGGAGACTTTATAGTGATGCTCCGAACATGGGAGACTTTAGGTTAAGGTCATAATACGTACGGTTCAACAAGTCCAAACAAATCCTAAGTTTATATTTAAGTTCAAGGATTTGTTTCAAGTTCAAATGTTCAAGTCAAAGAGTTCACAAAAGTAAGAATCAATTCAATTCAAGTATGGTTCATGCATTTCGCCCCAAAAATATAGCAAAACGGTAAAAAAAAAAAAAAAAAGGGGTGTGATTACTCACTTGATGAATTGATGCGATGACAAAAGTGGTTACACCGAAAAGTAGCGTGAATCTCGAAACTGACCTATTATGAATGATATGATATGTAATAAGTCATGATGTAATGTTATGCATGCAATTCGGATGATATTTATACCACTTATGAATTTTTGAAAATAATCCTTCTCGTCGAAAATATAATCTTTTAATGTCTTGACCATTTTTAAATTACTTCACATGTATTTATGTTGAAATAATATCCGACGATAATCATTTAGTGATTTATTAAGAGATTATAACTTTTCGTCGTAAAATAATGTCATTGAAATTTCCATGAAAGTGACAAAAACGGCCTCTAAAAGTCTAGTCGTAAAATGGTGCACGTCGAGCGTTAGGAAACAAACTCAACGGTTTTGGGAAGCTCGTATGATTATCTCAAAGTTTTAGTACATGAGTTTCCATCCTAGAGGTCTCGAACATAAAGAAAAATAGCGGTTAAGTATGGTACTTTTGTCCCAAAATATAGTTTAAGGATGGTTTTTCAGCAAAGTTTGAGTAAACGTATTTAATTCATTACAACTCCGCTAATCAAACGGTCGGACATTTTGATAAATATACTTGACGATCTCACTTTTACTAGAAGACATCACTTTATAAAAAGTTCTAAATCAATGTTAAAAACTACCTTCAACTTGGTAACTAGTTTTGCCGTAATATTGCCTATTAGAAATTTAATAGTTTTTCTTATATAATAAAGTTACGACAACTTTTTGTAAACGTGTATAATTTAATCGTTACAAATCCGTTTTCTACGTTTTAAAGGTCCTTAGCTTTGTATCAAAGTATACTAACATATTTTTGACAAGTCGACATAATTTACAACGCCCAAGCTTCATTTTTGACTCGTACAAAATAAACAATGTTTGCTGAAATTCCAGAAAATTATATTTTTCGTCGCCAACTTGAAAAATTCATAACTTCTTCGTTATAACTCCGTTTTAATCCGTTCAAGCGGCCACGGTTTCGTTTTAAAGTATATTTTTTAAATATCTAGGCCAAAGATTTTTACCTACTGTCGGATTTTCCAGATTTTGAAAATAAGGACAGACCCTTTTGCAAACTTGTCGAAATGAGTTTTTCTCACGCCAAACCTATTCTAACCCATTCAAACAACTCCGAAGCAATTCTAATCCTACCATACACCTTTTTAGGGTGTCATGGTTTCCTAGACATCACCAAAACTAATATATAACAAGGAGTAATTATAGGATGGATTATATATATATATATATATATATATATATATATATATATATAACACTTAAAAACCTTAAAAAGTAGTATAAACATCACATAACTTGCATGTTTTACTTGTGCATAATAAAAATGAACATAGAAATGAATATGAAAAATAATGATATGTATGAAATGCTTACTAGTGAGTGATGAGGTTTATGAGAACAATGGATTTTCCTAATCACCCTAGGTTTATATTGCAAAACCTATACAAAGAGTGATACTAGATTGTAAAATAACCTTGTCTTGAAATTATTTCGGATGCTTCTTCTTGGTCCTTCTATGGTGGCCGGTCCAAGGGATGAAGAGAAGAGAGGATATCTTGTTTTTTTACACTATGTCTTTTGATATGTATGTGTTTAATCTAAGTATAAAATGATACATGTGATGATAAGTTAGATATTTTGCCAATTTAGAGTGACTCATCCCTCTTGTGTCGACAAGGGGGTATATGAGTTAGTTTATATATATATATATATATATATATATATATATATATATATATATATATATATATATATATATATATATATATATATATATATATAGGGAAGAGATCCAATAAGAAGAATAATTAAAATGAGAAGGGTAAGAAGTAATTCTAGCCACACATTTTAATATGGGAGGGAAAATTTGAATGAAGATGCATCCATTTTTATAGGTGCATCTAGAATGAGTGGTTGTGGTTACTTCCTATCCTTCTTATTTTTATTATTCTTCTTATTTGATCCTAACTCTATATATATATATATATATATATATATATATATATATATATATATATATATATATTATTTGTAAGTATAAAATTAGATGTAAATTATTTAAAGATAATTAGTAACTTGTATACATATTTAAGCATTTAGGGTAGTGTTAGCTAAAAATATATTTTAACGGAGCAAAATAAAATATATTGAAGTCATAAAAATTATAAAAATACATTTCTTACAAAAATTTAGAAAAATAATAATTATCGAGTAGTATTTACGAAAACCGTCGTAATTATATAAATATAACAATTTATATACAAAATAAATTTAAAACACCGGGTAAACTCATAATATTATTTTATAAACTTAATATGAGTATAAAAATATATCGGGATAATTTTTGGAAGTAACGGATCAATTATTCAAAATAATTAATTACGCGATAGCGTTTATTTAATATGAGATTAGACGTTTAATGTGAAATGCAAAACCATGCATGAACTAATGTGATGATAATGATGCTAATGATAAGTAGACTAAACCTAGTCTATATGAAATGTCCTTGATGATTGTTCATGAATTCACAACTAAACCATTACGGTTGCGTGAATTTGATACTTGTAAACCTAGTTTACAATATACGATGAAATAGTAAATGTGAGAAATGACCGGAAGTTGAGAATTGTGACACGAAATGGCTAAAAGTGGACTCCATAGTTAAATCTTGGATTTTTCTAATACTATCCGAAACCTTTCAAAGTAGGATTGTTATAGGCAGTCCCAAGTTTGCTAGGATGTCTGGGATCTTCTTGAAAGTATATTTCTTGATAACAAATAGACATGTATCATTGCTTTAAAAGGTGAACTTCGTGTCATATAACTTAGTGATCATACGATCGATGCATACTTTCAAAAGATCGAGTCCATAGTTACTTTGCTTAATGCTCTTGGCTCGCCTTTAAGTAATGATGATGTGGTGACGTATGTCATTGGCTTGAGTAAAATTTGCTCACGTGGTTGGTATAATTGCTCATCGGGGTCCCTTTCCTGACATTACTACGGTTTGCTCGATGGTCCTAACCGAAGAGATGCGTCTTAACTCCAAGCAACAATCTTTATCTACAAACATGTCATCCTTGGCTCTTACGGTGATTCTAGTAGGGAATGGTACCTCAAAGGATATAATCGTAGTCGTGATTCACGTACCTCCACTGAACCAAAGGTGTTTTTAATTTTGCTCGTGGTTTTTTTCGATTTTGTAATGTGTGTAGATTTATGTATGCTTGTTCGGCTAGCATCCAAAAAGGATGAATAACAAAAGTGCAAGCGCTGGGTCCGGTTATAATAACTAAAATATGGTATAGCCTTCCACTAATTCTAATATAGGAAAGGCCCAATTCTTAGCTATGCTTCAGGCTAAAAAACAGTTGATAGAAAACATGGCCCGTCAACTTGGACATGCCCAGTCCCCGCCTGTGATCCAACAGTCTTCTATTCGGCTTCTTCTTGGATTTGGTTCTTCGACCCAACAACAACCCATGACATACCAGGCCCAACATCAGTTTCCACCATTGGCCCAAGGGACACCATATGCTGCTCCTATTCCTACCAGCTTACCAGGTGCTTTTAATATGTTTACTGGACAAGAGACTTTACTTCCACATGCGTTTAGTATAATAACCTTGCAAGATCCTAGCAACCCAAACTGAATAAGGACACATGTGTGTCATCTCATCATAACTCTTCTATCAATAATTTTAGTATTTTTTGGAATACATGCATTTATCTATTTGTCTAAGTTGGTGATGGGAAGTCCATTCCCGTTACTAACACTGGTCATACTATTTTGTCAACTCCTTTTAAACCTCTTCACTTAAATTATGTTCTTGTTACCACTGATATTGTAAAAAAAATAATTTATGTGCATCAGTTAGTTTGTGATACTCAATGTTCTGTTGAGTTTGATCATTTTGGTTTTTCTGTGAAGGATTATTTAATTCATCAAATCCTCCTCAGATGTGACAACACATGTGACATCTGTTACGAAGCCATCTACGATCCCTTAAGTTTGTCTTATTCGTGAAAATACGTGGCACCAACGACTTACACATTCAAGAAGTGAAGTGTTGCGGTCTCTTATTTCTAGTAGTCGCATTTCTTGTAGTAAGACGAAGCCTCCTACTGTTTGTCATGCTTGTCAGCTTGGCAAACACAAAAGGCTTCATTTTTCTACATCTGAAACTCTTGTTAGGTCTGATTTTGATATTGTACACTCGGACTTGTGGACATCTCCACTTTCGAGTGCTCCGGGTACTAAATATTATGTTTTGTCTTTGGATCATTTGTCACACTATTTGTAGGTTTATCCCTTCACAATAAGTCTATTGTTTTATCTAAATTTACTTATTTTCGTGCTTTTGTTAAAAATCAACCTCATTGTAATATTTAATCTTTGCAATATGGCCATGGTAGTGAATTTGATAATAATGTGTTACACCAATTGTTTGTCACAAACGACATTACAATACGTTTTTCTTGCCCCAAGACTTCTCAATACAAATGGAAAGTCCGAACATATGATATGTACCATTAATAACCTTATCCGCACCCTTTTCTTTCAAGCCTATCTACCCCATACTTTTTGGGTCGAAGCACTTCATATAGCGGCCTATTTTTTTAAACATCTTACCCTCCACTTCAATTAATAATGAAACCCATCATTTTCGCTTATACAAGACTCATCCCGATTATTCAACTCTTCGTATCTTTGTGTGTTTATGTTATCATAACCTTTTCACCAATAATAAACTTAGGGTGTGTTTGGTAGCGGGAATTGAGGCAAGAGAATTGGAAATGGTTCCATTTCTCTTGTTTGGTACACAGAGAATTGAAAAAGCGGAGAATTTGGAAGAGAAATGGAGAGAAATTGAGAGACTTGGGTAGTGTAATTTGGCTAGCTCCATTTCTCTTATTTTGGTGGATAAATTGGAGAAATGGATTATTATTATTATTATTATTTTTTTTTTACAACTATAATTTTGTTAAATAATGGATTTTGTTTTAAAAAAATATATATATGTAAACAAATTATTTTTTAAAAATAATTTTTTTAAAAAATATTTTTTTAAAAAAAATAATTTTTTTTTAAATTAATACATTTTTAAAAAACATTTTTTTTAAAACAAGGTTTTTTGTAAATAAAAACATTTTAAAAAAATATTTTTTTAAAATAATTTTTTTTAAGAAAGTACATAAATTTTTAAAAAATAAATTTAAAAAAAAGATATATTTTTTTTAAATATTTTTTTAAAAATTGTTATTTAGAAAAAATAAAAAATATTTTTTTTAAAAAATAAGTTTTTTTTTAAATAAATACATTTTAAAAAATATTTTTTTTTTTAAAATAAGTTTTTTTTTAAGTAAATACATTTTAAAAAAATAAGTTTTTTTTAATAATTTTTTTTAAAGAAAGTACATAAATTTTTAAAAAATAAATTTAAAAAAAATATATATATTTTTTTTAAAATAATTTTTTTTTAAATATTTTTTAAGAATTTTTATTTAGACAAAATATTATTTAAATAATTTTTTTTTCATTTCTCGGGTCAAGTGTCTGTTGTTACCAAACATTAGAATTGAACAAAATTCTCTACTGATTTCTATTCTCTGAGATTCTATTCTCTACTTCATTTCTTTTCTCTGAATTTCTCTCTACCAAACGCACTCTTAAGCCTCGTGTCACTCCTTTTATCTTTCTAGGTTTCCCCACAAGTCATCGTAGGTATCGTTGTATTGACTTAGCCATAAACAAAATAATAATTTCTCGCCATGTCACTTTTGACGAGACTGCGTTCCTATATGTCTTGATTAGAGGTGGAAACTTGTGCCCAAAATAAAAAAATGGGCTAATTTGGGCAAATTTTTAAAAGATGTGGGCACATTTAGCCCCCTGTTTTTTTTTTGAAATGTGCATATATTGTCCATTTAAAAGTTAAATGGGCACAAACGGTCACATATTTTCTATCAATTGGAGAACATTACAATTGTTTTTAAAAAAAAACTTATAGATATAATATATTTATTTTTTAGATATAAATGAGGTGTTACGTTTGAGGAATTTATTTCGTCATTTTGGGTCTTTTCTAAAGCGATTCGTATAACATGCGCTCATTTAGCCCATGCCCATTTAGCCCGTGCCCGTTTAGCCCGTAGCCCTGCCCGCCCGTTTTGCCACCTCTAGTCTTGATAACTCCCAATAATCCTCCCTATACACATTTTTAGAACTCCCATTGAATATAACGAGTATTGTGACCATCCGCCGCGTTGCGGCGTAGCTTTTTTTTTGACATTTTTATCTGGTAATTTATGTAACGAAAAAAAGGTTGAAAGTGCAGGTGCTGCATTTATCAGTTGTATTTTAAGTCGATACTTAAAATATTGATTTTTTGAAACTAAAATTAACTACACACCTTACCTGCTATCTAAGACGTCGCCGTGCAGGTGCTGGAACATTTTATGGTCCTTCATGTGGTCGTGAACCACCGATTTGTGAACCGCGAGAGCCTGTTATGAAAATAAAATAAAATGATTAAGAAATTGGTAAGCAATGTCGGGCAAAAGTCGTACAGTTACAGCCTCTTAATACTTTAACCAACCTGCACGAAATTCACCGAACCTCCTTTTGCGAGCAGTGCGTGCCTTCATGTAAGTGACTGTAATTTGAGACTCGCACTCATCATAAAATTCCACAGACTAATATATTGAGACTTGCGAGTCTGCAGAAGCCTAAAGTCGTCGTAGCTGATGTTTAGCTGTCAGTGTCTTGTGTTTTTTTGCAGCACGCGGACGTGGAATCAATAGAGTTCACTGCTGCAACTTCAAAGCATACAATAAAGTAGTTGCCACACTTTTGTACATAAATGGTGCATCAACATATCATAACCTTTGAATCAGATCAAAAGTACGGAGACATATTACCTCCTGGTGGTATTCGCAGATGACACTACATTATTAAAATTGCACACAGAAAAGTTCGAATTATATAATTTACCTTATATAATATCATATTCTATTTTCCCATTATCCATTTTTTATTTTTCTTACCCCCAACTTAAGCCGTTGGTGTTGCGCACAGCAGTCACTGTTGTTCCAACGTATTCATTTATTTTACGTACTATTTATAATAGAAAACACGTCTCACCTCCGCCCCTTCTACAACTTCCAGCACCCAAAGTTTCGACATCAGGATCCACTTCTTGCTTTCATCGTATGCCCCTGTTTAGAAGTCATAAAATAGAATATGTTATCATCAAATTGTGTATCAGCTGCTTATGTTAAATATGGAATTTAAAAGCTATAGAATACATGAGAACAAATAATCAATCAAAAACACATACAAATGAAAAATTCACAACTTCATGAAAATCTTTTATCTGGTTAACGATAAGAGGTTTTCCTTTGGGATTGGTTTTTTTTAGCCTATCTACTTATTCTAAGCAGCCCAAGGTGTTTAGATGATCCAAATTTGTTGTTGCACTTCCGACTATTATGGCTTAAAAATATGCAAACTTGTAAGTTTTAGTCGTTTTCACTCAACTTGTAAGGTGGTTATATTTAAACAACCTAATGAAAGTGTTAATTTATAATTAGGATAAAAATAAGCAATCCCAAACACCTTATTAACTATAACAACTTGATTACTGGAAAAATCAGATATATAGAAAAAATTCCTTACGCATATTCCGATCTTTTAGTAGCTATAGAGCTTCTTCCAAAACCTCTATTATCAAAAGCACAAACTTCCAAGCCATCACCTAAACTTACGTCCTTTATTCTGAGAAGTCTTTTGTGGAGAGAATCCAGACGGTGGTCCCTTTAAAAATTCAAGGATCAACTGCTCGGTCAACATAGCAAAACATGTTTATATTATAAGAATCTAAATGATAAGACACAACACGTGACAATTAGCGGATGTTTTGAGGGTCACTTTGCTCTCTGAGTAATGCATAATCCCGAATACCAAATACTAATCAAAGGATTGAGATGTGCCACTGTTGCATAATCCCAAATATAACACACAAAATACATATACAACAAATTACCTACAATGGACTGGTGTGCGACATCAACAGATTCGTGCATACCAACTGAGTTAGTGTGCGTCTTCTGATTGACACCTATAAAAATAAAGAAAAATGATCTTTAAACCCGGTAATAAAAAGAAACTCAAAACATACAAAAAAAAACTTCGTTAAACACCACATCAAATATATATGATATATGAGCATCATCATGTAAGGTGAAAAATAATTACTGTATAACATAAAAATTGGATATGTAGCTGAACACGTAAATGAAAACTAACCATCAAATGTAGACTGTCTAGAATTTGCCCCAACTCACCGCCTCACTGGCATACAATCTAATCCTATCAAAACACATCATGGGCCAAAGACAGGATAACCAAAAAACACACTGACCCATTAAATCAAACATCAAAAATGAAAAACCATATCTCAAAAAATACTATAATCCTATCAAGATTAATATAAAAAAAAGATGAAAATAAATGTAAACATAAAACACCTGACTATCTCCATCTTTATCAAATAGGGTGAAACCTTCTTCAACTCAGACACCTGTGTGTCGATCAGTTGATCGACATGTTTTTTTTAATTGAACATGGGAATCAAAAGGGTTTTACTTTGTTTGTTTATGTTGAAAAGTGTACCAAATATGAAGATGAGCAGATGACTGTGGAAGGTTCGGGAGTCGGGAGTACTAATCATCATATAAAGTGGATTGGATTTGTCAAAATTAGGCCTGAAAATCAGGCCAAAAGTGGCCCAACAATTTTGACGGGAAACCCACACGTGAATCGACGTCGTTTTAAACGACATTTAATATATATAGTAATTCATTAACAACTTCGTTCACCAAATCCTGGCCCAAATATATTGAACACTTCACCCACTACTCATGGTCCCACTGTCCAGCCTACTACACCCAACACTCTCGGCCCACTTCCTCAGCCCACACCCGGTTCGTCTTAACATGCCCAAACGAGCCCTGTTTTGGGCTCGCATGCCCAAACACACTCTATTGTGGCCCGACCCATTTCAAGCCTAAAAGAATGATGTCCATGTAAAAATGTATTATTGACATCGAGCTGATGAACATGCCAATGTCAAAAATAGCAAGACTAAAAACTAAACGGATAGTCGCCGGTTTAACTACCGGACCATGAGAATTTGCTGGCCCAATTTTCCATATACGACTATTTCATAAGCATTGCGTAAAATCTTAACTATCACGTAGATTTTATTTATTTATTTATTTATTTTCAACTCTATGTTCGATCGTTTAACTGATAAGTATAAGAGGCTTGAGTTTACCACCACGCAAACTCTATCAAGTAAAATCATGTTAAAAAGTTATTTAAGTTGTTAATAATTTCAGATCACATATAATCTTCAAAAAACAATGAATGACAATATGGTATGTACACAACTGCCATGGTTGTACATAACCTAAACATTATTTAAACAAGGATCGCAACGAAGCCGCCGCGTTGCGGCGGGGCATATTTCCATAACATCCATAAATCCAAGTCAATAAACCAAACTGAAATAAGATTTCGACATGGTAAAGTTCAATTAGAATCTAACCGAAAATCACAATATCTTCTAGCAAGTTAAAAATCCAAAGACATAACGGCAAGTATCTAAGCCGAAACAAAGACTGCCAAGGCGTCCATGAATCTCGAAATAAGGCGAAAAAAATATCCCTTTGCAATTTGGAATCCTTTTCTTTCATATATTCCAATACCAATATCACAACAAAATGCAGATACAAAAAATAAGCACTTGAAACACTCATAGCAAACAAACTTAATTGAAGAACTATAACCCAAGTCATATACATACGTCCTTAATATTATGTAACTGAAGACAGTTCAAGCATAAACACGGATACCAAAAAACTCCGAAAACTCAAAACCTAGCTGTTGCATCTTGATTAACGGTTACTGAATCTTCAGGAAAAAAAAAGAAAAAGAAACTACAAAATCAAAACCCGTCTTTGTACTTGCAAACAGGTTAGAAGAAACCTAAGAATTCCACTGGTGTTTATAATGAAATTCGTACCTGAAATACAGTTTTCAGCAGTGGCGAGTTCTTCTCATCCCTTTGTCGATTTTAAAGAACTACTACAAATTCGTAGCTGCCTAGACTGGTGAGATCATATGGAATCCATAAAAGGCGACTTCTCAAAGTTGCCTCACCTATAAAAACATATATTCGAATCAGTTTGAGGGTGAAAAACCTGTTATGCAAGAAATGAGTTTGATTATACGTAACAGTTAATGACACAACATTAAATCACTTATAATAGTAGAATTACCGGTATTTATCAACATCTGCATCTTTTAATGCTTCTCGCATAAACCTGCCATCAGCCTTGTACTGTAACATGCACAATTTGTATATTTTATTGATGAAGGCTAATGATAATATATTATCCAATTAAAGCTAGAATTTGAGATTGACTTACCTCTATGACAGTCTTAGGTCCAGTGACATCTTCAAAACGAATAGCATAACCAACATCTCAAAATTCCAAACCCTCTAATGCCACTTAGTTGTTTACATCATGTTCGACACCTTCATAATCAAGTTCCCAACGTTAATACCATACAAAGTCCTTTAACTTTATAAGGATCTCCAAATAAGAAAAGATTGGTACCTCCTTAGCATTAGGATTTGCGGGCAGAGCACACCCTTCTCCTGGATTATTGATCGTTGGATTTCCAGTCCCTCCGATTGCATACATCTCCCACTGTGAATAGACATTGTTAAAGACATGTATAGATCGTCGCTTTCACCAATTTTACCACATGTAGATACATTGAGGTGAGCCTTACCAATATCAAAAGCAATAGGACTTGTGTATGTAGAAGCCTTGTTCCCGTGTAAACTACTACTACCCTTTCCTTTTCGTTTATTGATATCCGTGACAGCAACCGTCGGTGTATCGATATTAGGTGAGGCGGCAGCTATATGTTAATCATCAACAAAAGAGCAACATATTTATAGTACAACAGCTGACCTGCGTAAAAATTTATGAACTAAGTTGTCTCTGACCGACGAACGTAAACGGCAGTCGTCTACACACGCACTACCAATTTCCTTTTGTAATTGCTGATAATATCTATGAAAATAGTAAAATAGAAACAATTAGTGCAGCTGAAATTAAATTTTTTTATCATATATACGACAACCTCAAAAGATGAAAATAAATTAGGAAACCTACTATCAGAAACATGATCATCGATCTGGTGTTAACATGTTGAGCAGTTAGAAATTCTTTTGATCTCCGACCCGTAAGTGACTCTCGAAAACATGACCTATCATGTTTGATTTGCCAAATTTGGACATTATTAGGTCTCACATTTCCTCTATATATAAATGTAATCAAACACCTATTACCGTTTCTACTATAAAATGGGCTAAACATGGGGTAAGTCGAATCGAAAGCCAGGCTATAATTAATAAAATGAGTTGAGTTTTAGGAGTCAAATCAAAAGAAAATGCATAGTAAGAAAGTACTGGCCACCATAATTCTGAGTTCAGATTAATATATTTCGTTTTAGACATCGATGCAATGTTATGAGGTGTGGTAAATTAGGTTGGTAGATGAAATACGGATTTTACCAGGTCTTTTGGTAGACGACAATCGAGCATGGTTTAAAGCAAGTATAACGTAAATTGTCATCTATATCTTCTGCTATTGAAAGTTTATCTTACAATTAATAGCAACAGTACTCACATAGGAGTTAGAATAGTATAGTAATTTTTAAGAAGGGCTAATTTGTTTAGCATCTATTTGTTATTTGTGTTAAAAGTTACAAACTTTAACGCAAATAACATATATAGAAACCAATAAAGATAACACATTTAACAAAAAAAATACGTATCAAGAACCATAAAAATAACAACTTTAACTCAAAAAAGAAAGTCACATATAATAAATTCAAAAGATTGTATATAATATGAGATCTGAACATAAGCAGATATTATCAGCTGTAAATTATGCAAATACATTAAACTAATTTCAGATAGAGCTTTAAGTGACTACCTGTCCACCTACTCCTGTAGCACACCCATCCGTCGCAATGCTTTCAAAAACGAATGTGACCGAGTTGCAACCTGCGCGCGTCTAAAAAGTTTACGAATACAGTAGCGGGACCCCACACCCGCCATGGCTGACGTTGTAAGCTCATAAAGCCATTGTTCCATCCTAGCTTAGCTCATTTGTATCAAGCAAAATCTCGCCCTTTTCATCCAAGGTATCCTGAACCCAAATAAAGCACTGTTCTATCATTTAATCATCCCAAAAAGGTAAAACATGAAGCATAAACATAAACCATATAATAAGGTACTACAAAAAAAAAAAAAAAAAAAACACGCACTTCACGGAAAGTGAAACTCAATTAAGAACAAAGCTGGAAGATAACATACCTCCAGCATCCGGTGGCGCTAGGCAGGTGCTAGCCACCGACACAGGTAGCGTTGATACCTGAAGACGTTTCGTTCAGTGTACCAGTGGCTAGATCTGGCTGATGACTTAAACCTACAACCAATACGTTCATTGTTGCTGAAGTTTGTTGTCATGCCACTGCTACATGTTGTCCAGCTCCACCAACAACTGGGTGTGTGTATCCCGCAGAGCACCGTGTACCTACAACTATAAAATGATGGTGACAGGATATGAGACAAAGGTAAATGCATGAAGATACAGAATAATGAGATAATATTAACAGATTAGACCTCGAGGCACATCACGTTGAAGCAAACAACCATCTTCACTGGCAATGGCATCCCATGACGTCGCGTCCATGACATTATCAATGGGTACATTGTTATGATTACCAACCCGTTGGCGCAGAGACCATACTGTCAAAAATGGGCACCAGCATGAATGCCAAAACAGAAATAAAGACCCGCAAAAGAAAAAGACCAAACATACCATCAATATGAAAGTGAGTGTGTGCAGGCCTGTAACCAACCGCATACTCTTCAGACGGTGTATAATTATCCGGAATTTGGGGTCCAGTTACAAATGCTAGAAAAAGAAACATACATGTCAAGTGTTACACGTGCTGATTATTAGATTCGTGCTTATTGTTTCTGAAATGCTCTATGTTTAAGTAAATTTTCTTTTGTTGTAATTTGCAGGTGTTGGAAAACTTTAGCATATGCGGAAACCCTTTGAGAACGCGCATCAGCAGAAGGTCGATAAGGATCAGGCTCATTAATAGTTATTCCTCCGGACATTCTAACAGGCGAACCAAGAACACCAGAGGGACTACGATAACCACCCAAGAAACCATCCACCGGAACGCAAGATCCCAATCCATTCGCCGCAATAACGACATCATCCGGCACATCATCCTCTTGTAAAAAAACAGAAAGACCGGAACCGAAACCCTCTAACACCGGAACAGGCAAGCGCTCATCGTTGACAGCGGCGCCACCAGTAACACCTACATCATCCTGCAACCCATACCCACAACTATTCCTACGCACGGCCCTACTTTTAATTTTCATTTCCTATGAGAGAACCTATAATCGTAAGACACCATTCTTCTAACAATCCTACGGCAATCAAATAGCACAAGCAAAGGCAAGAAGCAAAAAAAAATAATAATAATAACAAAAAAAAACGGCAACAGAAACACATACCACAAATAGGCGACATGAAACATCTAACAACGAAAAACCAGTTACCTAATACGAAATCCGCAAACAACCGACAGTGATTATCGAAGAAAGCTACCGAGAAGATAACAACGTCGTTAGAAACGAAGAAACCAATGTGGCGCCACGTTTCACTATACTGTACACGTATATAAGCACAGATAAAGTAAGAGGGCCTAAGAAAACATGGGCCTAGCATTTGGACTACGGAAAATTAAGTGGAGCCTAAACGACATGTTTTGTCGCCGTTTCGTATCCTCCTATTAGTATATAACTATATATATAATGAATGTGGCAACTTGCTTTGCTTACTGACTGGAACCATGATAGTCCTTTTCCCAACTTGCAAAATCAGTCAGTTTACAACTTAGGCTAGCCCCAGTGGTAGAAAAAAGGATCGATCGTTCACCATTCTCGATCGATTTCCATTGTTGTAGCATGAAAGTGGCGATCGATCAACAACATAGTTTTTCTTTCAATGGATTGCAGGAACGATCGATATAACTTGTTGGTTGTGTGTGTGTTTGTGTATTTAATTGTATATAAAGGGTATTTTTGTGGGGTATGTTTTTGTTATAGTGTAGGTCGTCTTACTAAGGCACCCAATCGTCTGAAGGTCGCTGGAGAGAGAAAGCTGATGTGGCAGAGGAAATGAGGGGGATTGAGTCCCCTTACTGGGGGCAGCCTTACATACGAATCTAACCATTAGACTAACCATAGGCTCAAACGTATCTCATTATTTTTTGGTTATTGCCGATAACAACTTGATATAATTTCAATTATTAAATTTTGATTAATTTTATATAACATCTTATTTTTTTATTTTTTCTTTGGGTAACGATTGTTTCCAACCTTTTGACCAACTAATTTCGAGGCTAGAATTCACCGTAACACATACTCATACCGGATAAAACCCTCCATTTTTAAGATGTTGGCGTTACCACTTCAAGATTGTTTACACCTAGCTGGCACCGAACTTGAAATCTCTAAAGTATCAGTGATGATAATCACGAACTTTTGCAACTAGGTTAATTCAACAATGTCGAATAATATTTCTATTTGGTGAGTAGTTAAGTTCCATTGATTATGAGTAAAGTTTGTTTCTTCGATTCTAAAAGTTGAAGAACTAGATCCCATTTGAAAACTAGTGAAACTTACAACTTTTAATAATGGACCATGCTTTATCCCCATTTCATCCAATACATGGTAAGTTGGCTAGTGATATGATGATATCTTAGCATTGATATCAATACGTTACTTAAGGTATAGGCTATTGCATGTCACAACTTGAGTCTAGATGGACACAAGTTATTCTATTCTAAACTTTACACATTGTTTGTATTCACTTGGACATAGTATCATACAATTATTCAAGGTCATGTTACATCTTTGCAAACTCATCTATATTACATTTCTGATTCATGCTTTTTGGTTAATTAATGCCCCATTACAAAAGCGGAAGCGTGTATAACACATAAGAAACATATCGTTATACCTTACAAAATCCAAGTAGCCGCGCTCAGATTGATATATTATGTGAATTTTTTCTCCATCAACACCTAGACAAGGTTCTTAGTTTCTTGATGAAGTAAAAATAGTTGAATCCAAATGATACGGATTGCGTGTTTCAATGGCTTCTTTCACTTAAGTATCTTTATATAAAATAGGGGCAATTCTACGTATACCCAACTTAAACACCATAATTTCATATTGAAAAAAAAAACTCAATGACTCAATGAGATAACTATATGTTCACATGTAGAAAACATATTGAACCTTTTACTACGTACATTTGTAAGTTTCTATCTACTGTATACCTTTATGAGATTTACATTAATATTTGTCAAGTCTCCAATAAAGATTTTTTTAATTGATCCAACAACAACATGGTTTTACGTTCTAAAATTTTGTGCCTTCATTTGTATATTGTTTTGCTTCAGCACACACAAAAAATCACTTTTAACTTATTGTTTAGTATTCTTTTTCTTTTTCTTTTTAGATTTATAAATTTGTGAGTAAATTACACGGATGGTCCCTAAGGTTTGTCCAAAGTTTCACTCACAGTCCCTGAAAATTTAAAGTTGCATGGATAGTCCCTACCTCTGAAAAGAATAACACCTATGGTCCTTTATTTAACTGCTGTTAAGTAAGTTCTGTTATAATTTACACTATTAGCCCTTTTGGTTAACAATCGTTGCCTCGTCAGTCCTTTATCATAACGGAAGTTTATAATTTAAATATTTTCGAATTTAGGCACGTTTTTATACGTTTTCGTCCGTTTTTATACGTTTTTTTCCGTTTTCGTCCGTTTTTATACGTTTTTTTTTCCGTTTTCGTCCGCTTTTATACGTTTTTATACGTTTTCGTCCGCGTGAACATGGCTTTGTTTCGTTATATTGAGCCGAGTTTATTTGAATATGAGGATGAAGGTGATCAAGAAATAATGGTGCCGCCTCATTTGATAGTACGAAGACGGCTACAAGAGAAAATGGCGTTTTCGGTTGTTCAGGAATTGGAAGGATGTTAAAAGGAAGAGATTTGAGTGAAATGAGAAACTCCGTTTTAAGAATGACGGGTTTTCTCGAATCTTGATGATAACGAATCGTGATTTTTAGATGTTTTATTAAAATTTAGCTTCGACTTTTGTTTGAAGAAAAATGAAGAACATTTCAAAGTGATTTCGTGAAAAAATGTTTGAAGTAATCAACATTATGTTATTGTAAGTCGGAGGAATTTTCAAATGCTTACTCTTATTTTGATGCTTACCAAGGGACAAATCTCCACCTTCTATTTAGTTTGATCTAATGGTGGGGATTAACCTAAGATTTAATATGTCTAAACCTAAGTCCATGTTTTTTTCTTGTCCTTTTGTTTTTTCTTTCTTTCTTTCTTCTTTTGTTTTTTTTTGTTTTTTTTAATTATTCACGTTTTTTGTTATAATCAGTTTTTTTTTTTTTTTTTTTTTTTTTTTTTTAAACGTTTTTTTGTTAATATTCACGTTTAATTTTTTCAAAATTCGCATTTTTTTAATATTCACGTTTTCTTTTGTTTGTTTGTTTTTTTTAATTCGCGTTTTTTTCTCTTCCCTCTCATACGTTTTCGTCCGTTTCAATACGTTTTCATCTATTTTTCGTCCGTTTTCATACGTTTTTGCCCGATTTCATACGTTTTTGTCCGTTTTCATACATTTTTGTCCGTTTTCATACGTTTTCACGTGTTTTCTTACGTTTTCTTCGATTATTCATACGTTTTCGCCCGATTTAATAAGTTTTTGTCCGTTTTCATACATTTTTGTCCGTTTTCATACGTTTTCAGGTGTTTTCTTACGTTTTCTTCCATTATTCATACGTTTTCGTCCGTTTTCATACGTGTTTTTACGTTTTCATACATATTCGTCCGTTTTCATACGTTTTCATCCGTTATTAAATGTTTTCGGCCGTTTTCAAACGTTTTCATACGTTTCTGAATATCACAAGTGATATTCTGAATAGTACAAGTGATATTCTGAATAGCACAAGTGATATTCTGAATATCACAAGTGATACTGTGAATATCGCAAGTGATGTTATGTGATATTCTGAATATCACAAGTGATATTTTGTGATATTCAGAATATCACTTGTGATATTCTGAATACCACAAGTGATTTTTTGAATATAACAAGTGATTTTCAACTAATGTTTTGTAACATGAAAATCATACGTGATATTCAAAATATCACACAGTGATATCAAGAAAATCACAAGTGATATTGATAATATCGCAAAGTGATATTCATACTATCGCAAAGTGATATTTAGAATATCGCAAACTCATATTCAGAATATCACAAAATGATATTCATAATATCACAGAGTGATATTCAGAATATCACATAGTGATATTCAAAATATCACAGAGTGATATTCACAAAATCACAAGTGATATTCAGAATATCACAACGTGATATTCAGAAAATCACAAAGTGATATTAACAATATATCACTTGTGTTTTTCAGAATATCACAAAGTGATATTCAGATAATCACAAGTGATATTCTGAATATCACATAAATCACTTGTGATAGTCAGAAACGTATGAAAATGAACGAAAACTTAAGAAAATGGACGAAAACGTAAGAATACGGACGAATTCGTATGAAAACAGGCGAAAACGTATGAAAGAGTAAAAACACGTATGAAAACGTATGAAAAATGGACGAAAATGAAAGAAAAATGATGAAAACGGGCGAAAACGTAAGAAAACGGATAAGAACGTATGAAAACGTATGAAATCGAAGAAAAAAAAATACGAATAAAAAAAATGCGAAAAAAAAAAAAAAAAAAAAAAAAAAAAAAAAAAAACGTTAATTAATAAAAAAACGTGAATAAGAAAAAAAAACAAAAAAAAAAATGAATAAAAAAGAAAGACAAAAAGACAAGAAAAAAAACATGGACTTAGGTTTATCTACTAAATCTTAGGTTAATCCCCACCATTAGATCAAACTAGATGAATGATGGGGATTTGTCCCTTGGTAAGTATGAATTTTTGGGTAAGCAAAATAAAGTGCCTCTTGTAAGTCGTTGTAGTTCATTTGGAAACAAAATGTATGAAAATTGTTAGAAATAACAGCTTTATAGTTATTTATTTACTCGTTTACTTTATTAAATCTTGCAGCAAAAGTAAATAAATGTGACTTATAATGTACATATTTTATTTCTATATTAGATTGCGTGTAGAGAAAAAACTTACCTTACTTGTTTTTACTTAATGTATGAATCTTATGTAACATACAGTATAATGTTATGTAATTTGTATTCTTTTATTTGACGTCTAGTTTGCCTAATGTTTGATTTGTGCTTTGTGTGGCGTAAAGTTCGATTTTTTTTTTTTTTTTTTTTTTTTAGTTTGTTTGTATGAGTTTTGGAGTTAACTGTATAAGTTAATTGGTAATTTTTTTACATAGGCTAAAAGACGATACACATATATACAATTTGACTATATAGTATAAAAACGTATTAAAACGGATGAGCACGTAAGAAAGGCGGATGAAAACGTATAAAAACGGACGAAAACGAATAAAAATGGACGAAAACGTATAAAAACGGACGAAAACGTATAAAAACGGATGAAAACGTAAGAACACGTATAAAAACGTGCCTAAATTCGAAAATCTTTAAATTATAAACGTCCGTTATGATAAAGGACTGACGAGACAACGATTGTTAACCAAAAGGGCTAAAAGTGTAAATTATAACGGAACTTATTTAACAGCAGTTAAATAAGGGACCATAGGTGTTATTCTTTTCAGAGATAGGGACTATCCATGCAACTTTAAACTTTCAGGGACTGTGAGTGAAACTTTAGACAAACCTTAGGGACCATCCGTGTAATTTACTCTAAATTTGTAGATGATTTATAACATAAGAAAATAAGATGCATCACCAATGGCGAAACAAAAAGAAAACAACAAGTGAATGCATGGTCTTTCTCAAGGTTATAAATAGCGCGAGGAGTGACATGGCGGCATGACCAAGCCTCACGCCTTTGCGGTCAAGGCGAAGCTTTTGCGTTTATAAGGCGTGGCATAAGGCGGCACAAAGTATGAAAATATTTATATATTCATAGCCTCACGCCTTTGCGAGGCCTTTGCGGAGCCTTTGCGAGCCTTTTAGAACAGTGGTCTTTCTAGATATGGGTTTGTATGATTAAAATAACCAAATGAAATCAAACAATACTTTACTAGGAGCGGAGAAAGGTTGGTATATAGTTTTTGGTGATTTCTTTCCCAATGCTTGACCTTACAAAGTTGAAATACATCCGGATTAGCAAGCTTTGCGGATCCAATAGAAGACATTAAGGCTGTTTGAATATCTGAATGAAAACAGATTATATATGATAAAAAGTAATTTACTCAAAAGAGAGCTTAAAACTAAAACTAAAAAAAAAAAAAAAAAAAGGTCGACTGTGTATCATATTACTCCAAGTAAAAGGGCTAATTCAAAGCAGAGTTATGATCAAACGAGAATAAAAATTAAAATGAAAAAGATAAAAAAAAAAAAAAACTATTACACATTTCTGGAAAAAAATGCATATCTTTTTAATTTTTTATTTGTTTAAAATGTATAGATATAAATCTTCTTTTTATTCTCATTTTAGTTTTTCTTATCACCAAATTCGTTTCTATTCAAAGCATCACATATACAACCCTAAATGAAGCGTTAATAAATTTTAGAGCAACTATTTAAAGTTGAAATTACAGTAAAAACTCTATAAATTAGTAGTGTTGGGACCGGGATATTTTATTAATTTAGCGAGATATTATTATATCGATAAGTTAATAATTTATTAATTTAAAGAGGTTTTACGTATGTCTTTAAATTTTCAAGTCTAATATACTAGCTATTTTTAATAAATACTCATTAGAGACGAAAAATAAATTTGAAAAACAAGTTTCAATTAACATTTTATGAATCCACATTCACAGTTTATGAAAATAAAATTAACACTTTTTGTTGCAAAACGGGAAGACAACGCACCAACTTTTTAGTGCAATAAGAAGATTTTAAGATAAACTCTATAGATTTGAAGTTCACAAAAAAACAAGTGACTATGAATTCAATTTTTACTAAACAATCTTAGGATTTTGAAGTGTATCTCTCATTCTCTCATACATACACACACACACACACACACACACACATATATATATATATGGATTTTTTTAGTATTTATTAATTTATAGTTTCGTTGGGACTAATATATATATACTGGGGTTTCAAAAAAATTATTATCTTATTATTTTATCGATTGGAGTCTAAATTTGTACTGGTCCCAAGTTGGGACCGGACAAATTATTAATTTTATCGAGGTTATTAATTTATCGAGTATTAATTTATAGAGGTTTTACTGTACATAATTATCCTCAACTTATATAACATGTCAACTTTTTCCTCACGTTGAGTTGAATTAGGATTTATTTTTTGCTTTTCATCCGTAATTAAGACATTATATTCTAGGGGTGTCCATGATACTAGAAACGTCCTGAACTGGAACCGAACCGAAATAACCGAGAAACGAAAATAAGAAAAAAGTGGAACCAAGAACCGTTCCAAGTTTTTCGGTTCGGTTCCGGTACGGTAATTTTCGGTAATTCCCATGAGTACCAAAGTGTAAAATGTTTGGATGGATGTGAATTTACAGTACTCGGTTCGTAGAACTTCGAAAGAAGTTGACAACCTTAATAGTATTCCACAACTTGACTTACAAACAAACAAAAAAACATATATCCGGTAATAGCAAACTCATTATCCACGAAAATAATTGCAAACTCGTTGAGAATATTATATATCAATCATTGTGACTAGCTTACAATAACTTACATGGTGACAATATATCATGGAGTGACGCCATAATCGTGAATTGTTTCTCCAATTTTATCATTAAATTTAATGAAAAACAAATACTAATAGTTAAATTACAACTTCTTGTTAGCTGTTACTGAGCAACCCATAATTGTTCGATATGCGGCTATGCACATACTCGATATTCCAGTTTAGAAAAAACTTACTTTCATATTGATGAATTATGTTTGAATCTTTAAATGGAATCAATGGATTAAAAGTTAAGGTTTATGGGTTTTTATGTTTAGGTAAGGTTTTTTCTATTTTCTTAAAAAGCCGCATACTTGCATGTACACAATATCCCAAACAAACCCTATAAAATTACATATTTTCATAAAAGCCGGTTCTGTCGGGAAAGTACCGGAACCGGACGGTTCCGACCCGACCCGTCCCGTCCCGAGAACCGAAATTTTGGAATTTTAGAAACCAAGAACCGTACCATGGTTCTAATATACGGTCCTGTTTTCGATCGGTACCGATACGATTCTTCGGTTCTTTTTGGCTCATCGGTTTTTTTGAACACCCCTATTATATTCTATATTATTTAATTTGTTTTATTATCGCAGAATAAATATCCATATTGCTTAACTAAACTCAATTATTAGTGTGTGACAATTAAAGATAAACAAATGTTGTTGGCATGGTGAAAACATTGTTAATATCAATAATATCGGACATATATACTCTACTAGGATAATTACAAATTAGGTTCATGTATGATTCGTCGTATTAGGAGATTGTTGTTTAAATAGATTATTAACACGATATTTGGTTTATTTTATCTTTGAGTACAAAGTTAGAGAATGACTTGTAACATCTTTCATTATTTTGAGTTTAAGCATCATCCAAATTGCATACTATTATATGAACGAGGCAGGCAACGATCCGCCGCGTTGCGGCGGGACTATTATTTTTGCCTTTAAAATATGCGGTTTCTTTGGTGCCAATTGCATGGTGTTGTTGTGATATTGAAATTAACGGGTATCGCTTTTCTGGACTGAATATTTGCTGGACCTGGGCCATGTTGACCTGGCATTTAGCCCCTATGGTTTTCCACACATCTATATGAAATTAATGGGCTTCACTTTTTGGACTGTATATTTGCTTGACCTGGGCCACGTTGGGCTGATTGTTGGGCTCTACAAGAAAACAAAACTGGCAGCCAATCAGATGGCACCGAATTGCCGGTAAATTATATATATAGTAATTTATGATATTCTTGAGCATGAATCAAACACTTAATGACTCTTATCAATATAGAACACATAATATCGATGATTAATTGATTTTCTATTAAGGATATAACTTTAAAAATCATAATACTTGTCCAAAAATACTCTTCTGGGTATTAAACAAATTTTTTTGTGCTTATATTGATACTGAACTTTCAATTTCAGACTTTTTGAGATACTTTGTAACATTTCTTCCCTTCAAATTATTAAAAATTCAGGGGTAAAAATGTTATAAAACTACCTCAAAAAGTCTGGAATTGAAAGTTTAGTACCTCAAAAAGTACGAAATTGAAAGTTCAGTACCCGTATAAGTAAAAAAAATTGTTCAATACCCAGAAGAGTATTTTTGAACAAGTATGATATTTTTTAAGTTATTACCCCTTTTCTATTCGTTTCAAATTATTAAATTGTTTTTACGTCATTTTACATATTATATTACAACTATAGTTATCTTACCAAACACTAATGTAAAACATAAAAGCAACAATTTGTAGCCATCATTCTCATCATCTTACAGTTATCAGCTTACAATTACCATTTATCAGTTTATAGCTATCAGTTTACAACTAGTTTTACCAAACATACTCATAATAAACTAATAATTTTATTGCAGTAAATATTTTACCATTGTAGATATTTAAACACCAGCTAAATCGGATATTCGAACAAGTTCTAATTGCTAACAATTTTTGGTTGGGGTGTTCATCGGTTCGGTTATTGGGTTATTTGGTTTGTTCGGTTCGGTTAATTGGGTTAAATCTTTTTCTAAGTTAACCGAAAACCGAACCAAACCGAATTTAAATTTGATTAAACCGGACCGAAAACCAAACCAAATAACCCTAGTTACTTAAATTTTAATTATTTATTTATTTAATTATATAAAATTTTTAGCAACAAAAAAAAAATTTAAGTTTAAAAAATGCTATATTTATACTATAATAGAGTGTTAATGTTTAAATATATATATATATATATATATAGGGGACCTTTATTTTGAGAACCTTGTTAAGTGCGAGAACTTTGAGAACACTTCTAAACCAATGAGATTTTTTTTTAATATTAAAAATTATTATTAATCCAAAAGGGTATTATAGTAAAATACAATTTTTTATATTATTTTTTATTAAATCCCGATTTTAAGTATTCCTAAATTTTCGGATTTTTTTTTTTTTTTTTTTTTTTTTTTTTAAGCATGGTTTCATAATCTTACAGGTGCGTGCATTTTTTTAGTGAAGTACATGTATGTTTTTTTGCATGATTTTTTTTTAGTGAAGTACATGTATGTTTTTTGCATGTTTTTTAAGCATGATTTTTTTTTTAATGAAGTACATGTATATTTTTTTTTAAGCATGATTTTTTTAGTGAAGTACATGTATGTTTTTTTTGCTAGCATTATTATTATTTTTTTGAAGTTTGAAGCATAAATTAAAAAAACATAAACCATTATAAAAGAAAAAACAAGATTCATATACTTAAATGTTACATTTCATTTAATTACAAGTACAAAAAACACATATGCAATAATCGTATATCTTCAAATCTTCATGTATATTTGTATTCATCCACTTCTCGGTCTTCAATGATATCGTTATTTTCATCAATCTGAAACAAGCATGAACAAAAACAATTAAAACATACATGTTTTCATCAATTAGAACATACATGTTTTTAAAACATACATGTTTTTAGCATACATGTTTAGAAGCATTCAAGTTTTAAAACATACATGTTTTGAACGTACATGTTCCTATTAACCATGTCTAAGCACAAAAAAATAAACTATAACATACTCTTTTTCCTTTACATCATCCGTAATTTTTCTCACTGATAATATACGCATCAAATGTCTTTCAATAGTATGCATCCAAATAGTATGCATCCAGTTTTTAATTTCACCCTCTTTCTTTACTACTTGCATTAAATCAATAACCACAATGAGAGTAATAATGTCACCTGGCACATACTTTTCCATTCTATTTGCTTTGTATATTGCTTAAAAAATTATTCATAAAGACACCATCATGAATAAACAATTTTACTTTAATAAAGCTAGCAATAAAGCTAGCAACTTTAATAAAGTTTATCCTTTAATAAAGTTAGCATCTTTAACAATTTTACTCTTTCAAAACTAAAACATATTTATTTTTTATCAGATATAGAACATAATTTAGGGTTGTATAGTTACTAAAACCTTTTAATACATTTTTTTTATAATCGATAAGACCATTTATAAACATAATTTAGATTTTTATATCAAATAAAAGATAGAAAAAGCTGTGAAACATGAAACTACAAACATGTATTCACCATTCCAAAAAACATGTATGCACCGTTCCTAAATGTTTTGAAACATGCATGTTTTGAACCATAATTGTTATGAAACATACATGTTTTGTAATTGTATTGAAACTATTAGATATGAATGAAGATAGAATAAAGTCATACCATCAGTAAACTACTAATAAACTATTAAACATAAAAAAAAAATAAAAAAAAAAAAAAACAAATTTTTAAAAGAAAAATATGTTTAATAACACAAGTTTTTAAAATAAAAATATGTATAAAACATGAGTTGTCATCAACAAAGTATAATTAATGAATATATTTTAGTTTAACCTTTGTCTTCCTCGCTAGTCACTACCCCACTTTTCAAAAAATGGCAGATGCTTACTCTTTACACCGACAAAGCCAGAGGTGTTAATGAAACACAATTGCTTATGGCTAAGCGGCAAAAACACATCTTTTAGCATTAAGATTGTTGTCTCTTCTTAACGATGAGGGCACTAAAATTTCTTAGCCGAGATCACTATAAATTCATCTACCAAATTGAGTTTTTTCCTACTGGTTGATATAATACTATAATGTAATTATGGTAACTTGTAACTTACATGTTTCTATAGTTTCGATCATCTCACATCATGTGTTTTTCCGTTGATAGAACCAGATTCGCGCTGGCTAAGCAGATCTCCGGCTTCAGATCTTAAATCATCAACCATAAGAATTTTTTGATCGCCGTTTAGATCTAGAAAAAAAGTATTTTGTTCAGCTTTTTAAATAATAGTTTAATCTTTCTACTAATTACATTAATGCCACAAATAATCATAGCCCTTGATCAAGGAATCCAATGGTTAAAAAGGAGTTCTCGTAGTTCTCTCTCGCACTTAACAGGGTTTTCAAAAAAAGATACACTATATATATATATATATATATATATTATATATATATATATATATATATATAGTGCGGTTCTAGAGAAAAGTGTAATTAGAGAGAAAAGTAAGAAAAAAGTTATAGGGTCTATTTTGAAACATCTCAAACTTTAGGGGTAAGTTTTGAAAACCACCCCCACCCACCACCCCCACCCCGCCCCCACCCACCCCCCCCCCCCCGCGCAAAAAAATGTTTTTTTTCCCGCCAAAAAATTTTTTTTTTAGGCAATTTTTTTTTTTTTTTTTTTTTTCCCGCAAAAAATTTATAACTGTGATGCACCTTTTTTATTTGTGCATCTCAGTTATAAAAATTGGTGCATTATAGTTATAACTACTTTTTTTAACTGTGATTCACCAAAATAAAAAGGTGCATCAGATCGCATATGTTATTAACTTATTCCATAAAAAGTTTTGAATTAGAACATTCAAGCTTTGTGTATAAAAGAGAGATTTTTCAAATGATTCAACACGTTTATTTTATTAATCACATGGTTAATATACAATGAAATCAATTATCCTAACATGTTTCAGAGTTATTTTGTTTTACTTTTCATCAATTCACGATGGTTAATATGCACTGGCGTTATCGCAATGACAAAACATGTTATAACAAAGAGATGTGGCACTACCATGGCTACCATCCGTCCCTGGTTGTACAACTAATGCCCCTTATAGAGTATAGTACACTAAGTTATTGCAATGTTATAGGAGCATATTAGGTAATGATCGTTGGGTGCATATCAGTTATAAAAATTGGTGCATCATAGTTATAACTACTTTTTTTAACTGTGATTCACCAATATAAAAAGGTACATCAATCGCATATGATTAACTTATTACAGAAAACTTTGAATTAGAACCCTCAACCTTTTTGTATAAAAAGAGAGATTTTTAACTGATTCAACACGCTTATTTTATTAATCACATGGTTAATATACAATGAAATCAACTATCCTAACATGTTTCAGAGTCATTTTATTAATCACATGGTTAATATACTTTTCATCAATTCACGATTGTTAATATGCACTTGCGTTATCCCAATGACAAAGCATGCGGCGCTACCGTGGCTACCATAGATCCGTCTCTGGGTGTACAACTAATGTCCCTTAAAAAGCATAGTATACTAAGTTATTGCAATGTTATTGAAGCATATTAGATAACAATAGTTGGGTGCATCTCGGTTATAAAATCTGGTGCATCATAGTTATAACTAATTTTTATAACTGTGATGCACCAAAATAAAAAGGTGCATCAGTGTTATAAAATTTTGGCGGGAAAATTTTGGAAAAAAAAAAAAAAAAATTTTTTTGGCCCCCAGAAAAAAATTTTTTTGGTGGGATTTTTTTTTCCGGGGGGGGGGGGGGGGGTGGCGGGGTGGGGGGTAGGGTGCGAATTTACAAAAGTTCCTTAAAGAATGAAGGAAAATACAATTAGTTTGGTGTGAAAAAAGGGAGGGCAAGAGGGGGTGATCTAATGGTTGAGATTACTCTTCTCACTTTTCTCTTGAGATCAACTTTTTAAATGATCCAATATATATATATATATATATATATATATATATATATATATATATATATATATATATATATATATATATATATATATATATATATATATATACTATTATATAAAACATTTGAGACATGCTATTAACAGAATGCTAAAAATTAAGATTTAACAAATTTCTTATAATGGAAAAAAGTGTTTTACAAAGCTTATATCATACACATAATTAAAGTTGAAGAAAGAAAATTAAAATGTCTTAAATTATAGAGTAAATTACACCGTTCGTCCTTGTGGTTTACGTTGACCGACAAGTTTCGTCCTTTGACCAAAAAAGGTTTACCATCCATCCTTAAATGGCAAACGTTCTGTAGCGTTAGTCCTCCACACTAACGGGTTCCAATAACGGATGTTAGACACCCATCCACCGAGAGTATTTTAGTCTTTTCCCAAACCCACTAGCATCAACTACCCCCACTTTCTTCTTCTTCCATCAATCACATATTCATCTACAACTATTAGTAGCAATCACATCTTTTTTCATTCACAATTTTTAAACCACAAGCAACATCAAATCAAACCTCAATATCAAAATACCACCATCATAAATCTAAAAAATCTACACTATTTTTATTAAATTAGGGCACTTTTTTCTTAAAACCCACTTGCTCATCACAATATGAAGAACAAAAACCACAACTGAATTGCGCCTTCACTGGAGCAAAATATCATCGGGTTTATCAAGAACTATAGGCAGACCGTGTCAAAACCTTCAAGATCTGGTGATGAAAAGCTATGAGGGTTGCGTGGTCATTGGCGCTAAAGGTGCGACATCAGTGTGTCATTTTTCCGACGAGGCGTATCCGGCCAGATCCGGTGATGTGGTATGTGTGTTTGCAACTGTCACATCCACTTTTAGAACCTAAAAAAATGGCCCATGAACTGGGGCTACGAGTTCCAAGATGGGGATCTGAAGGGTGGTAGCCTCATAACTTCCTTCTTACAATTTTTGTTTAATATTTGTTTGGTAGGTTTAAGGGTCCAAGTTGGTGCCTTTCGGGTTGTAACGATCTTTGTATGTGTTAGCATCTTGCAACCACCATGTATAATCCCAAATGTATTTTCCTTTTGACCTGATCCTTTTTTTATATTAAGATCCTATTTAGTAATATAGTTATAATTTGAAGACAATGGCTAACAATGATTTGTTTAGTAGACGAGTAATGGTACCAATTTCTTTATATTATATGTTATGTCTTCAGGTTTTTTTTTTCTTCATTTTTTTTGTTGATATCTTATGTCTAATTTTCTTGTGCAATGCTTTCAAGATGACCAATTGTGATTGTAGATATGAAATTTTCTATGGTTGGTGATTAAAGGGAATTGGGGAATTTTTTTGATTCGTATTTATGTAATTAGTGGTGGGTTTCTTGAATTTTTATTGAATATGATGATTGAGGTTTGTGAAGGTGGTTGTAGGTATTAGAGGTAGAAGATGAAGTTCATGTAAAAAAGACCAAAATACCCTCATGTGGCTATCATGTGCAGGCATTTAACGAGAGTTGGTGTGGCCCGTTAAAGTGAAAGACTAACGATACATAACGTTTCGAATTTAAGGACGGGTGGTGCATTTTTTGTGGTCAAAGGACGAAACTCGTCGGTCAATGCAAACCACAAGAACGAACGGTGTAGTTTACTCTAAATTATATAAACTTGTAACAACCTATAAAATTAAATATCTTAAATTCTATAACTTATAACAACCAAAAAAATTAAATGTCATTCAATTCTATAAAATTGTAATAGCCCTCTAAGAGCGGACGGTGTCGCCTCGTTATGAGGCTTCGCCGTCCACCTTGGCACCTCACCGTCCAGTTTCTTGACACCGCCCCCCCCCCCCTCCCCGCCGTCGAGCACCGTGGGAAGCCTCGTCGTCTGCTCGACGAGCTGAAGCTTGTACTTTTTTTTTCTCTCTCTCTTTTTTTTTTAATTATTTTTTATTTATTTATTTATATAAAGTGATATTTGTGATAAGGTGAAGTGTTTTTAATAAGGTGAAGTTTTTTTTTGCATAGATTGAAAGGTTCGTGGAGGAAAAAAATGCAAACATAAACATATAATGATGAAACCTTTAAACTGAAACTTGAACTATTAACTAAAAACATGAAATACATAATACGCTTAAACATAAAAAACTACAGAATCTCCCTAATAAAAACAACATAAAAACATGAAATACATAATAAAACTACTAAAACTTAAAAAAACGAATCATCTAAGACCCAACCCTCAGAACTTGAAGGGGAATCAAACTCCCCATTAAAGAGCCGACGCTCCATTATGTCGAAATAGTTGTCTTGGAGGTACTGAGCTTCCCGTGCTTCTTGCTCACGGCGAGCAGCTTCTTCACGTGCCTGCTCTTCCATAATCTCCCTACCGTTTTCTTCATCTTGTTCTAGTTGCCGGAGGGAAGCCTCACTTAACCCGCTGGGGTGGTTTTGAAGATCCACATGTGGACTGTTCACATGTGGAGTTGGAACAATTGGGAGGTATGTGATGTTTTCAAACCCACCGGGAAGACATTTTCCGGTGGTGTTGAGTAAACTTCAAACTCTGGTAGAGTTGGAAAGCTGGTTTTCGGCAAGTGATTTGGAGTTGGAAAGCTGGTTTCCGGCAACTTTTCTGGACTTGGGAATTGCTGAGAAAAATCTTTGCGAGACATTTTTTGTGTGTGAATTGTGTTAGTTGTGTGTGTAATCTGTGACTGGTAGGATAGTATATATAGGCTCATATAATCCCGCTGAAAACTAAACCGTTTGAATTTAAAATTTGAATTTGAATTTTAAAGTACCCCGCTCCTATTTGAATTTGAATTAGCCCGCTCAAAAGTATACGGTTTTGAATTTGAATTTAAAATTTGAATTTGAATTTTGAATCTGAATTTTAGAATTTGAATTTGAAATTGAAAACCACCCTATAAATAACAATTTATAACCACCATTTTTTCACATCTACATCAATTCAAAAAAAAAAAAAAAAAACACACAAATGTCTCAAATTCCGAAGTGGAACAAGTCTGAAGAAATCTTGCTTGCGCAAGTTTGGATAGAAATTTCGCAAGCTACAGATATAGAAAATAACCGTTCCGAAAATATTTTTTGGAACGACGTTATGCAGATGTTCAATAATCAGACAACCGATGACCATCGTACAAAAAATTCAATCACGGGTAAATGGACGAGGATTAACGTCGATTGCAAAAAATTCAACGCAATTTACAAACAGTTGCAGCTTCGAAGTGCTCAAAATGACAACACTCATCTCGAAAATGCGAAACTAAACTTTCAGCAACAATTTGGTGGAAAGGAGTTCAAGTATGTTCACGTTTGGGAGAGTTTGAAAAATTGCCCGAAGTGGGATGTCGAAGATTAAATCCAGTAGTATGTGTTGTATTTTTTTTACTCGTGTTATTTTTTTTCCGTATCGCGTTTTTTTTTTATCATTATTGTGTTATGTATTGTATTTTTAATTTGAATGAAATGAATTTAGTTTATTTGGAAATGAAAATTGAATAAAAAAAATAAAGTGGTAGTGGTGGGCCCCAAATGAAGAGGTTGAGGTTTGTTATAAGTGGGGAGAGGGTTTGTTGTGGTTAGTTGTGGAGAAGTGAGATGCTGATGTGGCGCTGAGGTGGCACTGACGAAGAGGCTAAGCCTTGTCGTGACACCTTATGCTCTAATATTCATATAAATTACACCACTTTTAAAAGTAGTTAAAACTAAAAAAAAAAAAAAAAAAAACATCTTCACTTTCCCATCTTCAATCTTCACTTTATCTAGAAATATGCTTGCTTACCATGAGCAGAGCACCACCAAGAGCCAACCACTGTCAGCTATTTCTCTAAGCTAAAACCCATGATTACGTTTCACAACAGTGAACTATAATCACAATTAAAACAACCCTTGTCACATACACCTCACGTCACCAACATAACCTCAACATCTAAAAACCCAACTCCGAACAAAAACTACCACTCAAATAAAATGATCGCGCATACACACTGCTATTTTATATGAAATACCGTGATATTTCATAAAGTTATTTCAATCTAAAATTCTCATCATCCATAAAGTTATAATCACGGAAAATGTATAATCTAAAAAAATCGCTCGCCAAAAAATAGTTACAGGGTACCCGTCGTCGCAACGCGCGAGTACCCTGCTATATATTTATTTCGCTTTGGTTCGGTTTTTGGTTTATTGTGCCAAATCATATTCAAACCGAAAAGCGAATATTTATTTCGCCTGGGTTCGTTTTTGACAAATTCAGTTCGGTTACAAATTCGGTTCGATTTTTTCTGCTTCGGTTTGGTTCGATTTTGGTTTTCGGTTTTTGTGGGTGAAACCCGAATTCTGCACACCCCTAGTTTTTGGGCTTATTTGGGTCAAATACAAGAGTTTTTTCCTAGCCAGGCCCATGAACGTCTAGAACACATGTCTCATTTCATACGCTCATCTTTCGTTGAGCAATAAGTCAAAATTAACAATTATCACTATGTGCCACGCAGGTCCAACTGTTTGAGGGTTGATCACGTATGACCCTGATCACGTATGACCCCCTGACACCAGTACGGGCCAGCCGCGGACTTAGCACTAATATGTAATACTCCCAGCGCCCATATAATTCGGACGCGGACCAAACACATACCCCGGCAATGGCCACCAAGCCATTCCGCGGACAGTAGACGCGCCCGAACAAGAACACAACCGCGCCCCACAAAAAGGGAAAGGAATCTTCCCTAGGTCGGACGTACTGCAACCTGCAGTCCACCAAAAGGGAAAGCGGGACAACTCCCGCCCAAAAACATACACACATACTCTCTCTCTCTAGAATTCATCTCATCTCTCTAAAACAACCACTTACTCTTACGTCGGAGGTTGACCGCGGAACCCCGTTCCGCGGTGAGACTAACGGTGTTGATTTTCTTAGCAGCTAGCGATCGAAGATTTCACTTAATACAAGATCTATTCTCCGAAGAGTTAGCTTAAACTAATCCTCGTAGGAGAAGCGCCCAAATTTGTATTAACAAGTTGGCGCCATCCGTGGGACCAGTAACACAACTGCGTCTCTTTCTTTTTTTTAAAAAAAAAACACTAATGAGCAATCTGGCAGAAGACCCTTCCCCGTCCCCTGAGCCGTCCACGGTCAGAAACACGGGGGGGAACGAGACAGTGCAAAATGCAGAGAAACACCACCCTAATACCGTGACAGACGCGTCAATAAGGGAGTTATGCGAAAAGCACTACCATCAGATCTTGCCCTTTATGGCAGAAAAGGTCCAGCAGGAAAAACTGGACCGGGTCAAAACCCGTCTAGATTTCGATGATGAGACTAGAAATGAGAGATCTCGAGAACATGCTCGGAATACTCGGTCAGAGCAGGAAAGAAAACGGGCACCTAAAAGGAGGCGCGAGGCCAGCCCCAGTGTTAGGTCAGACCCTTCGGAGTACTCCAAGTCGAGGAGTGTTTTCTTGAGACTCAACAGTCGAGATAACGGGTGTTCTAGAGAAAAGAGCCAGCGGGAAACCAAAAGGCCACGACCAGGTGTCTTCTCGAGACTGGAAAAGGAACGCCCACACGTATCCACAAGACTCGGTGACCGAAAACCGAGTGTATTCTCCAGACTCCAGTCAAAAGTTACCCCCAGTAGGCAATACAGAAGAGAAACTGAGAAGCAAAGACACCAGCGAAGCCAGAGTGTCACCCGCGACAGTACTTCCCACTCGAAGTCGGGCGGAGGAGAAACATATCACTCATGCCGCAGTAGAACAAAGGAAGTATCCACCCCGGAAAGCGGGGAAAGCACCGGAGGACACCGGAGGTCCACCCCGAGAAGCAAGAAACGGGACGATGACGACCTCTATTCCTCGTATGACGTGGCTGACACAGACCCCTTCACCCGTCGCATACGGAATTTTGAGTTCCCGGACAGAACAAGAATGCCAGCTCACATCAAAACATACGATGGGACAGGAGATCCGGAGGATCATTTGAAGATATTCCAAACCGCGGCAAAAGTGGAAAGATGGGCCATGCCCACATGGTGCCACATGTTTAACTCCACCCTCGTTGGGCACGCCCGCGGCTGGTTCGATGAGCTAAGTCTGGAAAGCATCGACAGTTTTGAGGAATTGAGGTCACGCTTTCTCTCGTACTTCCTACAGCAGAAGAAGTATATGAAAGACCCTGTCGAATTGCACCATATAAAGCAGCGAGAAGGGGAGTCCACGGAGGCATTCGTGGAACGCTTCAAGACGGAGAGCATGTATGTGAAGGGAGCTCCGGAGTGCATGAGAGTGTCTGGCTTCATGCATGGAATAACAAACTCGGAACTAATCAAAAGGCTCAATGACAACATCCCCCAGTCACAGGATGAAATGTGGAAGGTTGTGAAGGCATTCCTTAGAGGTGAGGTGGCCGCAGCCAACCAGTCAAAGAAGAAACACCCCCAGTGGAGGAACCAGGACCAAGGACATAAAAGCATCCAGATCTCCGAACGGAAAGGAGAGTTTAGGAACCGCTCCAGGCCAGAGAGGAAGAGAGGGGACAGGTTCACACCCCTCACAAAGACACCGAAAGAAATCCTGGCCATGGATACGGTCAAATTCACAGCCCCTCCACCAATGTCCAGCCCGGCCGAATCCAGAAATAAAGACAAATACTGTGATTTTCACAGGGAAAAGGGGCACAACACGGACGAATGCTATCAGTTGAAGAAACAGATAGAGGAGGCAGTCAGGTCCGGACAGCTCGCACATTTGGTCAAAGAGATCAAGAATGGAGCACAAAAGAATGGTGGCCCCAAGGGAGGAAAGAAAGAGACCGCAGCCAAAGACAAAGCCCATGCCATATACATGGTCAACACTTGGCAGCGGTCGGTCAAACCCAAGCTGGGTCCAGAAGGAGTCTTGAGCATGGAAATATCTTTTCCTCCCATATCCGGGGATGACTGGGATGATCATCCGCTAGTGATCAAAGCGGACGTGGAAGGATGCACAATCCACAGGATGTACGTGGACAATGGAAGCGCCTCAAAAGTTCTGTACGAACATTGCTTCAACAAGCTAAGCCCAGACATCCGCAAAAGGCTAATTCCTGCCACGTCGCCACTGTTGGGTTTTAGTGGAGAACTCTCGTGGCCATTAGGACAGATCCTCCTGGAAGTTACGTTGGGAGACGAGGAGAACTCAGCCAGTGCCTGGATGAATTTCATGGTTGTGCGATCTCCGTCCCCCTACAATGGAATAATTGGACGTCCAGGGATTAGGCTGTTAAGGATAGTGCCATCCACGGCGCACGGGATGCTAAAATTTCCTACCCGTGGCGGAGTTGTGACCCTGCACAGTGACAAGGTGGTTCCAGTAGAATGCAGAATGGTCGCGGATCCAGAGCCCTACCGTACGGCTGCAGAGGCAGAAGTAAAGGAAGGAGTCGCGGTGGCAATCAACCCAAAGTTCCCCGACCAAACGGTCGCAATAGGGGGCGGGTTAAGCGAAAAAGGAAAAAAGAGCCTCTGCGACCTGCTACAGAACAACTTGGATATCTTTGCCTGGGAACCTTCAGACATGACTGGAGTTCCGCGGATAATCGCGGAACATAAACTGAATGTCCGGGACGGTTATAGCCCGGTACGACAGAAGAAGAGAGGACAGGCACCAGAAAGAAACAAAGCAATCAATGAGGATGTCACCAAGCTAGTGGCAGCGGGAATCATGAAGGAAGTACACTACCATGATTGGTTGTCTAACCCCGTACTCGTCAAAAAGAGTGACGGGAGCTGGAGAATGTGTGTGGATTTCAAGGATTTAAACAAAGCCTGCCCAAAAGATTGCTACCCCTTGCCGGAAATTGACTGGAAGGTCGAATCCCTTTGCGGATACCCGTTCAAATGCTTTCTTGACGCGTACAAAGGGTACCACCAGATACAGATGGCGGCCGGGGATGAAGAGAAAATAGCATTTCACACAAACCAAGGCATCTTCTGCTACACAAAAATGCCCTTCGGTCTGAAAAACGCCGGTGCCACATACCAAAGACTTGTGGACAGGGCGTTCGAGAAGCAAATTGGAAGAAACTTGGAAGTGTACGTTGACGATTTAGTCATCAAGAGTCATTCGGAGGAAGAAGTACTCAGGGACATAAATGAAACATTCAAGACCCTAAGGAACATCAATATGAAGCTTAATCCCAAGAAGTGCACATTTGGGGCCGAACAGGGAATGTTTCTAGGTCATGTGGTGAGCAAAGAGGGCATCCGAGCTTGCCCAGACAAGTCTGCGGCCGTAGCTACCCTCAGATCCCCGACGACCAAAAAGGAAGTGCAGTCTTTGAATGGAAAACTAGCCATCCTCAGTCGTTTCATGTCCAAGTCAGCGGAGAGGTCCCTCCCGTTCTTCAGGACATTGAAGAAGTCCATCAAAAAGAGCGACTTTTATTGGACAACAGAGGCGGAGCAAGCATTCAAAGAAATAAAGCAGCACATTGCTAACCTACCAATGGTCATAGCTCCACAGCCAAAGGAAGAATTGATTATGTACCTGGCCGCATCCCAAGAAGCTGTAAGCGCGGTCTTGTTAGCACAAAGGGAATCAAGGCAACAGCCAGTGTATTTCGTCAGCCGCGCCCTAAAAGGCCCGGAGATGAATTATACTCCAATTGAGAAGCTCGTCCTGGCACTGGTGTATGCATCTCGCAGGTTGCGGCGGTACTTCCAAGCACATCTGGTTGCGGTAATCACGGACCAACCATTAAAGCAGGTCTTGACCAAGACGGAAAAAAATGGAAGAATGGCCGGATGGGCAATAGAGTTAGACGAGCATGACATCACCTTCAGACCCCGGACGGCCATAAAGGGACAGATTCTGGCGGACTTCATTGCTGAGATCCCGGATGAAGAAACTCCTGACAAGAGAACATACCAGCAACAATACTCGGAGCCATGGAGCCTATTCACGGACGAGTCCTCGTGCATAGAAGGGTCCGGAGCAGGCTTAATCCTGACAAGCCCGGAAGGGCAGGAGTTCACCTACGCCCTCCGTTTCGAGTTCGAGGCATCCAACAACGAAGCCGAGTACGAGGCACTACTCGCAGGACTAAGGATTGCTGAACAAATGCAGGTCAAGGACTTATCAGCAAATGTTGACTCCCGTCTCGTGGCGAACCAGATAAACGGAGCATACGAAGCAAAAGAGGAAAGCATGGTGCGTTACTTGGCGAAGGCCAAAACACTGATTGCAGGGTTCCGGACATTCTCCATCAGACAGGTTCCCTGGAGTCAAAACAAACAAGCTGACGCGCTAAGCAAAATGGCATCTACCAGCTTTGTTCACCTGACAAAACAGGTCCTCGTGGAAGTCTTGAAAGAAAAATCCATTGAAGAAAAGAAGGTACTGGCAATTGTGGAAGAGGACGGGGATACGTGGATGACGCCCCTGATCGAGTACCTGCGGGACGAAATACTTCCAGCAGACAACAACAAGGCAAGGAAGCTGCGGATCAAAGCAAGGTAATACGCGTTGAAAGACGGAATCTTGTTCCGGAAATCTTTTCTAGAACCTTGGCTCCGATGTGTAGGCCCCACCCAAGCCAACTATGTGCTGCGAGAAATCTACGAAGGATCGTGTAGCATGCACTCCGGCCCAAGGGCGGTGGTTGCCAAAGCAATTAGATCCGGATACTATTGGCCGGCAATGCACAGGGATGCACGCGAGCTAATTCAGAAATGCGAAGATTGCCAAGTCCACCGTCCGGTACCCAAGAATCCGCAACAAAATTTGACCCCAATCACTTCCCCATGGCCTTTTTACAAGTGGGGTATCGACATCTGCGGACCTTTCCCAGAAGGTCCCGGCAAGGTCAAATTCATGATTGTCGCGATAGACTACTTCACCAAATGGATCGAAGCCAAGCCCTTAGCCTCCATCACAGGAAGGCAAGTGAAGAAGTTTGTTTGGGATAACATAGTCTGCCGCTTCGGCTTGCCGGGAGAGATAGTGTCGGACAACGGAAAGCAGTTCCGCGACAATCCATTCAAAGATTGGTGCCAGAAGCTCAACATTAAACAGCGGTTTGCGTCGGTGAAACATCCGCAGGCAAATGGGTTGGTTGAGAGCGCGAACAAGAGCTTGGGGGATGGCATCAAATCAAGATTGGAAAGAGGAAGCAAGGACTGGGTGGAGGAAGTGCCGCATGTGCTCTGGGCACATAGAACCATGATCAAAACGAGCAACGGAGAAACTCCATTTTCTCTTACGTACGACACCGAAGCAGTTATCCCGGTCGAAATTGGAATGCCAAGCCTTCGGTGCACAGCTGTACACCAAATCTCCAACGACCAGCAGCTTCGTTTAAACCTGGACATCTTGGAAGAGAAAAGGGAGGCCGCGGCCATTGAAGAGGCACGTAGCAAAGCAAGAATGGAGGGGTACTACAACTCGAAGGTACGAAGCACGGCATTTAGACCCGGAGAATTTGTCTACCGGAGCAACGAAGCCAGCAGAGCAGAAGATACTGAAAAGCTTGGTCCCAAGTGGGAGAGGCCGTATGAAGTGATCGAAGCAATAGGGAATGGAACATACAAACTCCGAGCCGCGGATGGGGAGACACTCCCAAGGACATGGAACATCTGCAACCTGAAGAAATGTTACATCTAAACGTAAGTAGGTTTTCCCCGTCTTTTGTAAGTTGATTATGGACCAGGTCCGGACAACAGGGGAACTTTAAATTTTCATATCTCTATTGTAATGTTTTCTAAGTAATGAAACGTAGATGCCTGGCCCGCTCTACAAATTTTCCAAAATGCATATGCAATCATTTTTTTTTTTTTTTTTAGAAGTAAAATCTTGTGCATAATTATCACAACCGCGACAGACAGTGTCGCACATACAGGGCGAGCAACCTCAAAATTGACTCAGGCATGTAAGTGGTATTGCAAACCCATTGTCCATTGTTTGATACCCCCGGACTCCCAAAGTGCGGCCAAGGGTACAACTCAAAGCCCGGAACAACTAAGTCCGGCAACTAAAAAAAAAGAGAGAAAGTGCACAGATCAACCAACACATTTCATTAAGTACACAACTTTTTACAAATACACAGGGGCATACCCCCGGATTACAAAAATGGCGTCGCAGCAATCACGACCCTAACGGAAATAGTTAAAGCTTCACAATAGATGGCAAGGGCGGCATAGTCTAAATGCCGCCCACAAAAGACAACCTCAAGCATTCTTGAAACCATCAAGCACACTCGTATCGAACATGTCATCATGAGCTGACTGTTCCTCCTCCTTCTCATCCTCCCCAGTCGGACCACAGATGGCAGCAGAAGGGGTCGGGCCAAAGGGGGCAATCACCATAGAGGGTTCCCTGGTCGAAGTGATTTGGTGTTCAACCTCGGAAACGATCAACTCAGGGTTCCACACATCGAATTTCTTACCATAGGCCCGATGTTTTTTCTCCTTGTACGTGGCAATAGCGCGCGGGCGCCTAGTAAGGGTTTGGAGCAGAGAATTGGGAAGGAGAACCTCTTCCGCCACCGGAGCATTAAAAACAAACTCCCCTGGTGCGCTAGGTCGGTCCTCTTGTAGCACAAGCTGGGACATAAGGAATTCCAGGGACGAATCCTTGCAAGCTTCTAAGGAATCAAGAAGGGGGAAGGGAACATCGCTAAGGCGGATGATAGCCTCGCGATAAACCTCCTTGGCCCGCGGATTGTATGCTTTGACCTGCTCCAGCGTTCGCCCCTTAGAACCATGGACAATCCCAGCTTCCAAACCTTGTCTTAGCCCTTCAGCGATGGCTTTGCTAATACAGTCCCCTAACCGCGTCTGAAGCTCCTCCAACTGTTTGAATGCCATCCAAGCCCGGCGAAAACCATGACCAATCACCCACCTCTTACCCTCAATAGCCATCAAAGTACTCGGAAAAAGTTCCTCATCAAAATCTTGGTTGAGCGCTGCCAACCTCTGATCCAGCTGCGCGAGTTGACCATCATACTCACCGCGGACCCTCTCCTCGCACTCTTTCAATTTTTCCTCTAGTAACCCAGTGGCCTTAACCTGCTCTTTCAGCTCGTCACAGACAGAAGTAAGACCGGTAACCTTCCCCTTCAACTCAGCATTTTCCACGGTCAAACTAGCGAGCTGCCCATCCTTGGGCGCAATCATACCTTCCAACTACGCCACGCGCTCTCGCAACTTCCTCACCTCCTCCGACTCAGACTCTAGTAGACCAACACGCTCACGGAGAGTCCGAGCTTCCGCAGCATCTGATTCCAACGCTTGAATCTTCCCCTTAAGAGCCTCTATCTTTTTCTCTTTTCTTTCAAGTCTCCTATTCAACCTGTTAGTTTGATTGAGCTCAAACTGCAGCCGCAGACGCACCTCGGAGGACATACACGCTTGCTGAACAGTCATCATGTTGTACTGCTCGAGCAAGTCCGTGTGAGGCATGTTGCGCAAGGTAGATAGATATCCGGGAGTGGCAAAATTGTCTAGCATGCTCTGACAAACCCAAGGGTCATCCATTCGAAACTCGTTGGTAGGCAACCACTTCGGGACATAAATATTCTTTGCCTCCGCCGTGTCCACGGACAAAGACTCGTAGAAGTCATCATCGGAGGCTGCGGGTCTGTGACCAGATGGATCTTGCAGAGGAGACTCAGCCCTGAACGAGCTCTCCTGTTGCACAAAGGGCGGTTCAGAAGGCCCAGACATATCCACCTCCAAGTTTTCCTGATGGGCCGTGGTGGATGTTTTTGAAGCAGAATCCGGATTGACCTGAAGATCCGGAGTAGCATCGGAGGACAGATGGGTTACCTCCTGCGGATGGGGACCAGAATCGGACTCATCGCGAAGTTCAAAAGCGGACCCCGCAGTCTTATCTCCTGCATAACAACACTTCAGTTATTCTTTTTTTTTTAAAAAAAAACACAAAAAAAAGTTAATACAACGAAGATGCCATACCAGCGGTAGAACCGGCGTCCTTCGCTGGCTCAGATGTGAGTCTCTTCTCCTCCGGCTGTTTGGTAGGAACATTAAGCCATACTCTTTTCTTCCCAGTCGCTTTCTCTGCCTTGGCCGCCTGTACTTTGTCCACAGTAGTCTCTTGGACTAAGGTAATGAGATTCTCCGAAGGCTCTATAACTCGATTAGCGGTCTCATCAAGCAGCGTTTTCTCACCTTCCTGAAGAGTTCTTTCCCCAGATACCACCTCAAAGGGATCCTGCTGGTTAATGAAAGCGAAGAGAGACATATCTGCAAACAAAATTGCACAAATTAGTAACAAGACATAAGGGAAGGCAACAAGACGCAACAAACCCTAAAAAAGTTTACCCACCCTCATTATCCGAAGACCTAAAAGTAGGTCGTGCTGTGGCATCATCCCAAGCACGGCTAAGTCCAACTGTGCATAGAAAAGGCTCCGGCAACTTTTTAAAAGGAGCGCGCATCGTGTCAAGACGATGCAGTAGCTCAAAGTCAATACCGTCGTCAGTCGGAGGTGGATCACGGTCAACAGAAACTTTCTCGTTCCACGAGATTGATAATGGAAAAACAGTTGCGTCAACCCAGAAAAAGAACTCCTTCCAGTTCTTCACGGAATCCAAGGGAGCGGTGTAGCACACCGGAACAATCAAGGACTTAGGACCCTTACGCTTCTCTAGCGTCATCCAACCATCCTTCATCCCCGAATAATAAAATTTCCTAAATAAGGGCACGGTGGGTGTTCCACCGTGAGCGCGGCAAAGGATCTCAAAGTGACTAATCCTAGCGGCGGCTAACACAGACAACTGGGACAAATGGATCTGAAAATACTCCAAAACCCTACACAAAAATGCGGAAAGGGGTATCCTAAAGTTGCAAAACTCAAAGAATCTAGTGTATACTCCTATTTTACCCGAAGGAGCGTCCTTAATAGTAGCTTCAGGACTAGGAAGAAGGGGGTGCACGGTAGGAGGGATATGATATTTCGAGCAAAACTCGCTAAGGTCCTTCTGTGACAACTTACAGGTGAAATCGCTTAAAAGTTTTTTAGCCATGATACTATAAGGAAGAAAGAAAACCTAACCTGGTGAAGGCTGGACGCACACACAAATCTTAGTGGAGGATTTTCTTTTTTACTTGCGAAGAGGAAGTGGCAACAGTAACCAATAAAGTAAAAAAGAGAGGTATTTATACCCCCAAAAGTAAAACTGACGGGTCAATCGAACGACCAACAACACGCCACGTCGCCGGCCCATAACTAACGGCCCAGATCGGCCGAGATCAACGAACAAGATGGAAGCAGACGAAACGTCCTATCAGTCAGAGAATATGCGGCTGAGGGCGGTTCGCGAATCCCAATGGACAGCTGTAACGCACACCCTTGCCACGTGGAGAAACACAGCCAGCAATGGTTGTCTTCCTACGATACAACCAACCGCGGCTACACGAGAAAACTTAGTCTAGCAATGCTTGCAATGAAACTAACAAGCACAACTAGACTGGGGGGACTTGATCACGTATGACCCCCCCTGACACCAGTACGGGCCAGCCGCGGACTTAGCACTAATATGTAATACTCCCATCGCCCATATAATTCGGACGCGGACCAAACACATACCCCGGCAATGGCCACCAAGCCATTCCGCGGACAGTAGACGCGCCCGAACAAGAACACAACCGCGCCCCACAAAAAGGGAAAGGAATCTTCCCTAGGTCGGACGTACTGCAACCTGCAGTCCACCAAAAGGGAAAGCGGGACAACTCCCGCCCAAAAACATACACACATACTCTCTCTCTCTAGAATTCATCTCATCTCTCTAAAACAACCACTTACTCTCACGCCGGAGGTTGACCGCGGAACCCCGTTCCGCGGTGAGACTAACGGTGTTGATTTTCTTAGCAGCTAGCGATCGAAGATTTCACTTAATACAAGATCTATTCTCCGAAGAGTTAGCTTAAACTAATCCTCGTAGGAGAAGCGCTCAGATTTGTATTAACAAGGGTCAACAACTTTTTTACTAGTAACTCGTAAATAATCCATGTTTTAGAGTGTACTTTAGCTGATAACATGGAGTTTTAAGCAAAAAGGTATAAAATCTATAAACCAACTAAGCCAAACATGTTAACATTTTCAAATTGATGCAAATGTTACACATTGTGCTTTTGTACTACAAACACATAGTAGTAATAGTTAACACACCAAACGTAAAATTTCGAAACATCGATTCAAAGCAACCAATGACGAATCTTAGCCCTAACACCTTTCTCTTTAATCGTATCCAAACTAGGCTTCCATGTATTTTTCGCGGACAATTGCCTGCTCAAAAAATACTCACCCCTTTCTTCCAAATCCAATCCTAAATCTCTAAACAATGCCGGTTTTGACACCACGAGCCCTTTCTCGTCCTTATTCTCCTTTTTCTTACTATTAACGACCACTGCAGGACACATCCTAGCAAATAAAGGAAGAAACCCCGTGTAAGCTGACACAAACGACGACCCAGAGTCCAAAATAACATTAGCCCTTAATAGTAGTCGACGTGCATCTTCTGTCGATAACGAGCTCCCTCTTTTCTTGGGGATCATCATGTAAACTTTGTTAGTCTCGAGTAACATGTCTGCTGGCAAAGGTTTTGGTTTTGTACCGTTTTTTATAGGTTGAAACTCGACTACCACTTGTTGTGGATGCTCTAACATTAGCTCGGCCACGGCTAGTGGCTTTTTGTACTCGTGGATGGTTCCGTCCGTAAGTAGGACTCTCCCGGAGCCATGCGAGGCTTGGTTACCCATTGTAACGAATTTGAGCTATGAATTTTATGCCTTAACTAGTGAATTTAAGAAGTGAGTAAATTCATTATGGCGTTATAAGGAGTTATAATGTTACCTATATATAGTGTACTATTAAAGGTGACTAGACTACGTGAGTATTGAGTTAGTTAAACGGTTCCATCTAGTTCCGGTAAAGTGGACTTGGTGAAATAACTAAACTAATTGATGTGTGTGTTGCAACTATGATACCTATATGTTCATGGGGTCTAACCTAACCCAACTACTAACTATATTATCATTCTCATTTTCAACTTTAATCATTTCATTAATTACACAATAACAATGGTTCACTTCATTCTACTATCAAAATGACAATATAAAATTAGGCTAGCTAATTGCATCAAAACGTATTTAATTTGTCATTTTTTATAGCATCGTGTAGCTAATTATTTTTTCTTTTAGATCTATGTAGCATAGAATTTGGTATTTTTATGTATCGCGTGATTAGTTGTGTGTATTATTTGAAGATTTTATCTTTAGTTTATAAACTCGAATTTGACCGGAAGAGTAGTAAATCGGTCAAATAATACACAAAACTGGTGATACGATACACCAAAAAGATAACATTTAAAAGTATGCTAAATAGATTTAGAAAAAAATAATTAGCTACACCGAACTATAAAAAGTAACACGTAAGATATATTTCCGAATAATTAGCTCTATGAAATTGAAGTATACATAGCTTATGAAAGTGATAAGACAACATGCAAAATGTGTTCCATCAAGTTAAAGCTCAAATTTCATTTCTGCACAAGTCATTGTGAATTTTAAATGTGGACACATATACTATTTTTAATGGCTACATCAAATACGTAACACATCTACAACGTACGCTACCATAATATATCATGATCATTTTAAGAATGAAAATGATATCTGTCCCTGAGATAACGTAGTTGCTAATTTAGTTACTGTAATTTGTATCTTTGTGTTTGTTCATTTCTTTCTCTCGTGGATACCTTCCTCATATTTTGTAAACATACTTGATAAGGATATCGAGTTAATCGAGAAAACTTATAGGATCCTACTGTATAGGTTATCCGAAGAGGACCGGTTTATGACTCAGATTTACATCCTCTTGTGAGAACATCAGGACATCTTAATTAACATTAGGCTGCACCTTAAGATGTGCTTAATATAGGTAGATTAGTCCACTGCATTATTGTTTTGAAGCAGGTACGATATTTAGAAAGAATCATACGCTAGCTAGTTATAGAATTCACTAAGTTCATACAAAACTTGATAATCATATATGAGTTGTATCACTTTTAGTGTACTTTATCGACCCTGCACTACACTGATGGTCATATTATTCACTGAGCAATCTTTCTCTTTACTTTCACCCGAAGTTGACTTTGCATCCGCTCTGCCAATGACGAATGCTGGTCTGTTTGGTGTGGGTAATGACATGGTGTCGTTGAGAAGCATTGAAATCATATCAGATGTTGTTGGTCTATCTGTTGCACTTTCTTGCACACATAGAAGGGCGATATGGACGGTCCTCAAGAATTGTTGTACCACACAAGTATTTCCGAGCGTTGGGTCTTTCAGCTCCATGGTATCCCCTTGTTTCCATAACTCCCATGCCTAAATCAAGAAAAAGTTAACTCGTATGTTCATGCAATCCAGGTGTGTGGAAAAATTCAAAAAATTCAAAACATGGAGACAAACGAAATAAGACTATATGCATATAAGTATATAACATGTAAAAGACGTGAGAATAGGATTGTGACTTTGTAAGTAGACTTACATATTCAATAAGATTGAAAGTCCGGTCAAGATGAATGAAGCTACTATTTTTTCTTCCGCTAACGATTTCCAGGATCAAAACTCCAAAGCTGAAGATATCGGACTTGATGGAGAAAGTCCCTTCCATCGCATACTCCGGAGACATATAGCCACTGAATAAAACATCAATGACGTTACATTTCAAGAAATAATGGTGTATAAAATCTTACAAATAACTACAGTAATTATCTATTTTCATTATCTTACTCTTTTGTCCTATAAGTTAATAATAAATCTAAGTTTATTCTGATATTGATCATGACAACATATAAACCATTTATAGAAATTTAAAATGAAAAGGTATAACTAAATCACTTACTATGTTCCAACGACCCTGTTAGTCACTGCCTCTGTCTCATTCGCCTTAAATATTCTTGCCATACCAAAATCAGAAATTTTGGGATTTAAACTCTCATCTAACAGAATGTTATTGGCTTTTAAGTCTCTATGAATAACTCGCATTCTTGAGTATTTATGCAAGTATAACAACCCTTGGGCTATTCCTTCAATGATGTTAAACCTTTTAGGCCAATCTAGCTCTGCCTTTCTGTTTTCGTCTGCAAGACACAATGAAAGAGTAAATCACAAAAATCAACAAGTAAAACACCACTCTGTGCACTTACTATACAAACATGTTTACCGAAAAGAAAGAAATCTAGGCTTTTGTTGGGCATATATTCATAAATTAACATCTTTTCTTCCCCGTGAATACAACACCCAAGAACACGAACAAGATTTGTGTGTTGGAGTTTGGCTATAAGTATCAGTTCATTCTTGAATTCTACAAGTCCTTGCCCTGATGTTCTTGAGAGCCTTTTGATTGCAATTTCTTGTCCGTCACTTAGTTTCCCCTGTTTGGTAATATCATTATATCATTTTTGTGAACTTGGAGAGAAAAATTCAAGAACACGACTTTCAATTTATAGAGTGAAAGTGAAGGTAAGTTACCTTGTATACCGGTCCAAAACCACCCTGCCCGAGCTTATTTTCAAGTGAGAAATCATCTGTGGCGGCCATGATAGAAGCAAAACTAAATAGTAGCAAATCGTTTCCTTTCCCACCGTCTGTTTCAAGCTGGTGTATATCTTTAAAGCTTTCAGAAGCTGTCAGCTCAAGGAAAAATTCATCTCTCTTCCGTCTCTCGTGTTCTACAATAAGTATTCACAACTTAATAAAAATACTTTGAAGGACAAATATACGCTAAATTAATTTTTCTAGTTTTGTACCTTCTTGTCTATGCTTTCTCTTCTTTATACACCATAAAAGCCCCAAACAAAGGAAAACCAAAGGAATAACAACACCGATAAGTATCCATAGCCATTTTTTGCTGCTTGTTTCCTGCATATTGGCTCATTTAGATTCAGCCAGGTACAAATGGTACCAAAACCATTTAAGTGTGAGGGTGGGTTGCAGTTGAATGGTCTATGCAGAATTTATTTGTGAAGGAAAAATGTAGTCATGATACTATGGTTTTGGTGAAAAAAGTGGTGAATATAGAGTGTTTGGCTGGGTGTTTTATTGTGTACAACCTTTGTTCTTAATTTGTTTTTTGGCTGCTTGGCAGCTTAATGTGTATGTTAGATGGATTGGGCATGTTCAATTCAAGTCTTGTTATATGTCGTAAAGTTCTTTACCCTTTTTACCAAAAAAATAGTAGCAAAACAATTGGAAATTCAACATTATAGTAATATACCTGTACTGGACTACTGGCACGGTTGATCACATACTTTAATGTAGAGTTGGCACGTGGATTTTCCCGAAAGTTATTGCTTCCTCTCCAAATTACGCAGCCAGTTCCATTGGTATTACTACTATTAAATCCAACACAACTACAATCATTCCAACACTTAACGAAACAATCACTAATACTTAAGCTTGAGTTATTATCGGTAACACTTTGTGACTCATCATGATCAAATTCTCCTTTCTTTTCACTAAAATTATCACCCTCTCTTCTACATTGAGGCAAACTTGAGTCATTTACACAACCGTCACTTGAATCATACCCATAACAAAACTCAGGGGTCCACACAGTAGAGTTATCACTATCTCTAATTTGCCCTTTTGGTGTCAAAATCCACATTGGTAAATCAGCGTTACTACTCTCATAGCTAAAGTATTGTGCTTTATTTGTGTAAACTGATGTAAGATTATAGCGGGATTGGCTACCTGGACTGTTCAACGCAAACAAATACTGAAACCTTTGACTATTTAGATTCCCACTAGTCCAGTAGGGTTGGCCTCGTCTTCGAATCATCAATCTTTGAGATGCCTCATCAATGGGTTCCCAACTCAAAGTAAAAGTTCCCGAATTAGGGATTTCATTACTCAACCACGAAGTGAGGGTCCAATTCTTCCCAATGGTCGTGTCATAACCCAACTTCATACCCGGTAAAAGTACGTTGGTTGGGTGATCAAAACTCTGCCACAAAATCTTCTTATCTATTTCGTTAATCAACTGAAAATTACCGTTGTTTTCCAAGGTTGCAGTTACGTTTGGGTTTGGACCGACATCTACATTAGTAATGCGCATTAGAGTGCTGCTTGGAGAAGTTATTATCAAGTTTCCGGTTTTGGCATCAATAGAGATGGAGCCAGACACTATCGGGTCGTCTGGATTAGCTACCCATACTTTTTTGGATTCAACGTCACTTGTGTACCAAATTCCAAAGTAATAGGAATCTTCATCGAAACCTAATGTGAAATTTCCAAGGATGGAAACAAGCTGATTAGTGGACTTTAGCTGACTGCCAAGTTTCATAGTTGAAAATGAATCGGAAGGGGGACAAAATCTGATAGTGTAATCGGCACTTCTACATATAAATGCTGCAGTCGGGTCTTGATCGAATGAATAACTATAGGATATAGGACAAGCTGACCTGAACAACTGAGCATATGCAGTCGGCTTGCACGTTGTTGATGAAATAAATGAACTGTTACAACAATACTCAGGCGAGCCAAACGCTTGGCAAGCAGTCCTACACCCGCCTCCACTTCTCAGTTCCGATGGGCACCATTGAAGCAAGTCATTAACACATCCCGTCTTGGCACAGCTTCGTAACCTATCAACTGACCCACCAGTCGGCTCAACAAGCATAGGCAAGTTGTAGCCATCAAGAAGACTGACATCATAAAAGTCCAGGTTACGAGTTTGGTTCAAACTAAATTCTGCAATTGTAGCTGGTGGTTTGTATAAATTTCCATTGCACTCCACTTCACCCGTGCCGCAGTCGCCACTTGTGCAGGACCCATTACCAGACACATCAAAGTTGCAACCCGTCCTACCCCAGATTTTACCTCGCGTCCATTGGGATGGAGCTTCAAAAGAGATTGAATTACCTTTTATGAGCTCGAATCCAGTGGTGCTAAAATTTGGTGTGACCATTTGTGAGATTCCGGGCCAAACAGTGAATTCACAGTTATTAACAAAAGTAAAATTAGTCCCTGAAGCTCCTGCAAATATAAAGAAAATTGTATTCAGAACAAGATCATAGCATCGACTAGACCATTATTCTAGCCGTATCAAACCAAGAACTTGTGAGTTTAAATCATCAGATATATAGAAAAAAAGAAAAAAAATGAGAGGTAGGACTTACCATTAGATACATAGAAGAAAAGGATAGTGAGAATATGAGGAGCTATTGCTGCATGAAATTTTGAAGATGATGATATCAAAGTATCCATATTCAACGCAAGAAACTTTTTGTTGGACTGATCAATTAATCCGTACATATTATTTGTCGAGTGGAAAGATAGTTGACATTTAGGGTCTAGTTTGGTTTATAAGTGGTGTTGATTCGGATTTAGATTTGTTATAAGATTTGGATTTGAGCTAGGATCATTGTTCTAAAATGCTCGCAAAAGCCTTGCAAAGACGTGATGTTTGGTAATGCCGCCACGCCACTTTATGTCACATGTTTTTGTAAACTCGATATATATGAATTATGATATTAATAAATAAATTTTTTCATACTTTGTGCCGTCTTATGTCACGCCTTATAAACGCAATAGCTTTGATTTGGCCGCAAAAGCGTAAGGCTTGATCATGTTACCTCTCCACGACTCGCGCTATTTATAGCCGTATAATTAAAAGAGATAAATTATTTAAATATATTTTATAATAAAAAAAATAAAAAAAAATATTATCTTGTTAAAACAATGAATATATATGGACAAGAAAAGAAAAGTTTTTTTTTTTGTAGCAGTTGAAATGTCATGATTCCAACCAAATAGTTATTCATTTCATTCTTTAATACCAAATCACATGTATCAAATCAAAAGAGTCAAAAACCGCATACAAACATGCCCATGAGTCCACACGGTATTGAACTGGTCAAAAGTCATGCAATGTTATGAGTCTAGAACAAGTTTAGTCCTTGAACTATTCTCCGCAGATTCATTAAAGAAATCTAAGCATTTTTCTTTAAAACAGATTATCACATAAGAAATTTGAGCGTGTTTATGATTTCATAATTCATCTCGATCTGATTTATTAATAGTGTTGGTGTCTATTCGTCCTAAAGCAGGGTGAAGATAATCAACTTCAGCAGAAATGCTCAACAGCTTCAGCAGAAACAAAATGAATGTCAGTAGTAACAGATACCACTTGGTGGTTACCGGATATCACTTGGAATCGTGTGATCACTTTCCAAAGTAAACTATTCGACCCTAATGCCTGGGTATCACGAATATCTACTTGGGATAAGACCAAATGCAGTTAGAGAAATTAGACACAATTCTTTAACCCCTTTGCTAATAAGTGTTTAGGTTTGGTGTTTGTATTCAAGCGTATTTTTCACTATATTCATCTGTAAAACAAATCTCCTATTTATAGGAAATACTCTTGGCTAGTTAATGGAATTATGAGTATTAATCGGCCCATTAATAGCCTCATAATTATCCCTATATAGCCGTTAGTGGTTACATGACCAAATAATCATGGTCATAATGCAATTTTAAACTGCCACTTAAATAGGTCAAAACCGTTACAAGTATCAGTACCTTCATAGTGCCTTCAGTGGTTACACTGCTTCAGTGGAAACGCAACTGCTTCAGTGTAAACACAATTTCAGTGAGACACCACTTCAGTGGAAACACTACTTCAGTGGAAACACTGATTCAGTGTAAGTACTGCTTCAGTGGAAACACTGATCCTCAGTGGTAACCACAACAGTACTTTCACCAAGCACTACTAATACAAACCACTACAAGAGTTCAGGGTGTTCATGGACCTTATGGGTGTACACTCCGTACCTCCTAACCCATTACAAGGTGTGAACCAATCCCACAAGTGCACTAAATTTTCCAACAATCCTCCCCAAATTTAGTTCACTTCCTTCGCATGAAAACAAACATCAAACAAAACATGTGCATAAACGAAAATGTCCTGAGGATTGAATTTCCATCTTAGTAATTACACGTTCAAATATTCGAGAATCAGGGTGTTCTAAGAATTGAACCCTTCAACCCATTTGAATACCTGAAGATAACTACACACAAGCTTTCAAACACTAATCAGCTCCTGACACTATACAAGCCATGTGTCCATATCCAAATTCATAAATGTTGTAGAAGCTAAAGTCCAAAGCTTCCTGAAGCGGCAAAACTTCAACATTTACATAGGTGGTTCCTCTTTAGTCATGCTCCTGCCAAGCACTTTTTCAAAGAAAATTAACCATTAAGAAGTAAAGACTTCATCCTCCTTTCAGCAGGTTCCGAGCACAACCTTGGGATGTAAATAAAGCATGTGCTCCAGTCCACTGAATGTTCAGCTTTCCACATTGAACTCAGCTCCCAAGTTTCCTTAGGAGGGAGTTGGGTGTCCTAGCATTCAGTGACTAAGTTGGACTTAAACACATCCCTTTAGCAGACTTTATAACCAAGTCTCTAGCTAATCCCTTCGTCAAGTGATCAGCTAAGTTCTGTTGAGATCTAACAAACTCTATAGATACCACCCCATTCATGATAAGCTCACGAATCATGCTATGCCTGACACCTAAGTGTCTAGACTTACCATTGTACATTTGGCTATAAGCCTTAGCCAATGTAGCTGCACTATCACAACGGATAGAAATAGGTGCTATAGGTTTAGGCCACAATGGAATCTCAAGAAGCAAGTTTTTCAACTATTCAGCTTCTTTACCAGCAGCTGCCAAAGCCACAAATTCAGATTCCATTGTTGAACTGGTGATGCAAGTTTGCTTCTTGGATGCCCAAGAAATTGCACCTCCACCAAGTAGGAATACCCAGCCACTGGTAGACGAATTGTCTTCAGTGTTACTGATCCAACTTGCATCAGTGTATCCTTCCAACACTGATGGGTAACCAGTATATGAGAGACTATAATCCATAGTTCTCTTCAAATACTTCAGTACCCTTTGAAATGCTTGCCAGTGATGAGCACTAGGGTTACTAGTATACCTGCTCAATTTTCCCACTGCAAAACCAATATCAGGTCTTGTACAAGTCATGGCATACATCAGGCAGCCAATTACCCTAGAATACTCAAGTTGAGATACAGCCTTGCCATTATTAGGCATCAACTTCTCACAAGTATCCATAGATGTACTCACAGGAGTACAATCAAAGTAATTGAATTTCCTCAGCACCTTCTCAATATAATGAGACTGAGAGATAGAAATTCTTTTATTTTCATGTTTAATCCTTATACCAAGGATAACATCAGCCTCCCCCATGTCTTTCATGGAGAACCTTGATGACAAAAATTCTTTTGTCAAGTCAACTTGATTTTGGTCAGTGCCAAAGATCAACATGTCATCAACATATAGACAAATGATGACTCCTTTACCAGATTCATCAAATTTGCTATATACACATTTGTCAGCTTGGTTAAGAACATAACCACTAGACAAAACCACTTCATCAAACTTTTGATGCCATTGCTTAGGTGCCTGCTTAAGTCCATAAAGAGACTTAATCAGTTTACACACCTTGTTTTCATTGCCAGGTATGATGAAGCCCTGAGGTTGGCTCATGTAAACCTCCTCTTCCAATTCACCATTCAAGAAAGCTGTCTTCACATCCATCTGATGAATAACCAGATTGTGAATAGATGCCAAAGCAATCAGCAGTCTTATGGTACTGATACGAGCCACAGGGGCATAAGTATCAAAATAGTCTATCCCTGACTTTTGTTTAAAGCCCTGAATGACTAGTCTAGCCTTGAACTTTTCAATAGTTCCATCTACCTTCATTTTCTTTTTGAAAATCCATTTGCAACCCAAAGGTTTGCAACCAGGTGGTAGATCAACCAACACCCAAGTGTTGTTCCCCATGATGGAATCCATCTCATCATTTATTGCTTCTTTCCAGAAAGCAATATCCTGGGACTTCATTGCTTCTTCAAATGTCTTGGGATCATCCTCAACAATGAAGCAATAGGAGTATTGGTCTGAGACCTCATCCCTTGTACCTTCAACTAAATACAGCTGAAACTCAGGGCCAAATGACTTTGGAGTCCTAACCCTTTTGCTCTTTCTGAGCACAGGTTCAGGTTGTTGAACCACAACCTCATCAGGGACCACTGATGGTTCATCATCAGGGACCTCTGATACACCAGTGTTATGAGTTCCATTAGGAATCCTCATACTTGGTCTAGGGACTGATGAGAATCTATTTTCATCAAAGTTTGCATCCCTTGATTCAATTATTGAGTTAACTGAAACATATTCATTAGGTTCTATAACATAGAATCTAAAAGCCTTGGAATGCTCAGCATATCCAACAAAGATGCAATCAATGCCTCTTTCACCCAAAGTTTTCAACTTTGGATCAGGGGGTCTTACAACAGCCCTACAACCCTAAACCTTGAGATAGTTCAGGTTGGGGTTCCTTTTAGTCCAGAGTTCATAAGGGGTAACCTTGTTCCTTTTGTTGGGAACCCTATTTAATAAATAGCAAGCTGTTAACATAGCTTCACCCCAGAACCCTTGACTCAGTCCTGAATAGGACAACATGGAATTAACCATCTCCTTCAGCACCCTGTTCTTTCTTTCAGAAATGCCATTTTGCTGAGGAGTATAAGGGGCAGTCGTTTCATGGATTATACCAACAGACTGAAAATACAGAGTATCCATGTACTCACCTCCCCTATCAGTCCTTAATCTTTTGATCAAAGACCCAAGTTGTAATTCAACTTCAGTTTTAAACACTTTGAATTTATCTAATGCTTCATCCTTAGTATGTAACAAATAAACATAACAAAACCTAGAAGCATCATCAATAAATGTCACAAAGTACTTCTTATTCCCCAAAGAAGGAGTAGCATGCAAATAACACAGGTCACTGTGAATCAGCTCTAAGAGCTCAGTCTCACGTCTAACACCCTGAAAGGGTTTCTTGGTTATCTTGGTCAACATGCAAGTTTTACACTTTTCAGTGTCCATGTCAAAAGCTGGGATTAACCCATCCTTAGACATATCTTGCATCCTTTTATAATGTACATGACCAAGTCTTGCATGCCAAAGGATAGAGTTAGTCTGATCAAAAGTAGACACAAAAGCTGAAATAACATTGTCAGTGGTAACAGTCATACTATCATTGGAAACATTAAGCCTGAACATTTGATTACATAAATAACCAAAACCAATGAACACACCATTCTTAGAAAGAACAAATTTATCAGATTCAATAACTTGTTTATATCCATGATTATTCAAAACACTACTTGAAACCAAGTTCTTCCTTATATCAGGAACATGAATAACATTAAACAAAGTTACAATCTTTCCAGAACTAAACTTAAGATCTACACAACCATGACCATGCACCAAGGCTGTTGACTCATTTCCCATGTGAAGAATAGAACCATCATTCAGTGACTCATAAGTCTTGAACCAGCTTCTATCTTTGCACACATGAACTGTTGCACCAGAGTCAACCCACCACGCAACATCATCATCCTGCACATAATGAGATTCAGATACATATGTAACATAATAAATCTGAAAAGACTTATTAACCATATTCTGACCTTTCAGTGAGTTGGAAGAACCACCACTCCCTGAACCATTAGTGCCTGATCTATTGGCTTTACCACCAATTTTAACACCCTTGCAGTCCCTTTTAATGTGACCAGTTTTGCCACATTTCCAACAAGTAGGTGTTGCCTTCTTGTTAGGATCTGCCCTTGTGTTCTCATGATATTTGCGTTTGTCTTTGTTGTCATTGTACCTGGTGGAGTTGTTATGCTCCACCATATTGACAACAGATGCACCAGTAGCATTGCTACTCTTTGGCTTGTCATTATCCTGCACCCTGAGAGAATCCTCAATGCGCATATGACTGCTCAACTCAACCAGAGTTAATTCCTCTTTCTTATGTTTCAAGATATGCTTGAAATCTTTCCAAGAAGGAGGAAGTTTATCAATGACACAAGAGACTTGAATAGCCTCATCCATGTTCATATTGTGTTGTGTAAACCTTCCAAGTATTCCAAGAAGTTCATTGTATTGTTCCATAACTGGTCTTGAATCAGTCATTTTGTAATTTGTGAAATTACTAACAAGGAACTTCTTACTTGATGCATCCTCAGCCATATATTTGGCATCCAAGGAATCCCACAGTTCTTTGGAAGATTCAGAGTTCTGATAAATATCAAACAGAGAATCAGACATACCATTGAGAATTAAGCCTCGGCATATGTAGTCATCATTCTCCCACTTGCTCCTCCTCCTGATCTGCTCCACAGTAGCATCATCCCCACCATCATCAGGAATTGGAGTAGTCAGCACATAGACCACACTCATGCTTGACAGCAAGAAATGCATCTTCTTCTGCCACCTCCTAAAGTCCACCCCTTCAAACTTATCAAGCTTGGCAAAGTTTGAAGCCATATGTTTCATAGCAGCAGTTGCCATTGATTATCACTAAAATAGTTTACTTTGATTGTTGGTGTCTATTCGTCCCAAAGCAGGGTGAAGATAATCAACTTCAGCAGAAATGCTCAACAGCTTCAGCAGAAACAAAATGAATGTCAGTAGTAACAGATACCACTTGGTGGTTACCGGATATCACTTGGAATCGTGTGATCACTTTCCAAAGTAAACTATTCGACCCTAATGCCTGGGTATCACGAATATCTACTTGGGATAAGACCAAATGCAGTTAGAGAAATTAGGCACAATTCTTTAACCCCTTTGCTAATAAGTGTTTAGGTTTGATGTTTGTATTCAAGCGTATTTTTCACTATATTCATCTGTAAAACAGATCTCCTATTTATAGGAAATACTCTTGGCTAGTCAATGGAATTATGAGTATTAATCGGCCCATTAATAGCCTCATAATTATCCCTATATAGCCGTTAGTGGTTACATGACCAAATAATCATGGTCATAATGCAATTTTAAACTGCCACTTGAATAGGTCAAAACCGTTACAAGTATCAGTACCTTCATAGTGCCTTCAGTGGTTACACTGCTTCAGTGGAAACGCCACTACTTCAGTGTAAACACAATTTCAGTGAGACACCACTTCAGTGGAAACACTGATTCAGTGTAAGTACTACTTCAGTGGAAACACTGATCCTCAGTGGTAACCACAACAGTACTTTCACCAAGCACTACTAATACAAACCACTACAAGAGTTCAGGGTGTTCATGGACCTTATGGGTGTACACTCCGTACCTCCTAACCCATTACAAGGTGTGAACCAATCCCACAAGTGCACTAAATTTTCCAACAAATAGTTAACATTTTTTTAGGCATTTTGAGTCTTCGTGATCATCAAGGCAAAACGCCTCAAGGAAATGAAGAATTTAGCCACCTCATGTGTAAAAAGAAAATGCAATTTTTTTTTACCGGGTATTATCCCTTTACCCGAAAAAAGAAAATGCAAAAACAAAAAAAAATAATGAAAAAAACAAATATCCAAGCTTGTATACTTACAGTATAATTACAATTATAAATGGCAGACTAAAATACGCCGTTGGTCCCTAAACTTGGCAGGACGCATCGCGATGGAAAAAAAACTCGGCCTTTTCATCGCCACAGGTCCAAACCTTGGCCATTAAATGCCAGAATCGTCCCTTGACCAATAACGCCTATGTCAACGTCTTTTTTCTGTTAGTTATTGGAGGGTATTATAGTCCATACACATTTATAACTCAACTTAGTTAATTCTGAGAAACGCTTTACCGTATACCATCTTGATCGTTTCCCTCCTTCTTCACACAACCCTCACACATACTTTAACAATGGCAGACAAAGAGCTTACTTTTACAGATGTAACGGATGAGATGGTAAAATATGTGAAGGCAAAATATGGGGATACTTGGTTAAAAGAAGATGAAACGTCTGATGAAATGTTTGATGATTTATGCAGATTTGCGAAAGAAGCTCAAGTGATGAAAGGTTAGTCGGATTTTTTTTGTGTGACAACTCGTAATTTCAGGTCATTTTACAAACTTTAAAATTTTACTATTCATCTCGGGAATTTACTATTCATCGGTTACTATTCATCATTTTACTATTCATCTTTTTGAAGTCGATTTGATATTCTGAGAACGTATTTCAAAATTTTTACTATTCACGAAACACTATTCATTCCAGGAGAAAAATCACTATTCATGAACATGTGAAATTACAAACTCTAGTATACTCTCTTTAAGGGTTTTGCGATAAAAACCTAGAGTATTTAGGAAAACCTTGTTCCGTAAACCTCACCATCATACTAGTAAGCATTTCATGATCATTTTTACCCTTTCATAATATTCATGAGTTATTTTTATCATTATAGTAGGAAACATGCAAGTTATATGAGTATATATACAACTTTTAATGTTTTTAGTACTTATAATTAGTATATACCATCCTATAATTAATCCCTTGAAACATATCATTTTTAATGATGTTTAGGAACCCATGACACCCTAAGAAGGTGTATGGTAGGTTTATAATAGATTTGGTGTTGATTTGAAGTGGTTAGAATAAGTATTACGCGAGAAAAATCAATTTCGACAACATTAAATAAGGGTCTGATCATATTTGTGAAATCTGAAAATTTCGACAGGAGATAAAATATTTTGGGCTAGATATTCAGAAAATAGACTTTAAAACGAAAACGTGGTCGCTTGAACGGGTTAAAACGGATTTATAACGAAGAAGTTATGCTATTTTCAAGTTTAAGGACGAAAACTATAATTTCCGGAAAATCAGCATGCTGTCCAGATTTTTAAGGGTAAAAAACGAGTCTTAAGCGTTATCTAAATGAGTCGATTTATCAAAAATATATTAGTATACTTTAACACGAAGCTAAGGACATATAAAACGTAGAAAACGGACTTATAACGATTAAATTACACGTGTTTAAATAATGTTGACGTAAGTATTTTCACAAGTATAACACATATATATTTCCTATTAGCAAAAACTAGTTGTCGCTAGTAACCATGTTGAGAGTCGTTTTTAACATCGATATAATACTTTTTAGAAAACAATGTCTTCTAGTAAAAGTAAGTTCACCTAGCCTATTTTCCAAAATGTTCAACCGTTCGTCAAACGGAGTTGTAACGAATAAAATACTGTCACTCAAATTTTGCCGAAAACTACCCTTAAACAATATTTTTGGTACAAGTACCCTACTTTACCAATGTTTTTCTCCATGATCGAGACCTCTATGATGAAAATTTAAAAGCTAAGACTTTGAGATAATGCTACAAGCTTTCGAAAACCACTGAGTTTGTTTCCTAACACTCGATATTCACTATTTTACGACTAGCTTTTCGAGGTCATTTAGTCACTTTCATGAATTGTCAAATTATATTGTTTTACGACGAAAAGCTATAATCTCTTAATAAATCACTAAATGACTATCGTAGGATATCATTTCAACGATAAACTTTATTTTCAAAAATTCAAAAGTGGTATAGATATCATACGAGTTGCATGCATAACATTACATCATAACTTATTATAGATCATATCATTCATAATAGGTCACAGTTAGAGATTTGCGCTTCATTTCAGTATACTCACTTTTGCCATCGCATCATTGTACCAAGTGAGTTTTCATAGCCCCGTTTTACAAGTTTATACATTATTTAAAACCTACGGGGGAGATTACATTGCACATCATTTTTATTACGATACCAAGTATATCAAATTCATTACATTGCTTAAGTTACTTCATTGCCAATTGAATGTCCCCATTTCATAATCATGAACCGTTAATTCCGGAAGAAGCGAGGGTGAGTGAATAGATCTATTGAGGGTGACTCCTCCATCCAGGTTGGTGGTCCCAACTGGTCAAACAGATGCATTTCATTTAATATCATTATTTGAGTTGTTTGGCAAAACACTCTGTTGGGGCGAACATCAGGAACAGTCTAGCTTTGGTGTCATGTGCTTATAGCAATTGTATCATTTTTATGTGACATATTTGTCATACATGGCCTATACTTGTGGTAGTCGTATAAAACATTTACATAAACTCTATGAACTCACTCAACCTTTGTGTTGACACTTTTAGCAATGTATTTTCAGGTATCTAAGGCACATACTTCATGGAATGCATAAGGACTTATCATAGAGTCGCGGTGAAGACGCGTCTCACATGGATTCTATGTACTTTAAAACATCGTTTGGATTGTATCAAACTTATTTCCGCAAATGTTGACTATCTTTTTGGGACCTATCTTTTGTAAACTCTGAATGTTTTATTATATCAAACGATGTGCTTTTCAAACGACACTTTAGGTCGTTCAATATAACTGTGATTGTGGTGCTATGACAGTCATCCCCCAGGAATTCCATTCCACTGTAAAGCATGTAATTTGGGGGTGTGACAGATTGGCATCAGAGCTTCGGTTATAGAGAAATAGGTTGCATCATTGACCCTAGACTATAACTACATCATCATAGCATCTCATCATTTCTTCATAAGTGCATATTCACTTTTCATGCGGTTTATACGTACATTTTGCGAGTTATTTACTTGCATTTCAAATCGATTGTCACATAGATGCCTTCAAATACCCATTCCATTATCCTTTCTTTAGACTCCAATGTGGAGAATGCCTTGTCATTCCCTATCACAATTTTAACATCAGTTGACTCATCATCGATAACATCGAATGCCGAGACAAAACCTTCAAGGAGGGTGAAGTCACTCTCACTCCTCTGTTTCACCACCAACATGTCGAGTTACACGTTATTCACACATTAAGTCACTAAATTATCAAACATTTGAAGCACTTACAACATCTCATAACCCATCTCCTAGGAATCCGTCATTCATTTTGAAAAATAACCTCAAACTTATTACCTCACATCACATCTCTTTAGAGCGCTTATTCTTAACATAGGACTTTGCTAAGTCTCACATTTCTTCTTATTTTGAAGAGTTATGGCGCCGAAGAAAGCTGCACCTGAAATGACACAAGCTGCTATCCAAAATGTAACACCCCCAAAATATCGCAGTGGAAAATTGTGTCATTGGGGTGCTACTTCATAATACAAAGTACAAGTTATAGAAACGACCTCTAAATGAGACGTTTTGAAAAGTTACCATTCGATTAATGAAATCAGAGTTACAAACAATGAGGTCCCAAACTATAATATATAAATGTTTACAAAATGTTTCGAATGGTAAATGATATAAGCGTAAGTCTTCAAAATATGTCGTGCGACTCTATGCTTCAAACTCTAGCTATCGCCTTAAGACCTGAGATAAACATGCTAAAAAGTGTCAACACAATGGTTGGTGAGTTCATAGAGTTTGTTTAACGTGTAAAGCCTTGAAAGAATGTTTTCACAACAAAGGCATTATAAATCCACTCAGTTCCAAGTTCCGTCCATATAAAACTTGCGACCTGTGTGTTCACAACCCACTGCCAAAATAAAGTTTGCACAATACACCGGATTATATTCACCCAAGGTCATGAATAGGGTACCATGGGCGGGGGCATCTTCCCAAATAGTACTATATTAATCCCATGGTCATGAATCGGGTACCATGGACGGGGCATACCCGACTTATAGTCTATCAATACCTCTCCGACAGCATAGAGTATTGTGCACGTTTGTAAATACAATTCATGTATTTAAGCGAGTTAAGTATTTCCAAGTATGTAAAACGAAATCAAGTATAACGTAATCAAGTATAATGGAACCAAGTATAATGCAATCACTTATAATGCAATCAAGTATAATGTTTTGAATATTTATGCAAGTAAAAGCAAGTAGTTGAGCATGTATCTCCCCCAAAGAGTTTAAAACAAGTATTAAAAGAGTAGGGGCTATGACTCACCTTAAAAATGATATCACAACGTATAACGGGATCGATGGATAAGCCTGGAAGTCTCTACGTATAACCTAGAATATGATGTCAACTCTTAGGTTCGGAATAATACCTAAGAAAACATGAACGAGCCTATATATGCCATTATATTGATCATGACGTAGTATTTGTATGTTTGCTTATAGAAATGGTTTTAGTTTGTATATCTTGTACTACCGTTCGGGCCATCACAATTCAGAGGTCATGCAGTAAACGTTCGAGGAGCTAGGACACTTTAATTCGTAAATCCAGCAACTCGTTGATCCGTTTACCCAAATAAACCCCTCACATGAAGTTCCCTAGTATTGTAGTGCTCAATACGTAAAACATGTATTTTTGATTACTTGATTTTATGATATATTAAGAGTTTATAAATACAGTAAATAAACTAATGAAGTTTATAAGTATTTAAATAAGTCTGAGTTTTTATAAATACTTACCTTAAAATAGAATGCTTGAGTATTATGGAAAAATAAAATATTAGCGGAACTTCGACGTAGAATTTGCAATCTTTGAAAACCCAAGGCTATTAGAAGATTATAACAACACTTTCTTGAGAACCCGAAGAAGAAAAGAAGATTATAACGACGTCTTTTTGGAGACTTGAAGTTATTTGAAGATTATAACGACTCTTTCTTGAAAACTTCCAAGAACGAAGATCAAACGCTAGTTTTCTTCAAGAACACATGAATGTTCTTACAACATCTATAATAAATGCCTTAGGTTTAGGACTTTATATATTAAGAAGGGGTGGTGCAAGAATAAATGAAGTGATTTGCTTGGTATTTATAGGCTAGAGATTATGGTTAACTATATATTGGGTTAAAAACTAACCATGGTTAAGTTGTATACTTGTAATGATCTAAGGAATGATCAAATATCATCCCTACATGTGTTTTACACGTTTCATATGAGGTGGTGGTGATAAGATTGGAATTTTCTTGATATTATCTTGTTTTTACGGAGTGTAGTTCGGTTCCGAAAATTGCTAATGGTAAGTATTTAATTCATGAAACGTAAAACAGGGTGTCGTAAAAATATAAAACTTATAGGAATGATTAAAATCATCAATATACTCCACCTAAAAATATAAATGGGTGATAAGTCTTATTGGGTGCAAAAAAGCTGCTTAAAACTGGAAATACGGGTCAAAAACGCGTAATTCGCAGTTTATCAGAAAAGAACGAAATTTCAAGGAAACGACTGTGAATTTGTTTAGAGTAGACTAAAATTAGTCTAAAATTGATATGAGATGTAAAAATGTGGTTTTCTTCATACGTGGGATAACTTAACAGTTATTTGTGAAGTTTAAAAATTACGCTATTTAAGAAAAAGGTAGAACGTACAAGGTTAATTTCTTTATGGTCAAAGGAGGAGGGAAATATGTTTGACTTTTCCAAAAATATAAAAGTTTCTAATCATCTTAGGAAATACAGTGCAGGAATCGTTAAGTCTGGATGTAAGTAGAATTGTTTAAAACGTAAGTTTCGTTTCATACTGCGCTGGGCTTATTTGGTAACATAAAAATAAATCTTAAAAATTCTCAAATTAATCATGAGTGATCTAAAAATTTATCTGATGCGGGGAAAATTATCAGAGACTGTTTTCGATATGCGCGGGATGTTAAAATGGTGTTCCGACCAAATTGAAACTTTAAGACTATGTTTTCTTAATAACTTTTGCGAAAATGATCTAACGTTTGTCAAACTCTCAGGTCAATACTAAAATAATTTATCTTACGAGAATGTGAAATAAAAATTTTACGGGATGAATAGCGAAAGTGAATAGTAAAAGTGAATAGTAAATTATCGAAAAATGCGAATTGTTACACACTAGTACAAAAACGGGATTTTGTAACGCATGGTCGAAATGGAACGGCCACACATTCACATATTTGTGTGGCTGAAGGTACGAAAATTGACAACATTTACTAATTAGTCGCACATGAAAATTTTGATTGTGTGACCATTAGAACTGTATCGCCACACAATTTAACATTGTGTGGCTAAAGGTATCTGGTTATTTTGTTTCAGATCATTTAGCCACATATGAATTTGGAACGCGTGACAAATACAATTAACCTTGATGCGTTAGTCACATGAAGTAATTTTTTGTGTGTCTAAATCATAGAGTCAAGTTTTGTCACACATTATTTAAGGGTGACTGATATGTTTTGCCAACTCTTTAGCCACATCTGAAATTGGAACAAGTGACAAATGAAAAGTAAGGTTGAAGCATTAGTCACGATATAAATATAAACAGTGACAAATATATGTCACACACTTGAACACTGTGACCAAAAGCCATATATGGTTACACTAAATGTTTTGTCACACATTCGTTAAGTGTAGCCAAAATCCAGTACATATGTTCACGTAAGTTAATATGTGTGTTTAAAGTTTAGTTTGTGTTAGCTTGCCAAAAGCTAATCTATAAAGTCACATTTGCTACAAACACCGTGACCAAATGCCATATATGGTCACGCTAAACGTTTTGTCACACATATTATTTAAGTGTAGCCAAAATCCAGTACATATGGTCACGTAACTTAATATGTGGCCATTGGATGATCAATAGTCACTCAAAATACACGTTTCGTCACTTTAAACACCATATGGTCACACTTATTAACACTTTTAGCCACTTTATGGTTAATTGTATGTGACTAAATACCCAAAACAAACATGCTTTGTGTGACTAAATGTTAGAAAAGGCCACACAAACATAAAATTCATGTGGCCATTGGATGATCAATAGTCACACAAAATACACCTTTCTTCACTTAAAACACCATATGGTCACACTTATTAACACTTTTAGCCACTTTATGATTAATTGTATGTGACTAAATACCCAAAACAAACATGCTTTGTGTGACTAAATGTTACAAAAGACCACACAAACATAAAATTCAAGTGGCCATTGGATGATCAATAGTCATACAAAAGACATATTTCTTCACCTTAAACAACATATGGTCACACTTATTAACACTTTTGGTCACTTTATGCTTAATTGTGTGTGACTAAATACCCAAAACAAACATGCTTTGTGTGACTAAATGTTAGAAATGGCCACACAAAAAGAAATTTGATGTGGCCATTGGATTATCAATTGTCACACAAAAAACTATTATGTTTTTCATAAATAGAACTAATTACTAATACTAAACAGACTTAGCTTATGTCTGCCAGACTTAACCTTGTACTGGCAGCCTTAACCACTAAAACTAACCTCCCAGACTTAACTTTGTACTGGCAGCTTTAACCACTAAAGTTTTCTGTTTATAAGTAGACCACAACACAAAAAATATATATTTTTTTTGGGTGCAAAGATGAACTTGTATTAATCAAGAAAAGTTTGTAAAATGAAAAAATCAACACACACTGATATGGACAAGTCCTATATCAAGTTGCATACTAGGCAACTCTATTCAATATCTGATATAACTGTTATTATAAGTCTGATAACAAAAACAAACTGCCCATATCATACAACCATGGACATATGACAACCAACACAAAACCATCACAAAGAACACCTTTTAATGCACCAGTATGAACCATACACTTCCAGATAGGGGCTATACCAAGTAGTTTACATTCCATCTCATGAATGGCTTCAACTACTTGGGAAAACACACCCTAAATGAAGCCAACCAAATCCTACACAATCCTAAAATCTGTTTATAAACATGTCTACAAATAACAACTGATATCGCCTGGAATTACGTTTTAACACATGCTAAATAATGGAATTGTAACTGGAGTACGGGAAGACACCGAAGCTTGGTCGTCGATGACAAATTCAACAAGATTAAATCTGACCATTTTGTTTCATTCCCACTGACACTCCTCAACAATCTCTCTCCATATGGCGTTTATGGTAACGTGGTTCTTGCTTCTAGGCCTATCACTGTGGTGTTGCAGATTCACGTTCACATAAAACTCCATGTCTTCCCTGTATCTCAGCAGTGCGTTATGGTACTTCCACATGTGATTTCGCTTCGTAAACTTATGTGGTATGTTCTGCATTAAAAAGAACAATGTAGTATGCTAATCAAAAGTATGTCCATGTGTTGAAGCATATATTAGTTTTTGCGAAAGCAGATAATGACTGAAATGGTCCGATTTGTATCATTACTTACCAAACGAATCCTGTCCGTGACATATGCAAGGATGGGCGCGTAAAAACAATCCTTTTCACTTTCATGCTCTGTACATTCGTTCCATGCACATATGTGTTTCATACACTCATCTGCAATTGGAATTTAATAAAAATGGTAATCAATAATTTAAAAGCTATTATATGGAAAGGTTTATTTTTAAAATAAAATCATAGATTATGTCTACACTTTGATTAACATACCTTCATCTATGCGGTTTCTTATGAACGGTCTTGTACGATTCAGCTCCATACGTTGCACAAGTTCAGAATGCATCATCAATCCATTTTCAGCAAATGGCATCTCGGAAAGAGTATTGTTTAGGAGATTTTTGAAAACAACTCTTGTGCCAGCAAACAGGTTTTCATCGTGAACCAATACATTCCATCCGTGCCCACCAAACTCATGCACGTGTCTGTTTTCCTCCAGTATTTCAATTTGACGGTGAGTGATAGCTGCTACGGGCACGCCAGCAACAAGAACGTCAAATTGGTTATTGTCAGTATTGTCCCGGAAATTGCAAGGAATGACCTACGTAACAGTTTAGTTTAAAGAAAACGTTAGCGGGTCAAACAATTAAAATAATCCCCGTTTTCAACAAACTTATACAATGTATTGATTAACATTTTTTTCTTACCAGAGGTTGTGCAGGATATTCATCCAACGTTACCAGGCACCTACGTTGTCTGTAACCTAGAAGAGCCAGATCGTATCCAGGGCATTCATGGCCTGCATCGTTGTACCCTATTACATAATAACAGTCTTCTTCCTGACGAATGAAATGGAATGTGGCCACATTGATGTATTGGCTTTGATCAATAAAAGCTTGCCAGTCGGACCCTTGCAAAGTAATGCGACCACGAACCAATTTCCAGTAAACCTTATGTTTGGTTCCCTTATTGTGGATTAGGTATATCCAGCGCTTTTTGGGGTACAGTGTTTCAGTAAACAAAGCAGGAAGCATCTTCAATTTAAAAAGTAAGCACGTATATCAATTTGATGGTTACATTGATAAATTTATAACCTTAAGTAAGCATTTTAAGTACAACTTACCTGCAATGTCCTAATGTTTGTGCGGTTTGCCTCCACCAACAATTGGATGCTCATTCTATTTTAAAACCACAATCGTCTTAATGGTCAATAAGGTTATCACATATGCATAACATTCAACTAATACAAGTCTTAAATGATCAATACATCTTTATCATTAAGGTGTCAAACAAAAAATGATTGAAGATGTACTACTACATATTTAACTATGTTTCAAAAATCAATAATCATATAGTCCTTTTAGAGTAAAAATCTGTATTTTTTTACGTTTAATCATCTTACCCCATACGTTTGTTAAAATCTAGTAAGAAATCCATAATCTACCCAACATACCATACGACATTGCTTCATCCAATGTTTAAACCTAAGCTCAAATAATTAATTACATAAGGTGTAGTGCTTTACCAAATCATATAAAAGCTATACTAACCTAGATTAAACATATGTTTACAAGTTGTCTAATTAGCTATTTAACAAATAGCTGCTATGTTTTTTCACAATCCACATATATCCATGATTTTTTTATTCAAATCATCCTATATTTACATGTCACACAATATTCTAAAGAATCAAATCGCATATAGTTCTAATAAAACGGCTGTTACATTATGATCAAAGGATACTATATTATTTAGGATATGCTAAACATTGCAAAAAAAAAAAAAAATACCAAACATGCATTTGTATCCATCAACATATCAGAAACATGCATATCAATCACTTTACATTTGCAGTTCATGGTTAAAAAAACAAAAGAAAAAAAAAACCAATGTGTAACATTACCTGATGATGTGGTTGTTGTGTTGAAGAAGATAGACTTGAATATTTTGCTTTGACTATGTGATTAAGTGTAGCCGTAATATATCACGGTTCTCAAAACTGCAATGATTACTATTAATTAAGGGAAGAATTTTTTGTTTTATTTTTTTAGCTTGTATTATGGGAGCATTGCATATATACCCACTAAAATTCAAAAAGTTGCATATTTCTCCATAATACAAGTTTTTAATGCATGATGTAAAATGCAACTTAAGCATGTTTTGGGTATGTATGCAAATATGTAAGTTTTAGTGGAACAATTACGTACCAAAATGGTACATTTGAAAAAGTACGCAACTATTTTATGACCTAAACCCTTGATTATATACATACAAAATATTTGATAGAATCACCTTAAAAATTAAGTACCTTAACATACAAATAAATAATATTACATTAACATACGCGATATAAAGTAGGGTTAGATCAGTTGGAAAACCCCTTGCCTCTCAACCGAGAGGTCAGGGGTTCGATCCTCACTCTCTACAAAAGGCCGGAGGTTCTTTCTACCTTTGGTAGAACTGGAAGCAGCCTCTCTACCTTAGGTAGGGGTAAGGCTGTCTACATCTTAACCTCCCCCGTACACCGGAAACGGTATTGGGTACCCATAACCCGTGGAAGACGGCATTGGGCGTTACTTTTTTTTAACATACGCGATATCGTAACTTCTCGCAAATAAATACATATGTCGAATACAATATTGGTTAATCGAATATACAATGTAGCTATTGAATCACTGCCAGTGCATCAACGTTTGCAATGTTTTTGTACGATGTTTCCCGTCCTTGAATGTCACGTTCACTGTGATGATAAAAAACCTATGGAATCCAAGTAACAAAAAAAGTTAAATGTTGAAATAAAGTATATAATTGTAGGTACTTTTTAAATAAGAAACATACTATTCAATAACTTAGCACTACCAGTATTAACTTAGCACTGCCAGTATTAACTTAGCACTACCAGTATTAATTTCTTCCAACCTATTCGTATTCGATGTCAAATTCCAGCCCATTCTACTACGACTATATACACAAATGCTTAACATCTTCGAGCCAATCATGATTCATTGGGACGGGTGTATGATAGGGACCAATGATTATATATAGCTTCTAACAGAAACTATATATACACGTGACGCCAACGGACGCCAGACACAATGAAACATGATTGACCTGAAGAAATTTACCAACTTCATTAAAGTACAAGGTTGTGATAATATTATGCATATAAAATAAAACGGTCACAAATATGTGACATAATCGTCTATACATTGCTATAAACCAGGTCAAGATATGGGCAATCTCAAGTTTAAAACTACCCGTCATAATTGATCAAAGCGTTGATGGTCACGGTAAGCTTAACATACAGATAATCCATTAGTCACAAAATACAGGCTATCTAGGCAACCCATCTACCATACAATCAAACAAATTTTGACTCATTTTTTGCACATAATAGTGAGGCTCAGATCTGTATAAATCAACAGTTTCAAAATATATAATTGCCACGCCCAGACACGGAAAATCACATCATTTGATTGATATCATCACAACCTCTATCAAAGTAAGACACCTTTGTTATAAGCAAGCAAGTGGAGACAGCTTAGTACTTTGAGCGTCCACTCGAAATCCCATTGCCATGTCTACGAAATGGCTGCAAAGATTTGCACCAAACCTATTGCTATGACAGTGACATAGGAATGGGTTTTCGAGGGGAAGCTCAAAGTACCAAAGGTGTGTCGAATAAATAATTATCGATTCTACAAAAAGTTAATTTGACAGAGATGAAAAGACAAAAAGCCTATCCAGCGATGAAAAGACTTTTAAGTGCAATGGTTAAAATTTTAATGTTGAAACTAGGGAATAAGATCTTGTATACAGGCAACCCATCTACCATACAGTCAAACAAATTTTAACTCATTTTTTGCACATAATAGTGAGGCTCAGATCTGTATAAATCAATAGTTTCAAAAACATCAGGATATAACCGCCATGGCTGCAATAGTATAAAATATAGAATTGCCACGCCAAGACACAGAAAATCACATCATCTGATTGATTTATTAAGATATATCATCACAGCCTCTATCAAAGTAAGACACTTATGAACAAAATAGAGTTTATACATGCAAAGGAAATGGTCAAAAAAGTTAAATGTCAATATGTTATAAGCAAGAAAGTGGAGACAACTTAGTACTTTGAACGTCCACTCGAAATCCCATTGCCATGTCTACGAAATGGCTGCAAAGATTTGCACCAAACCTGTTGCTATGACAGTGACATAGGAATGGGTTTTCGAGGGGAAGCTCAAAGTACCAAGTGTAAAAAAGAAACACAATCAAACCCTTTCTGAGATCCCCTACTGGTCCTTTTGTCGTTTCAACTCCCTTTGTGCAATTGCCTGCACCAGGCAAATTGCTAGATTGTTGAAAAAACAAAAGGAACAGTATGGGATCTCAGAAAGGGTTTGATTGTGTTTTTAAGATCATAAAAAAAGTTTTTTCCTGAAAAAGAAGCATAGTTAACCCTTCTGAGTCCCCATACATTAACATTTAACTATGCTTTTTATATTTACTAAACTGCATACCTTATTGACTATTATGCGATCACAACAACAACAACAACAACAACAACAAACCCAATCCCGCCAGGGCAGGGTATGGCGCAGGTGCATGTGTGCTAGTGCGAAAGGATAGAGAAATCATACGACAAAAACAAAAGGCAATAGCGTAGTAAAAAGAAAGCAAGAAAACAAGCAAACAGGGCATACAGGAAAAAGAAACACGCACAAGCACGCCATAAATACGCCAATAGCAAAGCGCAACAGACATAAAACCAAAAATCCCAGGCACACCAAAAGCAGGCCAACAAAAGGGGGCAACACAGAGCAAATCAAAGTAGCACACGAGGCATAAAGCTAAGGCAAAAAAACATGAAGCACCAAAAGACCGAACGCATGGAGCAAGACAAAGCATGCAAACCTAAGGGAGCAACAACAGAGCAACGCAAACCACGCACGGGGCCTAAGACTACGGCAAAGCAAAAAAGAGGCCACAAAAAAAAAAAAAACACGCAAGGAGGCAAAAGGGGACACCTAAAATCCAACCTAGCACCACTACCCGCAAATCCTAATTCTATCCCTCCACCCCTTCCTATGTGAGATCATGTCCTCGGTCAAATGAAGCTCCATCATGTCAAGCTTAAGTCTATCCTCCCACCGAAATTTGCTCTGCTACCTCATTGACGAATAATCTCATTCTTCGCGTCTACTAATCTCATTCTTCGCGTCTCATTCTTCACGTACCCATACTGCATGTATAACACGTAATCGTTATTGCCTCAACTAATGATCCAAAAATCATCAAACAACTACTTTTCCTATGCAAATGACTAATACCATGACTAACATCCTAAACTAACATAACACAATATCATCTATAAATCAATAAACATCCTAAACTAACAAACTAGCAATAAATTATAACATTTATACCTGAGATATTAGGCTCAATCGGAAGAGAATCAAGCCCTTTATAATAGCCCTCAAGAGTATTTCATTGACTAACATTTATTTTGATTGATTTTGCGTTTGATTGAAAACCCTAAATCTGCTATTAATTAGAATCTAATTGTGTGTTTTGACCGAGTGTAAGAGAGATAAATGTGTGAAATACTGAAAGTCAAACACACACTACTTGACCATTTTCTAATAAAAGTAAATAAATAAATAAAACTAACTTATTTCTTCAAGTTAATAAAGCATTAAAACCTAAAATTAACCATTGTACTGATCATTGATCATTTACATATAATTACAGTTATAATTATATAAACAAAGTAGCAGTCAATAGCAAGCATCCATACAACCATCAACTATACATCATCAAAACACAAAAAAAACTTCCAAAGGTTCCTATTCTCCATCTTCAGACTCATCAACTTCATCCAAATCTTCCAAGAACTCCTCCTTCTCCGACAGACTCCGACGACATAGCACCAAAAGCTGAGCCAGCAAATCAATCTTCCTTCGATCCTTCAACTGTATCTCATGAAGGGCAAACTCACCAGTTGCTGCAACAACATTGAAACGAGTAAACAATCTACCAGCCTCATCGATTGTCTGTTCTTTTTTGGAAACAGTTTCCCTCAGAATGCTGCTCTCTTCTCCCATCCGCTCGATAAACCTTTTCTCCTCTGCTATGTCTTGCAATATCAACAACCTGAAAGCATCGTTGAGCTTGCCGGATTCAGTGGTGGCTTTCATTTCATTGATATTGGGTGTGGAAGACATTTTGTGTGTTTAGGGTTAAAATTATTGATAGTTGTGTGTTTAGGGTTAAAATTATTAATACTTGTGTGTTGATTTAATGGTTAGGTAAGTATAAATAATTACAATGTACCTCACAATTTGCACAAATAATTCCAAAAAAACACTCAAGAGGCATGGAAAATTTTTTTTGGGTGTTACTGTAGCCCTTTCATATTCTGGCATGCATAAATGTGATATGCAATAGTTAAAAAAAAGGTGATATGCAGGAGTATTTAGGAAGATATCTAATATTGCAATTTAAACCCTTCATTTTTTCATTGGATCTAAATCAGCCCCTATATACTAGGGGTGTTCACGGGGCGGTTAGGCTCGGTTCGGTTAGAGATTTTAACTATCCATCACGGGGCGGGTAGTTCATTTTACTATCCAAAACCGAACCGTACTAGGCGGGTAACCGGACATGCGGGTATCCGAAATGAGCGGTTACCCGCTGTTCGGGTCACGGTTAACCATTCAAAAAAATTAATCGAATCGAATCGGGCTAACAGTAACATAAATTAGAATGTAATATGTCATTTTAGTAAAATTAAATAACATTAAAGATATTAGAATAATAGTAATGTTGTTGTGTCGCAATAGCAACATTCAAATTACCATATCTGACAAAATAACTAATACTAATTATTTGACGTTTATAGATTACGATCACATTAATCATATGTAATCCATGGACGTTAGTAAATGATCAAATTAGATAAGTAAAAATGCATTATATGATCAAAGTAGTGCAATAATATAGTTAATACTTGTACATTTTTATGAATGGTTTGTTAAAACTTACATGTATATTATAGGCGGTTCGGTTCGGGAAACCACGGATAACTAAAAGTAAAAACCGAAACCGAACCGTGATAAGCGGGTTTTTCGGTTTCGGGTTTTCTCGGTTTCATTTTCTTCGGTTATCGGTTTTTAGCGGTTTCGGATTGACCGGATCGGCTCGGTTCGGTTAGAGATATTAACTATCCATCACGGGGCGGGTACTTTATTTTACTATCCAAAACCGAACCGTACTAGGCGGGTAACCGGACATGCGGGTATCCGAAATGAGCGGTTACCCGCAGTTCGGGTCACGGTTAACCATTCAAAAAAATTAATCGAATCGAATCGGGCTAACAGTAACATAAATTAGAATGTAATATGTTATTTTAGTAAAATTAAATAACATTAAAGATATTAGAATAATAGTAATGTTGTTGTGTCGCAATAGCAACATTCAAATTACCATATCTAACAAAATAACTAATACTAATTATTTGACGTTTATAGATTACGATCACATTAATCATATGTAATCCATGGACGTTAGTAAATGATCAAATTAGATAAGTAAAAATGCATTATATGATAAAAGTAGTGTGATCCGTGCTGAACCGTCAAGTTTTCTCACGCAAGCGGACCACTTGTGAATGGCCAACTGTAAGAAACTTAAAACAGCTTAAGCACAAATGCAATGAAGATCAGGGGAGTATAGTGTTTCTCCGGGTCGTTATGTCCCAGCGAGCTATGCAATGGATCACCAAACGTATAGTGATCGAGAAATTTGAACAGAAAAAGGGATTTGAGATGATTATAACTACAGAAAAAGCCAACAAATTACAGAGGCTTAAATGCAAATTAAAGGAAATTAAAAAGATAAAAAATATTAAATAAACGCTATCACTATTTGCAAAATGATGTTTTTGTTTTTATGTTTTTATAAAACTAAATTAAAAACTACGTAACGTACAAATGAAAAAGTGAAACTTACACAATATTAATCCTAAAAATATGAAAATGATATTTTTACAATCCTAATGATAAAAGAAAATTATTAGAAAAATAAAATTATTTTTATAACTATTTATCTAATTATTATTAATTAAAAACTAATTTTAACTATTTAATAATAACCTAAAATACAAGAAAATATGAAACAAAGCTAGAAAAATAAAATTTTGACTTAGAAAAATCTAAAATAACAAAATAGAATTTTCGAAACTATTTTTGTATTTTTCTGATTATTTTTCTATTTTTTTTGAATTAAAAACTATTAAAAACTAATTAAATTATTTAAAAATAAAAATTTAACTAAGAAAAATCTAGAAAAATATTTTTTTGTCTTTTTATATTTATCTTAACTTAAGAAAAATGAAAAATTAATTTTTTGAAGCTTTTCTTAATTAATTGTATTTAAAGCTAATTAAAAATGCTTAAAAACCAATTAAAATCAAGAAAAATAGCAAACTGACTTGGAAAAATCTGAAAATTTTAGGAAAACTCTAAAATAGTATTAGGAATCTAGGAAAAATGGAAAAACAGGTGCTTGTGTGTAAGAATATGGAACTGCTAAGCCAAGGGCTTATAAATAAGCACTTGAATAAGCCAAATGAACAAAACAAGCCACCAACTGTTTACAGAAGTTATAAACTGCTAATAGAACTAAAATGCAACAAATCTTAACTGTTTTTAACCACTGAATTACAAGATGATAAGATTTGATGATTTGAGCTTTATAGCTAAAAACAGTTTTGGGTCAGTTTTGCAGCTACAAAATAAGCACTCAAATAAGCTAGAAATCAAAAACAAAAACTTGGAACCTACACTAGACCTAGCCAACTACTTATGAGCCAAATTATAGCCTTGAACAAGCTCAAATGAGCTCTGTGCAGACCTGCACAAAACCTGTGCAAGCTCAGTTAAAACTGAGCTTATGCACAGGGGAGGTAAGGCTCATTTGACAAGCTCAAATGGAGCTTGTAAAAAATCCTCAAAAATTTGTAAAAATGGTAATAAGCAAGGAGACCAGTTGAACTTTTAACACCCAAAGTTTCACTTAATTTAACCTAAAAATGAGCTCATGAAAAATCCCTCTAGATGGGCTCAAAACAAGTTTTCCAAATTTTGACTTTTGTAATAGAAATGAAACTCTGACTTTTTTGAACTTTGATTCAAATTTAATGACTGGAATTGGTTTATTATGATGAAATGAAGTTATAAAAAGCTTTGTCTAAGAATTCCAAACACAAAACAAGACTTTGCTTATTAAAAATCTCAACAGTGAAGATAGTGAGACAGATTTTGTTGAGATTTGACTTTCAGAGTTGCAGGTCACAAGTTTAAGACTGATATGAGATCAAATAAACTTAACAAACTTAAAGTAACAAATATCCACTACTGAACCAACCTTTAAACTCAGTTTGACAGTAAATCCAAACACACCTTTATACTACTAATTGCAAAAAAAATTACCCTAACTGCTAAACTAGCTAATGCATACAATCAAACTGATCTTAATTAACCTAATAACAATTAATCCAACAGGTTAGAACTAGTTATAACTACAAAAACAGATTTTTGCAATGAAACTTGAAATTTACTTACAAAGGGTCCTTAGCCACAATGGCTTGAACAATGAACCCATGAACCTCTAACCTAATTTATCCAACCCAATGTCTCTGAACTAACCCAAATCCATATCTGAATCAACCATTGCCCCTTTTCATACCATTTTTGCTCCCAGTTGACTTTTGTTGACCAAGGTCCAATTTTGCTTAAAACTGAAATGTAAGCTTATAGAAAGCTATTAGAAGCTTGTATAAGCTTATTGGAACTGAGTAATGAGCTGTTTGAAGCTTTTGAATGAGAATTGGAAATGGAAAATTTTAACAGTAAGCTTTTAAACATGAATTCTTAACACAACTTGAATTTATAACTGGAAATGTTTTATAATGATACAATACGCTTAGTTTGATACAAAGAAACACAATACAACAGGTTTTACACTAAGTTAAAAACTTTAAGTTAAAAACGACATTTAGAGAAAATTAAAAATTACAAGACTCTCTATCTTGCTCCCTCTTTGCTTCTTTTATAATCCAAGCTCTTTATCTCTCTCTTCTGAATAGTTCCCATCAAAATCCTTGGCCATTGGATGTCTGGAAGCTATATTGGCCATTGGATCAAGTTTTGGCGCCAATTTGAGATTTTAACAGTTAGGTTGAGTGAGGTGGGAGGAGATGCATTAAATGCATCTTGGAGGCTTGTTGAGGTGGGGGGGACATGGAAAGTGGATGAGAGGAGGGGGGATGGGTGCTTGCTTGTTGCAGGCAAGCAGTTGGAAGGGGAAGACTTTTGGCGCCAATGGTTGGGTTTGACCAGATGGTTGACTGGCTTAATAATACAAGGGGGGTCAAAATGGATAAATGACAGGGGGCCAAAACTTATATGGCAGGGGTCACAAGTGGGTTTTGACAAGGCTAAGGGTGCAAAGGGTTTTTAAAACACAAGGACTTGTTTTGTCATTTCTAAAAATTGAAGGACCCATGCTGCCAATTCCACAAAGTTGCTTCAAGGGCTAAAAGTGACAATCTCAAAAAGTACAAGGACCAAACTTGCCATTTTCAAATTTCCAGGGGCCATTTTTGCCAAATTTCAAACTTGAAGGACTAATTTTGTAATTTTCTCAAACTTTTGATATTTTTCACCAAAGGACTAATTTTGACAAGTTATGATTTAAAAAGGGCCTTTGGTGATTTTTCTTTTGAAATTAGGACTCAGGGACTATTTTTGACAATTTTAGAAACTTGGGGGACTGAAACTGCCAATTATGCAAACTTTGCTCATTTTTCATCTGATTTTAAACATTTTGCGTCTGAAACATATAAAATGCAATTTTGAGATATTTTCAGTATTTTGATGCATTTTTGAGCATTTTTAAACGTTTTGCAGTTCAGATTGACCTAAAAATGATGAGTATTTACACACTCATCAATCCCCCACACTAAACTATTGCTAGTCCCTAGCAATCTTTTGAGAAAAACTTAATGGATTTGAATCTCTTTACCAAAAGCCATTACTTCTGGAGTAGCCAAATGTTTCAGTTCAAGTAAGAACCATGGTACACCGATAACCATGTGATTTTGAGCAAATCACCAGCTTCCAACGGATTTGATTTGTCTTTACCAGAAGCCGTTTGCTTCTGGACTAGCCAACTCTTAGATAAAATATCTTTGGTGAGTCGATTACCAATTATGGTTTTCCAACTGCCTTTACCACAAGCCATAAACTTGCGGGCTAGCCAACTCTTCACTAATTAAAGATATGGTGAGCTGAACACCATACAATTTTGGGCAAATTGCAAGCCGTCAACGGATTTGAGAAATCTTTACCAAGAGCCGTTTGCTCCTGGATTAGCCAATCCTTTTGTTTTTTAGACAAGGCGGACTGATAACCATAAGATGAGTCAGTGTAAAACACTTACTCCAAAAAAAATTTTGGCAAAAAACGGGGGGATTAGGCGGGATAATTACATGATAAAATTCGTGAGAATTCCCCTCACACTTAGAAATGAATATTGCCCTCAATATTCAAAGTACCGGCGGTTATGCCGAAACAAAGAACGTGAAAGGGAAATAATACGGCCATTATTTAGAAAGATTTTTTTTTTTTTTTTTTTTTTTTTTTTTTTTTTTTTTTTTTTTTTTTTTGAGAAGACTTATATACACAACATGTGGGGCAACCCCCCCCCCCCACACTAGGGTGGTAGAAAGATAGAAAGAAGTCAGAAATGTGGGTGAAAACCCATATGGCATGCTACTGTTTTTGATTACCGAGTCGCTAGCTTGACTCGATCCCCGCATTCATTGGTTCATGGGGAAAGTTTGTAAATCTGGGACAACCACAGGGGGAATGTCCTCTCCAAAGTAATGCTTCAACCGATGACCATTTACTTTAAAGTTTGGACCATCGGGTTGAGATAACTCAATGGTTCCATAAGGATAAACCTTAGTGATGGTAAATGGTCCAGACCAGCGGGATTTTAATTTTCCCGAGAAAATCTTCAATCTTGAATTGAAAAGAAGGACTCGATCACCGACGTTGAAAACGCGGTTTTTGATTTTTGAGTCATGAATCTTCTTTGTCTTTTGTTTATAGATCAAAGAGTTCTCGTAAGCTTGATCACGGAGTTCATTTAATTCATTCATTTGAACTTTCCGGTGATCACCAGCTGTCTGAATATCAAAGTTGGCATGTTTCAAGGCCCAGTATGCCTTGTGCTCGAGCTCAAACGGCAGATGACATGCCTTCCCATACACTAGCTTGTATGGAGTGCACCCGATGGGTGTTTTGTAAGCTGTACGGAAGGCCCAGAGTGCGTCATCTAGCTTATCCGACCAAGAGGCACGGTTTTCACCAACCGTCCTCTCAAGAATTCTTTTTATCCCCCGGTTAGAAACTTCCACTTGCCCACTTGTTTGGGGGTGGTACGCAGTAGATAGACGGTGAGTTACACCATACTTTTGCATGACTCTTTCAAATTGGTCATTGCAGAAATGCGTACCACGATCACTGATTATGGCTCGTGGAGTTCCAAACCTAGCAAATAGAGATTTTAAGAATTTCACTACAACTCGGGCATCGTTGGTGGGTAAAGCTTTTGCTTCAATCCATTTTGACAAATAGTCAACGGCCACGAGTATGTATTTGTTACCACGGGAAGAAGGAAATGGCCCCATAAAGTCAATGCCCCAGATGTCAAAAATCTCACACACTTGAATGGCGTTTTGCGGCATTTCATTCCTTTGTGAGATATTCCCGTGACGTTGACAAGCGTCACAGGTTTTGACAAATTCATGGGCATCCTTGTAGATTGTGGGCCAATAGAATCCGGAATCAAACACCTTCTTGGCTGTGTAGTTGGGGCTATGATGTCCCCCGGTAGGTCCAGAATGGCAAGCCTTGAGAATGTCACTGGCTTCCTGGCCATATACACATCGCCTGATGACTTGATCCGCACAAATTTTAAACAAGTAGGGGTCGTCCCAGAAATAATGTTTCACATCCTTAAAGAATTTGTTTTTCTGTTGGGACGACATCCCTTTCACCACAAAGTTACCCGCATGGTAATTTGCAAAGTCAGCAAACCATGGGGTAGAAGAGTCTCCACGAAAAGAAACCACATTGAGTGTTTCGAGAGGAAATGTTTCATGATCTACGCAAAACCGTCAAGTTATCTCACGCAAGCTAGCCACTTGTGAATGGCTAGCTGTAAGAAACTTAAAACAGTTCAGACACAAATGCAATGAAGATCTGAGGAGTATAGTGTTTCCCCGGGTCGTTATGTCCCAGCGAGCTATGCAATGGATTATCAAACGTATAGTGATCGCGAGATTTGAACGGAAAAGGAGATTTGGAATTATTATAACTACGGAAAAAGGACATAAACTACAAGGGCTAAAATGAAAATTAAAGAAAGTTAAAAAGATAAAATCTATTAAATAAATGCTATCACTAATATTAAAATGATGTTTTTGTTCTTTTTGTTTTAATAAAACTTAATTTAAAAACTACGTTACGTACAGATAAAAACGTGAAACTTACACAATATAAATCCTAAAAATATGAAAAATACATTTTTACAATCCTAATGATAAAACAAAATTTTAAGAAAAAGAAAATTATTTTTATAACTATTTAATTAATTATTATTAATTAAAAACTATTTTTAACTATTAAATAATTACCTAAAATATAAGAAATTAGGAAATAAAGCTAGAAAAATAAAATTAAGACTTAGAAAAATCTAAAATATCAAAATAGACTTTTCAAAACTATTTTTGTATTTTTATGATTATTTTTCTATTTTCTAGGAATTTTAAACTATTAAAAACTACTTAAATTATTCAAAAATACAATTTTAACTAAGAAAAATATGGAAAAATACTTTTTTGGCTTTTTATATTTATCTAAACTTAATAAAATTGAAAAATTATTTTTTTGAACCTTTTCTTGATTTTTTGTATTAAAAACTATTTAAAAATGCTTAAAAACTAATTTAAATTGAGAAAAATAGCAAAACAACTTAGAAAAATCTGAAAATTTCAGGAAAAGTCTAAAATAATATAAGGAATAAAGGAAAAATAGAAAAACAGGAGGTTGTGTGGAGGAAATAGGATCTGATATGGAAAGTGCTTATGAATAAGCTCTTGGATAAGCCAAAAGCTCACCAAAAGGCACCCACTGTTAACAGGTACTATAATATGCTAAAAGAACTAGATTGCAACAAATAACAACAAGTTACAACCTCTGATAAGCGATCTATAACAGATTTGATGAATGAGCTAAAAGCTAAAAAGCAGTTTCTGGGTACCAACTTAAGACACAAGCACAAGCTTACAAATAAGCTCAAACTGAAAACTACCAATTGGAACTTGGAAAGGACCTAGGTGAGACCAAGTGAACCAATTTTCAGACCTAGGTGAGCTCTTATGAGCCCTGTGCAAGATGCACAAAACCTAAGAAAAAGCTCAGTATTAACTGAGTTTGGAGCAGGGCATTTTTGGCCTAAAAGAGGAGCTTATTTGGAGCTTATACAAAAATTGTAAAATTCTGATAAATTGATAACAAGAAATGACACCATCTGAACTTTTTGAAATGCAAATTCTCACTGAGATTGGCTCAAAATTGAACTCATGAAAATTCCTCCAATGTGAGTCCAAAACAGATTTTTCACCTTATTTGACTTTTGAAAACAATTGAGCACTTTGACTAAAATGAACTTTAGATCCAATTTTAAGACTGAAGTTGATGTTATAAGGTAGAATAAGCACAATGCAAGCTATGTTTAACACTTTAAGACACAAAACAATGATTTGCAATCCCAAATCCACAACAGTAAGACAGATAGACAGATTTATGAGCAAGTTTGACTTTTGTGGTGTTGCAGGCCTAAACTAAGAATGAAATGTGCTCAAATGAGCTTAAGACACATGAAACAACAAGAGGCAATCACTGAACAAGTCTTTAAGACAGATAGATCAGTAAATCCAAACACCTATTTATCAACTGTTATGCAATAAAAAATGATCAAAACACTGATCTAACTGATATTAATGATCAAACCAAGTCTGATTATCCTAAATACAGCTATTTGAACAAGATTTAACCAGTCTTAACTACACTAGCAGATAATGCAAAGAAAACCTTAAAATTCACTTACAAAGGGTCCTAGCCACTATGGCTTGAAACAGTGAACCAGAGTACCACTAACCTATCTAATTTCCTACCCTAGCTCAATATCAACCCAGTTCCATAGCTGCTTCACCCATTGACCCAAACCATGCCAATTATGCCCCTGTTTGACTTTCTTTGACCAATATCCAACTATGCTTAAAACTTGAATGTGAGCTTGTGAAAAGCTGTATTAAGCTTATACAAGCTTATTTGAGCTTTGAAATAAACCACCATACACTTGTACTTAAGGTTTTGAAGTTGCAAATTAAGACAGTGAGCTTGAAACTTGCATTATAAATAGAAACTGAAATTTATGCTTGAAAGTAGTCTTAATACACTTAAACACTGTAAATGGATACAATTTAACAAAAGATTACAAGTTTTACACTAAGTTAAAGCTTTTTAATAAAAAACGACATTAAAGTTAAAATAAAAACTAGTAGACTATCTCTCTTGCTTCCCTTTGCCTCTCTTTTATATCCAATCTCATTTTCTCTCACTTCTGAACAAATCCCATCAATCCATAGCCATTGGATGGCTCAGAATAATCACAACCGTTTAAATGGGATTTTGGCGCCAATTTTGGGTGTTTGACAATTGGGGTTGATATGGTGGGTGAGGAAGCATTAATTGCTTCTTGGAAGCTTGCTGAGGTGGGGGGGGACAAAGAGAGGTGATAGGGTGAGGCTGGGTGGTTGTGTTGGTGGCTGGGTATGGTGGGCAGACAAAGGAGAGGGAAAGGGGGAAAGGGGATGGTATTTGTTTGACTGGTTTTTGACCACAGGGGTTCAAGTGGGCAGGGGGGTCAAAAGGGTATTATGACAGGGGGTCCAAGGTTAGGAAGGGGTCCAAAATGGTTGAAAGGTTAATAATACATAGGGACCTTATGTGTAATTTCTGAAAAATCAAGGGCCAATGCTGCCAATTCTGAAAAGTTATTCCAAGGGACCACAAGTGACAATCTTCAAAAGTATAAGGACCAAAATTTCCATTTTGCAATTTTCCAGGGGCCATTTTTGCCAATTTTCAAAGTTGAAGGACTAAATTTGTAATTTTCTCAAACTTTTTATATTTTTCACCAAAGGACTAAATATGACAAGTTATGATATTAAAAGGACCTTTGGTGATTTCTCTTTTGAATATGGCTCAGGGACTATTTTTGACAATTTTTGAAACTTGGGGGACTAAAACTGCAATTTTTGCAAATTTGATATGTTTTTCATCTGATTTTGATATTTTTGCATTTAAAACACATAAAACACTGATTTGTGATATTTTGATCATTTTGATGTGTTTCTGAGTGTTTTCAGATGATTTTGCAGTTTATATTGTACAAAAATGATGAGTATTTACACACTCATCATTTCATTTATTTCCTTTTTCTCGAACACATCTTGGTGAGGGTTCTCTAATCTGGACAGATGATCAGCAGCTAGGTTCTCAGCTCCTTTTTTTATCACGAATAATGATATCAAATTCTTGTAGGAGGAGAACCCAACGGAGCAATCTCAGCTTTGCATCTTGTTTTGCAAAGAGATATTTGAGAGCCGAGTGATCCGCATACACCACGCATTTGGTCAAGATGAGGTATGGCCGAAATTTCTCAAACGCATACACTACAGCTAATAGTTCTTTTTCTGTAGTGGTGTAATGGGTTTGAGCTTCAGTCATAGTTTTGCTTGCGTAGTGGATCGGCTGAAAATGCTTGGTTTTGCGTTGCCCCAAGACTGCACCGATAGCAAAATCACTTGCATCGCACATGAGCTCAAAGGGTAAACCTCAGTCGGGGGCAACTAGAATGGGTGCTTCCGTAAGCTTTTTCTTTAATGTTTCAAAAGCTTCGATGCACTTAGGAGAAAAGATAAAAGGAGCATCTTTTTCGAGAAGATGGGTCATAGGCCGAGCGATTTTAGAAAAATCTTGAATGAATCTACGATAAAACCCGGCATGACCTAGAAAACTCCTAATACCTTTGACGGTAGTAGGATGAGGTAATTTAGCAATAACATCAACTTTTGCTCTATCTACCTCAATCCCGTTTTTTGAAATCTTATGGCCAAGGACTATGCCTTCTTTGACCATAAAGTGGCTCTTCTCCCAATTTAGACATAGATTGGTGTCTTCACACCTTTTTAGCATTTTGTCTAAATGGGAGAGACATGTCTTAAACGAGTCCCCAATGACCGAGAAGTCATCCATAAACACCTCCATAGTTTCCCCGATCATGTCGTGGAAAATTGCCATCATACATCTTTGGAACGTGCTAGGACCATTACATAAGCCAAAAGGCATACGTCTATAGGCAAATGTCCCGTATGGGCAGGTGAATGTGGTTTTTTCTTGATCCAGCGGATCAATGGGGATCTGAAAGTAACCCGAGAAACCATCAAGGAAACAATAGTATTCGTTCCCTGCTAATCTCTCAAGCATCTGGTCCATGAAGGGTAGAGGAAAATGGTCTTTACGGGTGGCTTCGTTTAACTTACGATAGTCAATGCACACACGCCATCCCGTAACCAATAGAGTTGGAATTAACTCGTTTTCTTCATTCGTGACAACAGTAATGCCACCCTTTTTTGGAACGCAATGAATTGGGCTAACCCAAGGACTATCAGAGATAGGGTAAATTAAACCGGCATCAAGAAGTTTGAGAACCTCTTGTTTGATAACCTCATGAATTTTAGGATTCACCCTTCTCTGATGTTGGACTGCTGGTTTGAAGTCATCCTCCATTAAGATTTTGTGAGTACAAAACTCAGGGTTGATACCCTTAATATCGGAGAGTTTCCAAGCAATTGCTTGCTTGTGTGACTTCAAAACCTTTATGAGAGCAGTTTTCTCCTCCTCAGTCAAGTCTTTAGCAATTATGACGGGTAATTTATCATCACCCTCAAAAAATGCATACTCGAGATGAGGAGGTAGGTCCTTAAGTTCAACCTCGGGAAATTCTTCAGTAGAAGTTTGTACTGATTTGATTTCCTCAATCGTGATCTCTTTCGGAGGGAGTGAAGGTAATGGATCTTCATTAAGCAATTGCTCAAGATAAAGAATATCTCCCTCCGAATCATAAACACCATCAATTCCAGGCGGAATTGATTCATCAGTAGCAAGAAATTCATCGATCTCTTCCAGAAGGAAGTCACCTCCCTCAAACGGAGTGAGAGAGGGGGAAGAGTCGGCAATGATAGGTTGAGAAGATGTGGTGGAATCCCCACTCACAGAATTATGAAGATAACCAAGAAACTCTTGAGAGTACTCCTCTGAAGCAATATCAATTAAATCGACTCGATTAACTGATTCAGTATCATAATTTGAGGAGTACCTCGAAGTCTGATCGAGGTTAAAGGTGACAGCTTCATTACCCACACGTAAAGTGATTTCTTGCTCAAATACATCAATAAGAGCACGGCCCGTTCTCAGGAATCCTCGTCCAACAATGAGAGGAACCCGATGATCGGCATCGAAATCAACAACCACAAAATCAGCTGGAAAATGGAACTTTCCTACTTTCACAAATACATCCTCGGCGATGCCAAGAGGACGCGATATAGATCGATCTGCAAGCTCAAGAGTCATGCAGGTAGGAATAAGTTCCGGAAGAGAAAGTTTCTTCCATACTGAATACAGCATCAGATTGATGCTTGCACCAAGATCGGCAAGGGCAAAGCATTCAATCATCCCAGGAAAAACACAAGGAAGAAGAAATTTTCCGGGATCTCCTAGCTTCTCGGGAAGCTTCTTTAACAAGACTGCTGAGCAATTCTCATTCAAAGGAGTCTTAGCCATTTCAAATAGCTTTTCCTTGTTGCTCAACATATGTTTGAGAGTAGATGCAAAATTGGGCATCAACATGATGGCATCCGCGAAGCTTATGTCAAAATGAAGTTCTTGGAAAATTTGAAAGAATTTTTCCATTTGATGACTAGCTTTCTCGCGGAGTTTTTGCTCATGTAAACGTGAGGGATAAGGAATAGAAGTTTTGGATTTAGGGTTACCAACTGGAGGTACAAAAACAACTCCAGGTTTGGTATTGGGTTTCGGAACAACTTGAGGATGGACATTACTGGTACTTCCGTTATTAGTAGGAAGTTCCTTGTCCTTTGTCGCCTCAGGTTCACTTTCCACTACCTTCGGGAGAGAAGAAGAAGAGGTAGTAGGAATAGCGGGTCCATCATAAGAAGCACCACTTCTGGTTGTGATCGCCTTTGCATCGCCCCTCGGATTAGCGATCGTGTTGCTAGGTAGAGTACCTGAGCCCGAGGGTCGATCATTTAAAGACTTCTTAATGTCAGAAATCTGGCTGACCAACAACCGATTCATTTCCTCTTGGGATTTCATGAATTGTTTCAAAAACTCATCAGATGATGGTCCAGTTGGAACAATGGCTTGAGTTTGCACAGGAAAATTCTGGCCTCTATTGTTAGGATTAGGGCCTTGATTCTGAAAATTTCCTTGGTTATTACCATGAAAATACCCTGGGTTGAAATTTCCCTGACCTGGGTTTCTATTGAAATTTCCTTGGTGTTGGAAATTTTGATTCTGATTTTGAAAACCGTTGTTTGGACTAAAATTACCTTGGTTTTGGAAACCTTGGTTTGGTCTATTCTGATTTTGATTATGGTTTTGGTTGAAACCGGGAGGTCCAGGGTAGTGGTTAGGACGGTGGTTCGGGTCTATAGGAGCACGATATTGATTGCCTCCTTGATTAGAGATCCCGCCCACAACATTAGCTTCAAAAGGGTTACCATCGGTGGCCATACAGTTATAATAAGCATGGGGGCCACCACAGGTAACACAAACTTCCACTTTCTTTACTTCAGCAGGAGGTGAAGTTTGTGGAAAAGAGACTTTCTTTTGGTTGGAGAGAACCAAAGCTTGAATAGCTTCCGTGAGTTTATCAATCTTAGCATCGGTGCTAGATTGACTCACGGGCGATGAAGAAGAAGGACCAACACTGACTTGGGAAACAACCGGCTTGCTTCGTGCAGTGCGGACTTTAGACTTGTTTTCAATGATCGCTAAAGCTTCTTTGACAGTTTTGCTCAGGAAATTTCCTCCAGTGGAGGAATTGAGAGAATCTTGATCAGATTGACTCACTCCATTGTAGAAAGTATCGAGTTGCATCAACTCGGAGAAACCGTGGTGAGGACATTTGCGAAGCAATTCTTTGAAACGATCCCACGATTCACTGAAGGGTTCATCAAACTTCTGAGTGAACTTGATGATTTCATTTTTGAGACTCGTGGTTTTGGAAGGTGGGTAGAATTCATTCACAAATTTCTTCACCAGGTCTTCCCATGTCTCAATTGACTGAGGGGGTTGTTTTTCAAGCCAAATCCGGGCTTGCCCCTCAAGAGAAAATGGGAACAGAAGAAGCTTAACAGCATCAGTAGGGACATTTTTGTATTTGATGGTAGATGCAATCTTGTTAAACCATCGAATATGAGCATGAGGATCATCCCGCTCAAAACCATAGAACTGATTTGAGGTTACAAGATTCAGTAACCCGGTTTTGAGTTCAAAATTTTCAGCCACAATGGCTGGTACAACGATAGCATCTCCATACCCGTCGATGGGTGCCTGGAGAAGCTCACACATAGGGCGCTCTTCCGACATGATAACGGAAGTAGTGTGAGCAGTCCGGATCTCAGATCCGACTGATGGAGCAGAAAGTCTACGGACACGCCTTCTTGGAATCTTGACAAGCTCACGAAATGGGCTCACAGATCTAGAAGAGCGAGTGCGCATACACTAGAGTTAAATCTAAGGAAACTCAGAGTTAAGGAGAGGAATGGAATTATGAAGACGTTTTATAAAAATGGGGTGAGAAGAATCTTTATGGGTTTTCTGGTTCTGACAAGTAGATATCTCAACAAAATCAATTAACACAAAATCGAGGCAAAACAACAGTGAACTTAACCAATAATCACAAGATGAATGGCTTCTTTGAAAAAGGTACACCAATCACAAGGACACAAAGGCAAGTTTTAAATCTTTAGTTCGGAAACTTATTATGGTCGCACCCCCAGTTAGGTAGTGCACTGCCTTGGTTTGCGGTGGTAATCTTTTAAGTTGTTATTATTAAACAAAACGACAAATCTTTTTGTATTTTTTATATTTGATACATATATAGAAACAAAAGGAAAATATTTTTGTGTTTTATACGTTTTTAGATGTTTTTGGGTTTTTGGATTTTTTATAAGAAAATATGGATATATATATATAGATAGATGGATGGATGATATAAACAAAGAGTGAGTATTCAAACTACTAATCTGCTAAACGGAGGATAATCAGCACAGCTCCCCGGCAGCGGCGCCAAAAATTTGATTGGTGCTGAACCGTCAAGCTTAATCACACAAGCTAGCCACTTGTGAATGGCTTACCGTAATAAACTTAAAACTGCTCAGAAACCAATACAATGAAGATCAGAGAATACAATGAATTCCCGGGTCGTTATGTCCCACGGAGACTCAATGGTGTGTAAACACTGATTCAGATGATAGAATGATCACTAAGGATAGTGATCAGTATGATTTTGATGAATTATTACACCTAAAGAATAAATTACAGCGACTTAAATGCAAATTAAAGGAAATTAAAAAGATAAAAAATATTAAATAAACGCTATCACTATTTGCAAAATGATGTTTTTGTTTTTATGTTTTTATAAAACTGAATTGAAAACTACGTAACGTACAAATGAAAAAGTGAAACTTACACAATATTAATCCTAAAAATATGAAAATGATATTTTTACAATCCTAATGATAAAAGAAAATTATTAGAAAAAGAAAATTATTTTTATAACTATTTATCTAATTATTATTAATTAAAAACTAATTTTAACTATTTAATAATAACCTAAAATACAAGAAAATATGAAACAAAGCTAGAAAAATAAAATTTTGACTTAGAAAAATCTAAAATAACAAAATAGAATTTTCAAAACTATTTTTGTATTTTTCTGATTATTTTTGTATTTTTTTTGAATTAAAAACTATTAAAAACTAATTAAATTATTTAAAAATACAAATTTAACTAAGAAAAATCTAGAAAAATATTTTTTTGTCTTTTTATATTTATCTTAACTTAAGAAAAATGAAAAATTAATTTTTTGAAGCTTTTCTTAATTAATTGTATTTAAAGCTAATTAAAAATGCTTAAAAACCAATTAAAATCAAGAAAAATAGCAAACTGACTTGGAAAAATCTGAAAATTTTAGGAAAACTCTAAAATAGTATTAGGAATCTAGGAAAAATGGAAAAACAGGTGCTTGTGTGTAAGAATATGGAATTGCTAAGCCAAGGGCTTATAAATAAGCACTTGAATAAGCCAAATGAACAAAACAAGCCACCAACTGTTTACAGAAGTTATAAACTGCTAATAGAACTAAAATGCAACAAATCTTAACTGTTTTTAACCACTGAATTACAAGATGATAAGATTTGATGATTTGAGCTTTATAGCTAAAAACAGTTTTGGGTCAGTTTTGCAGCTACAAAATAAGCACTCAAATAAGCTAGAAATCAAAAACAAAAACTTGGAACCTTGATGCGTGCCAAACAGTCAAGCTAAATCACACAAGCCCGCCACTTGTGAATGGCGGACCGTAACCAGCTTAAAACTGCTCGAGCACGAAATCAATGAAGATCAGGGGAGCATAGTGTTTCCCCGGGTCGTTATGTCCCAGCGAGCTGTGCAATGGATCATCAAACGTATAGTGATCGCGAGATTTGAACGGGAAAAGGATTTGGAATTATTATAACTACGGAAAAAGGACATAAACTACAAGGGCTAGAATGAAAATTAAAGAAAGTTAAAAAGATAAAATCTATTAAATAAATGCTATCACTATAATTAAAATGATATTTTTGTTTTTATGTTTTTACGAAACTGAAATTAAAATCTACGCGACGTATAACTAAAAACGTGAAACTAATTCAATATTAACCCTAAAAATATGAAAATGATGTTTTTACAATCCTAATGATAAAAGAAAATTTATGGAAAAAGAAAATTAATTTTTAAAACTAATTATTTAATTAAAAACTATTTTTAATTATTAATTAATTACCTAAAATACAAGAAAATAGGAAATTAAGCTAGAAAAATAAGATTAAGACTTGGAAAAGTCTAAAATATCAAAATAGACTTTTCAAAACTATTTTTGTATTTTTATGATTATTTTTCTATTTTCTAGGAATTTTAATCTATTAAAAACTAATTAAAATATTTAAAAATACAATCTAAACTAAGAAAAATATGGAAAAATACTTTTTTCACTTTTTATATTTATCTAAGCCTAAGAAAAATGAAAACTTATTTTTTTGGAACCTTTTCTGAATTTTTTGTATTAATTGCTATTTAAAAAGTGCTAAAAACCAATAAAAATCAAGAAAAATAGTAAAACAGCTGAGAAAAATCTGAAAATTTCAGGGAAACTCCAAAATAATATTAAGAAGTTATGAAAATTGGAAAAACAGGTGATTACTTGGAAGATTATGAAACTGCTGAATCAAGTGCTTATTGAAATAAGCACTTGATAAGCAAATGAGCAAATTAAGCTACCAACTGATTAAAGAAGCTATGAAATACTAAAATAATCAAAATGAAACTTAAATCAACAAGCTACAACAACTGATTAACAAGATAGAACAGATTTGAGTATTATGATATTAAGCTAAAAACAGTTTTTGGTACCAATTAGCAGTTAACAAATAAGCATCCAAATAAGCTATAAACTAAAAACCAATTATCAATACTTAAACTAGACCTAAACAACTACTGATAACCAAAATACTAGCCCTTAACAAGCTTTAACAAGCCCTGTGCAAGCTTGTCCAAAAGCTGAGAAATCCACTCAGTGACTACTGAGTTGGAGCAGGGCAAATGGGGCCTATTTTGAGCTTCTGCACAAGCTAATCCAGAGGGCTGAAGCTAAAAACAGTTATGAGAGCTTAAAGACAACCAAGTGAATTACTTATAAACAAAAATTCAGACCTTGGAAAGCTTAAGTGAAACCTGTGCAGATGCTGCACTTTCTGCACAAAACCAAATTTTTTGACATTTTTTTGACTTTTGAACAAAAGATGAAAAGTTGACTTTGGTGAAGTTATGATCCTATCAACCAGACTACAAATGATGAATGTGGATGAAATGAAACCTAGATCAGCTATCCTAAATACTTCTACACCTATCTTCAAGATTTTGGCAATTGGTTCCAACTATTATGAGCTCAAGAGCAGATTCAAGCTATTGTTGACTTTCACTGTTTTATAAGGCAAAAGAGTAACTGATATTACCTATTCTAACCTATTCAATACTGTTTCATCAAAACTTAATTAATATCTAACCCTTGAGCTTGATAAAACTCCCTGTACCAAACACTACTTAACTGATTTACTAAGTAATTTTAACAAACCTAATCCTAACCTATCTATGCAGAGATTAAACTGAACACTACACTAGGATTCCAAGACTAATGAATTATCAATACAAGCATCAATTTCATTCTAGCAACCTTGACTATGCATTATATCAACAAAAGCAATTTTGAGATAGTTTTGGTGATAACTCACCTTGATGTCCAGAAAGATTTTGACAGTTTAGCAGTGAATAAACCAAAATTGAATCATCAAACTAAACCCATTCCAGCATCAAGCTTAACCCAGGACAAAGATTTAAACCTTATCCTGCTTCCTTTGACTTCTGTTGACCAAGTTACCAAACTGCTTAAAAGTTAAAACAAGCACACCAAAGATTGTAATAAGCTTAACTGAGCTTATTTGATTTTAACCATGAGCTTATTAGAAGCTTTGATATAGAATTTAAAAAACTTGAAAATGAGACAGTGAACAATAAATTTGAAATTTGATTAAACTTTAAAATTGATACTAGAAATCACAATACAATAATGTTCCCACTTAAATGTGATACCAACAAACTGAAATTACAATGTTTTGATTAAAACTAATACATTAATTAAAAAAAACGACATTAAGATAAAACTAAAAAAAAACTAAAAACTATCCAACTCCTCAAACTTGCTTCTTTCTTCTCTTTTTATAGCTCAATCTCTTTCTCTGCACTTTCTGACAAAATCCCACTTTTCATTTGAGCCCTTTGATAGCTTAGAGCCATTTTGGCCGTTTTATGGAATTGGCGGGAAAGTTTGGTTCTGATATTAGAGACAGGGAAGGGAGTGCATTAAATGCACTTGGTAGGTAGGTGAGGAGGGGGGGACAAAGTGAGGTAATAGGGTGGTTGTAGGAGGGGGGAGACAGTGGTGTTGGATTTGCAGGCATAGATGTCGGGGATGACAGGGGTAGAGGGGGCGGGTTGTTTTATTTTGAAACATGGGTTTGGGTTGGTCGGGTCAAGGGACCGGGTAAGGGATTTTGGGCCAGGGGTGTTTAAGTTTTGGGCTTGGGTTTATATTAGGGTCCGAATGGTTTGTGATAGAATTAACACCAAGGACCATTTGTGTAACATTTGAAATTCAAGGGACCAATCATGAAAATTATGAAGAGTAGTCAAAGGGTTGTTGTTGCCAACTTTAAATAATCCAAGGGTCAATTTTTGACATTTTTGAAATTCCCAAGGACTAATTTTGAACATTTTGGATTTTCAGGGACTAAACTGTAATTTTCTCAAAACTTTTAGATTTCCCACCAAAGGACTAAATATGAAAATTTATGATTTTAAAAAGACCTTTGGTGACTTTTCTTTTGAAATTTTGGCTCAGGGACTATTTTTGACAATTTTATAAACTTGGGGGACTAAAACTGCAATTTTTGCAAATTTGATATGTTTTTCATCTGATTTTGATATTTTTGCATTTAAAACACATAAAACACTGATTTGTGATATTTTGATCATTTTGATGTGTTTCTGAGTGTTTTCAGATGATTTTGCAGTTTATTTTGTACAAAAATGATGAGTATTTACACACTCATCAAACCTACACTAGACCTAGCCAACTACTTATGAGCCAAATTAGAGCCTTGAACAAGCTCAAATGAGCTCTGTGCAGACCTGCACAAAACCTGTGCAAGCTCAGTTAAAACAGAGCTTATGCACAGGGGAGGTAAGGCTCATTTGACAAGCTCAAATGGAGCTTGTAAAAAATCCTAAAAAATTTGTAAAAATGGTAATAAGCAAGGAGACCAGTTGAACTTTTAACACCCAAAGTTTCACTTAATTTAACCTAAAAATGAGCTCATGAAAAATCCCTCTAGATGGGCTCAAAACAAGTTTTCCAAATTTTGACTTTTGTAATAGAAATGAAACTCTGACTTTTTTGAACTTTGATTCAAATTTAATGACTGGAATTGGTTTATTATGATGAAATGAAGTTATAAAAAGCTTTGTCTAAGAATTCCAAACACAAAACAAGACTTTGCTTATTAAAAATCTCAACAGTGAAGACAGTGAGACAGATTTTGTTGAGATTTGACTTTCAGAGTTGCAGGTCACAAGTTTAAGACTGATATGAGATCAAATGAACTTAACAAACTTAAAGTAACAAATATCCACTACTAAACCAACCTTTAAACTCAGTTTGACAATAAATCCAAACACACCTTTATACTACTAATTGCAAACAAAATTACCCTAACTGCTAAACTAGCTAATGCATACAATCAAACTGATCTTAATTAACCTAATAACAATTAATCCAACAGGTTAGAACTAGTTATAACTACAAAAACAGATTTTTGCAATGAAACTTGAAATTTACTTACAAAGGGTCCTTAGCCACAATGGCTTGAAACAATGAACCCATGAACCTCTAACCTAATTTATCCAACCCAATGTCTCTGAACTAACCCAGATCCATATCTGAATCAACCATTGCCCCTTTTCATACCATTTTTGCTCCCAGTTGACTTTTCTTGACCAAGGTCCAATTTTGCTTAAAACTGAAATGTAAGCTTATAGAAAGCTATTAGAAGCTTGTATAAGCTTATTGGAACTGAGTAATGAGCTGTTTGAAGCTTTTGAATGAGAATTGGAAATGGAAAATTTTAACAGTAAGCTTTTAAACATGAATTCTTAACACAACTTGAATTTATAACTGGAAATGTTTTATAATGATACAATACACTTAGTTTGATACAAAGAAACACAATACAACAGGTTTTACACTAAGTTAAAAACTTTAAGTTAAAAACGAAATTTAGAGAAAATTAAAAATTACAAGACTCTCTATCTTGCTCCCTCTTTGCTTCTTTTATAATCCAAGCTCTTTATCTCTCTCTTCTGAATAGTTCCCATCAAAATCCTTGGCCATTGGATGTCTGGAAGCTATATTGGCCATTGGATCAAGTTTTGGCGCCAATTTGAGATTTTAACAGTTAGGTTGAGTGAGGTGGGAGGAGATGCATTAAATGCATCTTGGAGGCTTGTTGAGGTGGGGGGGACATGGAAAGTGGATGAGAGGAGGGGGGATGGGTGCTTGCTTGTTGCAGGCAAGCAGTTGGAAGGGGAAGACTTTTGGCGCCAATGGTTGGGTTTGACCAGATGGTTGACTGGCTTAATAATACAAGGGGGGTCAAAATGGATAAATGACAGGGGGCCAAAACTTATATGGCAGGGGTCACAAGTGGGTTTTGACAAGGCTAAGGGTGCAAAGGGTTTTTAAAACACAAGGACTTGTTTTGTCATTTCTGAAAATTGAAGGACCCATGCTGCCAATTCCACAAAGTTGCTTCAAGGGCTAAAAGTGACAATCTCAAAAAGTACAAGGACCAAACTTGCCATTTTCAAATTTCCAGGGGCCATTTTTGCCAAATTTCAAACTTGAAGGACTAATTTTGTAATTTTCTCAAACTTTTGATATTTTTCACCAAAGGACTAATTTTGACAAGTTATGATTTAAAAAGGGCCTTTGGTGATTTTTCTTTTGAAATTAGGACTCAGGGACTATTTTTGACAATTTTAGAAACTTGGGGGACTGAAACTGCCAATTATGCAAACTTTGCTCATTTTTCATCTGATTTTAAACATTTTGCGTCTGAAACATATAAAATGCAATTTTGAGATATTTTCAGTATTTTGATGCATTTCTGAGCATTTTTAAACGTTTTGCAGTTCAGATTGACCTAAAAATGATGAGTATTTACACACTCATCAATCCCCCACACTAAACTATTGCTAGTCCCTAGCAATCTTTTGAGAAAAACTTAATGGATTTGAATCTCTTTACCAAAAGCCATTACTTCTGGAGTAGCCAAATGTTTCAGTTCAAGTAAGAACCATGGTACACCGATAACCATGTGATTTTGAGCAAATCACCAGCTTCCAACGGATTTGATTTGTCTTTACCAGAAGCCGTTTGCTTCTGGACTAGCCAACTCTTAGATAAAATATCTTTGGTGAGTCGATTACCAATTATGGTTTTCCAACTGCCTTTACCACAAGCCATAAACTTGCGGGCTAGCCAACTCTTCACTAATTAAAGATATGGTGAGCTGAACACCATACAATTTTGGGCAAATTGCAAGCCGTCAACGGATTTGAGAAATCTTTACCAAGAGCCGTTTGCTCCTGGATTAGCCAATCCTTTTGTTTTTTAGACAAGGCGGACTGATAACCATAAGATGAGTCAATGTAAAACACTTACTCCAAACAAAATTTTGGCCAGAAACGGGGGGATTAGGCGGGATAATTACATGATAAAATTCGTGAGAATTCCCCCCACACTTAGAAATGAATATTGCCCTCAATATTCAAAGTACCGGCGGTTATGCCGAAACAAAGAACGTGAAAGGGAAATACTACGGCCATTATTTAGAAAGATTTTTTTTTTTTTGTTTTTTTTTGTTTTTTTTTTTTTTTTTTTTTGAGAAGACTTATATACACAACATGTGGGGCAACCCCCCCCCCCCCCCCACACTAGGGTGGTAGAAAGATAGAAAGAAGTCAGAAATATTGGTGAAAACCCATATGGCATGCTACTGTTTTTGATTACCGAGTCGCTAGCTTGACTCGATCCCCGCATTCATTGGTTCATGGGGAAAGTTTGTAAATCTGGGACAACCACAGGGGGAATGTCCTCTCCGCATACAATAAATCCCCGCATACAATATTACGTAAATTGCTGACACAATAGGATGCTGACACATATGTTTAGCCATACTATATGAGTTAGGGATTGTTTACTTTTTTCAAGACTTTTTTCGCCCGTTTTCATACGTTTTCTTACATTTTTACACACATTCGTACGTTTATACACGTTTTTGTCTGTTTTAATACGTTTTCGTACGTCTTTGTCCCCTTTAATCTGTTTTTGTACGTTTCCGTTTTTGTTTACAGGTTTTCATCCGTGTTTATACGTTTTCGCTAGTTTTTTCATGTTTCCGTCCGTTTGAATACGTTTTCATCTGTTTTACATACTAATGTACATTTTCAAACGTTTCATACATTTTCATATGTTTTACATTTGTTTTCGTCCGTTTTCATCCGATTTACCCAGTTTTCATCCGTTTTTACCCATTTTCGTATGTTTTTAAGAATTTTTCAACCGTTTTCATAGGTTTTCTTACACTTTTACATAGATTCGTACGTTTATACACGTTTTCTTCTGTTTTAATACGTTTTGGTCCGTTTTGTTACGTCTTTGTCCCTTTTAATCAGTTTTTATACGTTTCCGTTTTTGTTTACTGGTTTTGTCCGTGTTTGCCCGTTTTCGCTGGTTTTTTCATCTTTTAGTCCGTTTGTATAACTTTTTACACACATTCGGCCGATTCCAGCTGTTTTGCACGTTTTCGTCCGATTTACCCCGTTCCGTTTTTACCCATTATCGTATGTTTTTAAGAATTTTTCAACCGTCTTCATAGGTTTTCTTACACTTTTACACAGATTCGTACGTTTATACACGTTTTCATCTGTTTTAATATGTTTTGGTCTATTTTCTTACGCCTTTGTCCCTTTTAATCGGTTTTTATACTTTCCTATTTTTGTTTACAGGTTTTCGTCCGTGTTTGCACGTTTTCGCTGGTTTTTTCATCTTTTAGTCAGTTTGTATAAGTTTTTACACACATTCGTCCGTTTTCAGCTGTTGTGCATGTTTTTGTCCCATTTACTCAAACATTATGTTTGTAGGTTGCTAATTATGGAAGCCATGGCTTAAAATCTAAATAATTTTGTGTCAACTCAAGAAGCGAACTTAATTATCCATTTTCGGTTTAAAACTATATGTGTCAACCCAAGAATCGAGCTTAATTTCGGGTCAACCCAAGAAGCGAACTTAATTCATAATCGGTTTTCTGTTCGCTTTGGTTTAATTATAGTTCGGTTCGTTTCGGTTTTCGTGTTGACCAAAATAAAAATATAACCTATTTAACAAAACAAAACCCGATAACCGAACGGATCAACACCCCTATTTTATAGTCATAGTTTAAAAGAAGGAGGACTTAGTTTGCCGTTTTTAAACATTAGGTCCTTAGAGATTGGTGGATCTTAGGGATGACAAGGAGGCTGCGAGGTCTAAGCTTCAGGGGTTGAATGATCTCATTACTCAATCTTAGGAGGAAATCGATACCAAAGAAGAACAAATTCAGGCGATGAATGGTTGAAGGGTTTCTCGCTATAGAATGGGATGTTTTCTTTTGCTCTAGTGTTATCTGTTTATGTCTAATGTCTAATGTCTAATGTCTTGGTTTAATGGGATGGTATGTAGATATATTAACAATGGAATATGTATGGATCTTTTGATTGTTTATCCATACGAATGCTAAATATGATTGTTAATATAAGTAATGTGTTCGCTAGTTTGTTTCATCTTTTTTTCATGTTGTTTTGAATTTAGGAATTGGTTGTGGTGTTTAAGTTCATATTCGCACTGGTAGAATGTATTATTGTAGGATTAGGATGTTTAATTTTTAGATTGTTGTCAATTTTTTATGACTGATTATGAAGTTTAGAACTTGAGGCGTTTGTTCATGACAATTATTTTTGATTGAACCACTAGATTTAGGGTGTTTTTGTTGTTGTTTTTGCTTTAAGTTAATTGCATTTACATGTTTTCTTGATTTTTTTTGACTGCTTGAGGATGTTAGAGCTTATCTAATTGCTTATAAATAGCTTATTTATAGGCTTAAAGTAAGGTCTTAGGGCTGTTTGATGTATCAGCAGTTCTTGGTTTGATTTGCCTATTTTTGTGCTTAATTGTTTATCTAGAACTGCTTATTAGTTATAGTTGCTAAATTAGTTGCTTTAATTCCATTTTTAGCTTTTGATTGTTCATTTGTATGCTCCATGTGGTGATTTTAGTGTATCTGCAGTTATATGTGTCTTTGACACAACTGGTTTGAAGTATTATGGGTGTTTGGGACTGTGGGTAAGCACCATTTCTATCAGGGGTGTTTTTGGTTTCAAAAATTGTTTGATTTTTCAAAAATTAGATTTTCTAATTCATATTTAAATTGCAGCCAAAAATTAACTATTTAAATGCTATATTATCAATTTGGAGCCACATTTTATAATTATCAAATTTGGAGCCAAATTTTAGCCAAAATTTTTAAAATTACTTTGGAAATTATGGTTTCCTTAATTGAAAAAACTGCCCCATCATTAGCCCTATTTTTACTCCAATAAATCAGGCTTCAAGCAAAACAACCACAACTTCAATTTTTACACCATTATTTACCAATTAATTTTACTATTTTTTTTAACACATTACTTCTGACGAATCATGGCAACGCAAATCAATTATCCGGATGATTTGGTTTATTCTGATCGTGAAAATGAAAACACTTTAGAATATGAATCAGAGACGTATTCAGATGAGGGTGAGGATGCTGGAAACAACCATTCAAATGCGAATGTTGTTAAGAGGGGCATAACTAGGTTAGCTAAGTTTCGCAGGGAATATGGAAAAACAGTCAGAATAAAGGTCAGTGTAACCTTCGATGCAATGGATAGGTTATCAGGAAAAAACAGAGCATTGTTTTTGAGTTTTTTGGGTGATTTGGTTCGTGAGCATATAGGTTTCAGATTTCTAGAGGAAGGTTGATTCAGAAGAAAGAGATAAAATGTGGGACGAAATCACGGTACACATATACTTTTTTTAACTAGTAGTGGCTTGGTTGTCGTAGATACAAGGTGTTAATAAGTGTATCTCTACATTTACAGTATGTGCAACTAATTAACAACAATTTGTTAATCTTTGCAGCGATATTTTGATGTTGACTTGACGGTCAAAAAGCCGATAATGAATCGTCTTGGTCAACTTCTAAGGAATTTCAGAATAAAATTGATACAAAACTACATATTTCCCAACCAAAAAACCCTTTCAAAACTAAATGAAGTCCCGGCAAAGTATAGTGCAATTATAAAAGCCGAAGATTGGGTTAATTTTGTAAACTACACAGCCAGCAAGGAATACAAGGTGTTAATTATTCATTTTATTCAAGTTCAAATATCTTTCACCTTTTCATATGTTTCCATATGTATTAGTTGTATACTATCAACATTACTACATCTAAACGCCGTATGATTTTGTGTTGCAAGGTGAGATCAACAAAAGCTAAAGTGTCGCGTTCCAAGTCTGTTTATGATCATACAATGGGATGAGGTGGATACGCTCGTGTGATAGAAAAAATGGTAACAGTAAACATTTGAACATTTGCATTTAATAGCATCATACTTTCGTTTATATTCGTTTATCTTAAATTTGTATGTATTTGATGTTTATAAGATCGAGAGTAAAGAAATTGAACCAGATGAAGAACCACCGCGTGGTACGCTGTGGTTGAAAGGAAGGGTGAAAAAAGACAGATAATATCACGATGATGATATCAGATCAGTGGGAGAAAAATTTGTAAGTTTGACTGCAAATTTTATTATTATGTTTGTTTAGTTATAAGTTAATACTGCTACTGTATTACTTAAAACTGTTAGTTATAAGTTAATACATGTAGTGTTTTAGTTAATACTTTTAGTTAATACTGCTACTATATTACTTAAAACTGTTAGTTATAAGTTAATACAGGTAGTGTTTTAGTTAATACTTTTTGTTACAAGTTAATACTGGTAGAATTAAATAACCTATTTCCTATATTGTGTGTGCAGAAAGAAATGGACGACAAGATCAAACAAGGAATCTTGAAGCTTGATCATGGCACTGATGCCATGATAGTTGTATTAAGTAAGGAAAAAGGGAGGATATGCGAGAGGAGTGGGAGGTGGAGTAACCTACATGAGGTATTTTGATCTGCCTCGAATCAGACAAGCATCTGATGAAAGAGTGGTGTTACTTCAAAGTGAACTTGATAATGAGAGGCGCCAACGTCAAGAAAAAGAGGCGGTAATACAGGATTTAATGAAACAATTGGCTGCACAAAGGGGGCAGTTGCAGTCAACTTCAACTCCGTTGACAAAAACGGAAGTAAGACATAAGAAAGTAACATTCCATCTTTTTTTTACCCTTTTAAATAATGTTGCAGTCTTCTTAAACAATTTATATTTTAGGTGTCTCCGGTGAACATTAATCTTTTAAATAGCAGTGCTAATGAGGATGTCGGAACACGTGTTGCTGGACGTGAGAAAATTGCGAGCATTGAGAAGTCTAATGGACTTGCAACTTTGGAAAAGGAAATGGAAATAAGTGTAAGTAATAAATCATCCCCCTGGTATTTTTGAATTCTACATACATGTATTATTTACCGTGTATTATATATATAGGAAACTGTTAAATCTGTCGCATCTAAGAAATCGACTAGATCAAAACGAAAGGATTCTTTACGTCAACTTTCCGAATCACAAGAAAATGAGTCTCCATTAATAGTACTACCACAAGTATGTATTTAAACATTTTCATATGTTCTTTAGTTTAATTAATTACTGATACATATATACATGCAACAAATTATCTTTTTAGGTAATTAAGTGCAGACTGTGGCACTTAAAGAAATCAACTATTATTGCGGAGGGTACCGTGTACAAAACTGATAGAAAACAAATGCTTCATAACAAACCACTCCCAAAGGATTGCTACAGAGTGTCTATTGAAAAATCTTTAGTGGATGCAGCATGCATACCGGATGTAGGAAGTAACGGTTTCAAAACAGTTAAGGATGCAGTAGGTGGTTTTTATGCATGGCAAAAGGATCAAGTGGTTTTCGATGAAAAGGTACATAGATGCATGTGTTTTATAAACCTACATATATCATTCTTCATATTTAATTCAGTGTTTGATACACACGGCTTTTGTTTCCTACAGGTAACACCACCAAGTACCATAAAACTGATTGGTGAGAACGGAACTGCACCTAAATTACAAACGAAGCGCTACGTCTCTAGTGATGCCATGCAAAAGGAAGCTAAGAAGATCAAGAGTCAGAAGTAGTTAAATTATTGAGAATTTTATTATGTACGACATTACAATTTTATATACATTCCAATTTTATTGTATTTGAATATATTTTGAATATATTTTTTATATATTTGAATTTGTTTTGATATATATTGATTTCTTATATGTGACTAAAAGATTCATATAGCCACAATTATTAACACTTTTTGGTCACAGTTTGCTTAATTCAATGCATGACTAAATGTTAGAAAGGGCCACACAAACATAAAACTAATGTGGCCATTGGATGAGCAATAGTCACACAAAACACATATTTCTTCACTTAAAACACCACATGGTCACACTTATTAACACTTTTGGCCACTTTATGCTTAATTTGTATGTGACTAAATACCCAAAAGAAACATGCTTTGTGTGACTAAATGTCAGAAAAGGCCACACAAACATAAAATTAATGTGGCCATTGGATGTGCAACAGTCACACAAAACACACATTTCTTCACTTAAAACACCATATGGTCACACTTATTAACACTTTTGGCCACTTTATGCTTAATCTGTATGTGACTAAATACCCAAAAGAAACATGCTTTGTGTGACTAAATGTTAGAAAAGGCCGCACAAACATAAAATTAATGTGACCATTGGATGATCAATAGTCACACAAAACACACATTTCTTCACTTTAAACACCATATGGTCACACTTATTAACACTTTTAGCCACTTTATGGTTAATTGTATGTGACTAAATACCCAAAAAAAACATGATTTGTGTGACTAAATGTTAGAAAAGGCCACACAAACATAAAATTCATGTGGCCATTGGATGATCAATAGTCACACAAAACACACATTTCTTCACTTTAAACACCATATGGTCACACTTATTAACACTTTTAGCCACTTTATGGTTAATTATATGTGACTAAATACCCAAAACAAACATGATTTGTGTGACTAAATGTTAGAAAAAGCCACACAAACATAAAATTCATGTGGCCATTGGATGATCAATAGTCACACAAAATACACGTTTCTTCACTTTAAACACTATATGGTCACACTTATTAACACGTTTGGCCACTTTATGATTAATTGTATGTGACTAAATACACAAAACAAACATGCTTTGTGTGACTAAATGTTACAAAAGGCCACACAAACATAAAATTCAAGTGGCCTTTGGATGATCAATAGTCACACAAAAGACATATTTCTTCACCTTAAACAACATATGGTCACACTTATTAACACTTTTGGCCACTTATGCTTAATTGTATTTGACTAAATACCCAAAACAAACATGCTTTATGTGACTATACAGTGTTTATGGTCACTAATAGGGATTAATCCAACAAAATTTTTACCTAATTAGTCACACATGTTACGGCTTTGGTTACTCTTTTGCAATAGAGACTAAAAAAAAGTCAAACACGTGACCATAGAGTACCTATGGTTCGCGACCTTTAGTCACACACAGCCGAAAAATCATGTGTGACTATATGTATATCATCACACATATTCGGTGTGGCCAAATCCACTTTTGGTTCTAGTGACAGTCTCTTCCCCTTAAAAGGAACTTCGTCCCGAAGTTCTGTTGATGTTCACTACTTACAACGTGCATAGTCTAAGGGATTACGTCAAAGCTCATGTATATGGGTTTCTTATCTACTTAGGTACGTTCTTGTGACTATCGCGACTATTGCCCATTCTAAAGACATACTCTCTTATGGCTAGGTTTGATGAGGAAAACTTTCCCATTCTCGAGCAAAACCCTCAAAAGACTTTTAGGTAACCGGTTTTTACTTAATCCCACAACTCATCAAACAAGAACTGTCATACGATTAGGCTAAATCGGTTTAAGTAACAACTTGTTTCTAGCTTGATCTTTGCAACTCATCAAACAAGAACTGTCACTCGGATCAAACTGAAAATGAGTGATTTGAAGAAAATCTTTTGAAAATTTGGCTCGATTACGGAATTGCTTACACATATGAGACTACTACTCCCTTCTTTGCATGATTCTTCCTAAATTAGACATAGGTGATCAGGCTATGTATAATTTAGGAGTAACTATGCAATGCTTGGACTAATCGGCTCATATGATGTTTGGTGTTTCATTCAGTTCATAGAAATCTCTCTTAGGTGCTAAAATTATGAAAAAGTCTAAAGTGTGCAAGGCGATCGGGAGGAAGGTAACGTATATAGTAGTTATAGTCTAGGCTCTAAATGCAACCTAGTTCTCTATAACCAATGCTCTGATACCAATCTGTAACACCCCAAAATATCGCAGCGGAAGATTGTGGCATTGGGGTGCTACTTCATAATACAAAGTACAAGTTATAGAAAACGACCTCTAAATGAGACGTTTTGAAAAGTTACCATTCGATTAATGAAATCAGAGTTACAAACAATGAGGTCCCAAAGTATAATATATAAATGTTTACAAAATGTTTCGAATGGTAAATGATATAAGCGTAAGTCTTCAAAATATGTCGTGCGACTCTATGCTTCAAACTCTAGCTATCGCCTTAAGACCTGAGATAAACATGCTAAAAAGTGTCAACACAATGGTTGGTGAGTTCATAGAGTTTTTTTAACGTGTAAAGCCTTGAAAGAATGTTTTCACAGCAAAGGCATTATAAATCCACTCAGTTCCAAGTTCCGTCCATACAAAACTTGCAACCTGTGTGTTCACAACCCACTGCCAAAATATATTTTGCACAATACACCGGATCATATTCACCCAAGGTCATGAATCGGGTACCATGGGCGGGGGCATCTTCCCAAATAGTACTATATTAATCCCATGGTCATGAATCGGGTACCATGGGCGGGGCATACTCGACTTATAGTCTATCAATACCTCTCCCACAACATAAAGTATTGTGCACGTTTGTAAATACAATTCATGTATTTAAGCGAGTTAAATATTTCCAAGTATGTAAAACGAAATCAAGTATAATGTAATCAAGTATAATGCAACCAAGTATAATGCAATCACGTATAATGCAATCAAGTATAATGTTTTGAATAATTATGCAAGTAAAAGCAAGTAGTTGAGCATGTATCTCCCCCAAAGAGTTTAAAACAAGTATTAAAAGAGTAGGGGCTATGACTCACCTTAAAAATGATATCACAACGTATAACGGGATTGATGGATAAGCCTGAAAGTCTCTACGTATAACCTAGAATATGATGTCAACTCCTAGGTTTGGAATAATGCCTAAGAAAACATGAACGAGCCTATATATGCCATTATATTGATCATGACGTAGTATTTGTATGTTTGTTTATAGAAATGGTTTTAGTTTGTATATCTCGTACTACCGTTCGGGCCATCACAATTCAGAGGTCATGCAGTAAACGTTCGAGGAGCTAGGACACTTTAATTCGTAAATCCAGCAACTCGTCGATCCGTTTACCCAAATGAACCCCTCACATGAAGTTCCCTAGTATTGTAGTACTCAATACGTAAAACATGTATTTTTGATTACTTGATTATATGATATATTAAGAGTTTATAAATACAGTAAATAAACTAACAAAGTTTATAAGTATTTAAATAAGTCTGAGTTTGTTAGGAATTAGAAATTCCAGGTATTAAAGAGTCGGTCACCTCAAGTATATGTAATCGTTAGAAAGCTCGTAGTCGTAGTTATTTTAAGTTAAGTAGTATTTAGTTAAGTAACACCGTGGAGGACGGACGGGTCTTTACCCACTGTATGCCTGATCCACAGCCCGTTGTGTGGCGTTTTATTGTAAGACTATAAATACTCTCTACCTTCCAAGGTAGAGAGTTGGAGCTCATAATAAGAATTTTCTTTCTCTCACTAAAGTTCCCTAAACCTCTAACTTTCTCTCTCTAGAATTCCACTTATACGCCACCTTGTTGTTATGGTTTGATGTGTATGTGAAAACTAATATCCTACAATTGATATCAAGAGCCATGGTTAGATCATATCTTGCACATCTTTGGATTTCTAGTGGTTTTTAGGTGGTTTTTGAGTTTGAATAAGTTTAGTGGTTTGTGCATCATTTGGTTGATTTCTTGTGTTAAAGCTTGGATTTTGTTAGTACTTTTATGCTTAGAATCATCACAAGTGTTTAGGTTTTCATTTGGTAAGCTTGAATCATCTTGGTTGGGTTGTTTTTAGATTGAAAAGTGATGTTTATGTTGTTTTTCATGCTAGCGACTTGACCTACGGAGTTGTTTCTTAGTAGCGACTTGCTTTGCAATTTTGTAGTGAGTTACAGTTTTGGAGCTAGCGACTTAGGCCTAGCGACTAACAGTACAAGTAGTGGACTCTCCACTACGGGTAGCAACTTGGTGTTAGCGACTTGGTCTGTAGCGAGTTGCTCTTTAGCGACTTGAATCTTTAGCGACTTGTCTAGCGAATTGCTGCCAAAATTTTGTTAGCGACTTGAGGCTTAGCGAGTTACTACTTAGCGACTTGCATTTGTTTAGCGACTTGGGACTTTAGCGACTTGGTGGTATAGCGAATTAGGTGTTAGCGACTTGGTGCATTATCTTCTAGCGACTTGGATGATTTTTTTACGATTTTCTCTTTGATAAGATCGTTTATAAGCTCAGCTAGGGATCAATAACAAAGATAATAAACATAATATGCAGCGGAATAATCAAAACAATACTTTGTTATTGAACAAGGTTTTTTAATCACTAACACTAACTAATATTAGACGTTTATAGGAACACGTCTACTAACTAAACTAATAACCTAGGCATTTACATGATCATACGCCTAGGACACACAATCAACTAACTAATACCCTAGACGTTCTCCCATAACGTCTAGGCTAAACACACACCTTTTAGTCGACTACATTATGGAAGACTTAATTAAAAACCTACACCTATGTCCTCTTTATATACTAGAGGATAAGGACTAAATAATAAAACTTCCATTGCAAGCAAGCCCTTCCATCTTTTAGTAGGTTTCCTTCTTGTCATATTAAGTCCCTCTTGTTTCATTCTTTTTGTCTTTATCAACTCAAACTTGTAATTCCCAACAATCTTCCCCTAGTTGATAATGACAAAACTATTCTTGAACGAATTTCCCTAGACGAAGTAGAGAAATTGAGATCAGGGATCTCGCCATAAATGAAACAAGTATGTCTTCCTTTGTCTTCCCCTTAATCCATGCCATGTCACTCAAACATCTCTTCCCCTTTTTGTTATTATCTAAATAGGGAACGTATGCAAATAATGATCTTGACCACCACGAACCAATATCATACTTCCAATCTAAGACTTCCAATGTTTAAAATCGCCCACCATTACGCACCATAAGAAAAATGGATCCAAAACAGTAGAAAACTTCAACTAGCAGTAGTAATAATGATCAACAATAGTAAAAATCAAACACTTCCCCTTGAGTGATGCATGTAGATGGTTAAACTTTTAACAATAAGCTTCCCCTAAAAAACCATATGTTAACCATCTTCTTGATTCTTCAAAATCTGTAGGCTCCTTGTAATGATCACTTTGTGAAGAAAACCAAATATACCGAACTTGATGAAGAAGTAGAATTTCCCAAACTTGTGTCTTAAATCTGTACTATCCACGGAACTCCATACTTATACGAACCAAATATAAGTAGACCGCAATCCCTTGAAAAGAATCCTCAACTAGTATGAGACACTGAGCACTACAATGTAACTCCTTCAAGTGATAGACAATGTGTGCATAGAGCATCATAAGAAAAATCACACATTGCTAGATTCATCAAGCTAGATGATAAGAACACAAACCAAGTAATTCCACTTCACCTTCAAATAAGTGATAAATAATCCTCTTCGTAATCAATTCTTCAATAAATCTCCATAACGAGCCTTTTTAAATTCCTTTTAAGAACATAAATTTCTTCCTGTGTGTGTGAACCAAATAACCATTCTGTGTGTGTCATCCAAAAATCATGCTCGACTTCCCCTTAAATCGAAAACCATATGAAAAGCAGTACTTTTAAATTTAGAGCAGCAGTACTTTCGATAATAACAGTACTTTGAGAAGGAGCAGTACTTTCATTCAATTAGCAGTACTTTGAAAATTCGTCTGATCACTGACCCATTAATCAATCAAATCACTAGTACGAGATATTTAATCAATATACACCATGCACTTCAATGTATAAAATACATTATCCAATCAAATAGACAAATACCCATAATAGTTGTTGCATTCATGTCTTGTATACAACTCCATATATCCTTGATAAATCTCGTAATAACCAATCAGAACACAATCTTCTTATTGTGTTTAACTCAATAATCGTCCCATTAAATACTCTTGTACATGAATTAATAATAATATCATCAACCATGTAATGCACCAACAACTATCTTAGTACCATGTGACCAATCAATTATATATCCATCTTCCACAAACGAGTCAGTAACTACTCTTCTTGATGCCACCGTCCAAGATAAACCTCGCAGCAGTACTTTCAACTTGGGAAAAACAGTACTTTGTGAAAGGGTTGCAGTAGTCAATTTGATGCAACTTTTGTTCAATCCAATGACGACACAGTAGCCAAACAACTATCTCCACGTTAAGTGATTTCAGATTCTAAGACCGAGGTTTTCCAAGCTTTTTTAGTTTCCTTTTCTCGTAACTCTTCTTTACCAAAATCACTTCTGGAAGTACTAACCCAAAACTGGATACACGAGCGACTTGAACCTCAGCCAAAACATACTTAGAACCACCAGGAATAATCTTTTATTCACCAAGAATAATATACCATCTTCAACATGTAATGGACTTACAAAAAAATCCATCCTTTATACGAGTCTTAATCACATCCTTGGTAGTATAAACGTTGAGCGAGCAGTACCAACTGTGAACCATATCTTGCACTTTCTCGTAAACCTTTACGATTTGACCAATTAATAAAGATACCAACCTCATATTGCTTTCACCTTACTTACCAAATCAATATTCTAATGATTAACCACGACAAAGCAGCCTCACACATCTTTATTAATGACGAATTCTCATGTGCAGTACGAGATAATTAATGTGAATGATCAATTAATAAACAACAATGTTAACCACTCACGTGTAGGGAACAAACACAACCGGTATTAACATTCGAATGGAATAAATAAGTCAGTATTAATTGTCCCCATGAGTAATTCTTCCATCTTTTATCACGTGACCTCCCATGAGATCCAATAAGATTTTACCCAAATACTGTTCGAAAAAGATAGAGCAGCGATTTTAAAACAGAAAACAATAGTACCTTTTGACCAGTAGTGCGCACGTGACATCACAATGAATATAACATATCACTATCTCTTTAGCCTTTTTCAAAACTGCGTCTCTCCAATAAAAAACCTTGAATCAACCCGAAAAATCCGAACACAAACCAATCATACATCAAAGTACTGTTTCAGCAGTACTTTGAAAGTCCATCAGCAGCCAACTTCGACGCTTTATAACTTTCGACTCAGACCTCCAATTAAAGATCCCTCCGATGGAAAGTTAGATTGTCATATAGAGAACATCCACCCAAAATTTCGTCCCGATCCAACGGTTAACGAAAAAGTTATCGCCGTTTCAAAACAGCGTTGTATACAAATACGAAAATTTGAGCTCCGAATTTTTCTTCCTTTTTCATCATTCTTCGACACAAAAACCTTGACTAAACCCTATATCAAGAGCTCCCCTCTCTGATACCAATTGATAAGATCGTTTATAAGCTCAGCTAGGGATCAATAACAAAGATAATAAACATAATATGCAGCGGAATAATCAAAACAATACTTTGTTATTGAACAAGGTTTTTTAATCACTAACACTAACTAATATTAGACGTTTATAGGAACACGTCTACTAACTAAACTAATAACCTAGGCGTTTACATGATCATACGCCTAGGACACACAATCAACTAACTAATACCCTAGACGTTCTCCCATAACGTCTAGGCTAAACACACACCTTTTAGTCGACTACATTATGGAAGACTTAATTAAAAACCTACACCTATGTCCTCTTTATATACTAGAGGATAAGGACTAAATAATAAAACTTCCATTGCAAGCAAGCCCTTCCATCTTTTAGTAGGTTTCCTTCTTGTCATATTAAGTCCCTCTTGTTTCATTCTTTTTGTCTTTATCAACTCAAACTTGTAATTCCCAACACTCTTGATTTAGTAAAATCCCGTGAAAGAATCTATTTCCCGGTTTAATCATAGAGTTATAAAATCCCGTATAAACTGTTAACATGTCTACCAACGTTCCTACTATCATATCAACTGTTGCAGAGGATGTTCAAGCTGCTGGATCAGACACTCGTCCACCCATGCTTGACAGAACTGACTATGACTCTTGGGCTCAACGAATCAGATTGTACTGTCTTGGAAAGGAAAATGGTGTCAACATTCTCAAATCCATTGATGAAGGACCGTATCGAGTTGAGACGACTAGAGATGTACTTGATACTGCTGAAGATGGAACTCTGATTTACGGAATGGACAGACCAAAGATGTATGATGAGCTTGATGATAAGGAGAAAAAGAGATTCGATGCTGATATCAGGGCTTCTAACATTGTTCTTCAAGGTCTTCCTAAAGACATCTACAAGCTGATCAATCACAACACCAAAGCAAAGGCAGTATGGGATAATGTCAAGATGCTTCTCTCAGGTCCAGAATTAACTATGGAAGACAGAGAATCACAACTCTATGACGAATTTGAACATTTCAAGATGAAACCAGATGAGAGTGTCTATGAGTACTATGTGAGATTTCATAAGTTGGTGAATGATATGAGGAACATCAGAATGACTATGCCTAACATTCAGCTGAACTCTAAATTTGTGAACAACATGAATCCCGAATGGCACAAGTTTGTCACCTCTGTGAAGCTCACTAAAGGATTGAAGAATACAAACTATGAGCAACTAAATGCCTTCCTCCTTCAGAATGAGAGACATGCCATGTTTGAAAAGAGGATTCTTGATCAGTTCAAAGGTCAGGGAGAAACAAGCTCTACAAATGATTCAACTGCCTTTTTCACAAATGATGGGATTACCACCAATGCTTCTCAAGTTGTACCCACGAAAGATGATAATCACAAACCCATTTCTGATCCAAGGTTCAAGCAACCTGATGCAAATGCTGTCATGGAACATTTCATCACTCAACTGACACTCATGGTTAAAGAGAACAAGACACTTTCACCTCACACCAACAAACTTCACACCTGCAATGAGATCCGAACCGCCTCCAATCTGCACAACCATGCTTTAATCAGAGATGGGAAAATTATGGGGCAGTCAGTTCAAGAAAGGCAGTTTGATCAAGGAAGAGGTGGAGCTGGTAGATGTTATGTTGGTAATCAGAATTGAGGAAGGAATGGTAATCAAGGTCAAGCTAAGCCGATCAAATGTTATAACTGTGGTGGTGAGGGACACATTGCAAGGAACTGTACATCTCCAAAGCGTCCACAGAATGCTGATTACTTCAGAGATAAGATGCTGCTTGTACAAGCTCAGGATAATGGTGCTGCTTTGGATGAAGAGGAATTGTTGTTTCTAGTTGAGGGCAATGCCAAGACCTATGATGCAGATGTGGATGAGCAGCCTATTCAGGAGATAGGTCACAATCATCAGAATGCCTTTCAAGTCGCTGATTGTGATGCATACGACTCTGATGTGGATGATGGACCTACTGCACACACAATTTTTATGGCTAGCATTTCACCAATGGTTTCTCCCAAAGTCTCCTCTTCACCACAAGCTGGCCCATCCAAAGAAAAACTCATCTCAGAGGTACTAAAACTATACGATGATGCTGATGTGCAAAAGATGCATGACAAAGTACTATCAACTGAAACTATTGAATCAAATATTGAAAATATGGGTAATATCAATGTTGTCCCATATGATCAATATGTGAAACAAAGTGAAAGTGAAGTTGTACCAAGTGATGCATCTCCTGCAGTCAACAATGACTATATTTTTTATGAATACACTGCCTGTGCCCCTGATGAGTCTGTAATTTCTGAACTAAATGCCTACAAAGAACGTGTTGCTATTTATGAACAACGTGCAAAATTTGAGTTGACCACTCGTGAGCAGGAAATGGATGACCAAGTGCGTACAATCATTAGAAAAAGTAATTTTCGAGAAGAAGTATTAAAACAAGAGTTAAATTCCTTGCAAGAAAAGCTTTCTAAAACTGCTAAGCAAAAACAAGAACTTCAAGAAAATGTGAAAATGCTTAAGCAAGAATTTAATGCAAAGGAATCAAAACTCTTGAAAGATTTTTCTAATCTGAAAACTTTGAACAACAAACTTGAAAACAAGTTGTACATACAAGGGAACACCATTCAGACTGCTCACATGATCACTAAGCATAGGGTCTTAAGCGATAAGCATAGCATTCCCCTTATTGAGGAACCAAATCCAGAAGTTATTAAAAAGGCTAGAAATGCTCATAAGGTTCTTTATGATGGCAATGAAATCCTTAAACCTAGACAGAAACCTAGTTGCGTTGAGTGCACTGAGGAAGATAAGAAATCAGATGAAGTCACTAGGGAAAAGATGAACAAGAAATTAGATGATCCTAAATGTAAAGAGAAGAAAATAAAGATCACACCCCATGATTACAAGAAGGAAAACTGGATTTCCTTGAACAAGTTTAAGCCTCAGACATTGTTGACTCCCGAACAAGTTTTTTGGAAAATAGATCTAGATAAGCAGAAAGCTGAAAATATTGTTGAAACAAACCCTCCCCTTTGGAAAATGCCTAGAGCGACTGTGTATCCTCCCCTCCTAATACACCAATGCATCTTGTTCCTAGAACAATTGCCACTAAAAGCAAGACCTTAATTAGCCAATATGTTATATTTCAACTATTTGTTGATTTTGAGAAAACTTGCAAGAAAAGGATAACACCCACTGGTATAACTGAAGGAGAAAGGGGTTTTGAGCAAATGAAAGAATGTTATTTAACTGAGGTCATGCCTTTCTTTAAACTTCTAAAAGATCACTTTGAGAGTTTTAAAAAGGGGATAGAAACTGATATTAAGGGAATGGAAAAGGAATTTGATGCAATGATAGTTGAAGTTAGTGACTATGAGCGAGCACTAAAATATAATGAGATTGAGAGGAAGAACTTGCATACACTAAATGAGAACCTGATTTCTGAATGTATTGCTCAAGATGTGTTTTTCACAGCTACAAATTGTTCCATTAATGCTTCCAAATTTCATGAATTATCGGTTGCCCTGAAAGTCTCCCATGATCGTGTCATTGAGCTTGAAAAAACTAATTCTGAACTAAACGAGAAAATTGAACTGGATGATCACGACAATTTGGTTAAACATTTTTCTAAACTAGAAGTTGAGCATTTTAATTTACAACTAAAATATCAACATCTTAAAGAAAATGTCAAAACTTCAAATATCAAGACATCCTCAGATGCTCCAGAGTTTGATGCAGTTTTTCAAATTAAAAAACGTGATGAACAGATTCAAGCTCATTGCAACACGATCAGAAAGTTGAAAGCCCAAATCTCTCAATTAAAGGGTCAAACGAACAATATGACAGGCTCCCGAATACCTCCTCCCTTAGATTCTCAGAATTCTCAAACGTTTCATCTTCAAAACCTAGTAAATGCATTACAAAAGGAAAACAAAAGTTTTCTAGAAGAAAATGAAAAGGTTAAACGTCATTTCAATGAGTTATTTGAATCAATAAAGGTCACTCGTAACAAAAATAACGAACAAATAGCTTCATTGCAAAAGGAAATTGAGAATCTGAAGAGTCAAGTAAAAGGGAAAATGTCAATGACCAATGGGGAGAATGGTGTATCAAAGGTTCATTCTTGTAATAAATATGCTTTGTCTGTGAAATATGTCCCTCCTCATCTCAGGAACAACAAACTTGCTGTTCAAACATACTTCTCATCCCTTAAGGATTGCCTAGAATGTCTGCGTGAGATTGTTGAAGAGGATAAGTTAGAGAAACCTCTTGATAATGCAATTGGACATGCATGCTTATATGCCAAACGATCTCAAGAAATCCTAGAATGCTTGATCACAATATGCCCAAAGTCCTTAGGTGAGAGAGTTAATCCTTTGATTCCATGTTCGATGCCTAATGCCAAGTATGATATTCATTCGATGCCCAATGTCTTGAATGTGAACCTTAGTGTGCCTTTAAGTAGTTCAGATTCCAGATCTGTCAATGCTATGAAAGAGAACTCAAGTGTGCCTTCTAGGAGTACAAATCCCAGCACTTCTAGTTTTAAGAAAGTGAACCTTAGTGTGCCTGCATGTAGTTCAGATCCCAGCACATCTAAACAGGTGATGCAAAGAATAGTAAAACCAACTAATGTTCCCATTCCCTCTACAGGAGTAATCAGTGACATTAAAGGGAGCAGGTCAAAGTCTCAAGACAATACAAGGAATGATAGGACCTCGCAAGCTAAGAATGTGCACTGGAAAAGAGTAGAAGAACAATCTAGGAACTTTAAGCTTGAATCGAATAAAACGAATCGTGTTGATTCTAGTATTAGCCATAGGCGTACTGTAATTAATTCGAATTCTGATACTATTTGCAAACCTTGTACTGATGTCTGCTTGAATTCTGTTTCTAATCATGAATGTGGTGTTAATGTTTTGCCTAATGATGTTAATTGTCCAGTTAATGCTGTTAATGCTAAAAAGGCAAAAAGGCAAAAACGAAAGAAAGTTAGAAAATAGTGGAAACCCACAGGAAGAACATTTAGTAAGATAGGCTATTATTGGATACTTGTTGGTCATAAGAATAATCAGACAATGCCCACTAGAAAATGGATGCCTACTGGTAGAACTATTCCCTTAAGAAGTAAGCACACTGTGAACAGGGCTAATACAGACACTAGTACTGCATCAATTCACAATGATTCCAGTGCCTTAACTTCTGATATTAATGCTTCTTTTTCTGATGTGGGTGTTCCAACCATTGTTACTAACCAAATGGAACCCATTCTTGCATGGGGATCCCAATTATCCAGTTATCCAGTTATCCAGTTATCCATTCTTGTCTGTGTTCAACTGCAGATCGTTCAAATCGTTCTGTGGTACCTGGACTCAGGATGTTCCAAGCATATGACTGGCGACCGGTCACGGCTCATGAACTTCGTGAGCAAATTCATCGGGACAGTTAGATTCGGGAATGATCATTTCGGTGCTATTATGGGTTATGGAGACTATGTTGTTGGCAAAAGTGTTATCTCCAGGGTTTACTATGTAGAAGGTCTTGGTCACAACTTGTTCTCTGTTGGTCAATTCTGCGATTCTGATCTAGAAGTAGCCTTCAGAAAACATACCTGCTTCGTTAGAGAACTTGATGGTAAGGAACTTTTAAGAGGTTCACGTGGTTCAAATCTATACACCATCTCTATCGAAGATATGATGAAGTCTTCTCCAATTTGCTTACTGTCAAAGGCCTCTAAAACAAAGTCATGGTTATGGCATCGTCGTCTCAATCACTTGAACTTCGGTACCATCAATGATCTCTCCAGAAAGGACTTAGTTGTAGGTTTACCTAGACTCAAGTATGAAAAGGATCATCTTTGTTCAGCATGTCAATTGGGAAAAAGCAAGAAGTATGCCCATAAACCCAAACCTACTAACTCTGTCACAGAAGTTCTTCATATGATTCATATGGATTTATGTGGACCAATGAGGGTGCAGAATATATTTGGGAAGAAATATGTGTTAGTTGTGGTTGATGATTACTCTAGATTCACCTGGGTCAAGTTCTTAAGGACAAAGGATGAAACTCCTGATATCATCATCAAACTCATCAAACAGCTGCATGTTCGGCTTAACAAAACAGTCAAAATAATAAGAACAGACAATGGAACTGAGTTTGTCAACAAACAACTCAGTGAATTTTATGAAAGCGTTGGAATCAGCCATCAAAGAAGTGTTCCACGAACTCCACAATAGAACGGTGTAGTTGAAAGACGAAATCAAACTCTTATAGAAGCCGCTAGAACAATGCTGATTTACTCAAAGGTTCCAATGTTTCTCTGGGCTGAAGCTATTGCCACTGCATGCTACACACAAAATCGTTCCCTGATTCACACTGTTCATGGAAAAACTCCATATGAACTTGTCCACAACAGAAAACCTAATCTCTCTTTCCTTCGTGTGTTTGGTGCATTGTGTTATCCAACTAATGAGGGATAAGACTTAGGCAAACTTAGAGCTAAAGCAGACATTGGAGTATTTTTAGGGTATGCTCCAAACAAAAAGGGGTACCGAATCTACAACAAAAGAACCCGAAATATCATGGAAACAATTCACGTTACGTTTGATGAGCTGACCGGTCAAATGGCTCTTGGACAATCCAGTTCAGGACCCGCACTTCAAAACAGTCCCATTGGTTCATCTCTTGTTCCAAAGTCCTCTCATGAAACTCCATATGTACCTCCATCTGAAGATGATTTAAAGAAATTGTTTGATCCTATGTTTGATGAACTTTATGATCCAAGTACTAATGAGGTATCGATCCCTACAACAGAGGCTGCTCATATTCCTGTGAATGAAGTAAATCCCTCACTCTCAATATCTTTAAGTCAAGAAGCGCCTACTGCTGATCCTTCAGTCTCATCAACAAATCATCATTCTTCAAATGTACATCATGGAACTGTTTCTGGCATCAATGATGAAGTTAATCCCTTTGGTACTCCTGAAGATGCTCCATTTGAAAACATATTTGCTCCTGAATCATCATCAGAACCATCTTCTTCAGGAGACATCGACTCTGCTACTTCAGTCCCTCAACAACTGCCACATGAACACCTTAGAAAATGGACTCACGATCATCCACTAGACAACATCATTGGAAATCCCTCTCATCCTGTATCAACACGGAAACAACTTGCAACCGATGCCTTATGGTGCTTCTTCAACTCCGTACTATCTAAAATCGAACCTAAAGATGTTAAAACCGACATGAATGAAGATAGCTGGTTCAATGCCATGCAAGATGAAATTCATGAGTTTGATCGACTTGATGTATGGGAGTTAGTACCTGCTCCAGACTGTGCTATGATTATTGCTCTTAAATGGATCTTCAAAGTGAAACTTGATGAGCATGGTGATGTGTTGAAGAACAAGGCTCGATTAGTTGCTAAAGGATACCGTCAAGAGGAGGGTATTGACTTTGAAGAATCTTTTGCTCCAGTTGCTCGAATCGAGGCAATCAGAATCTTTTTGGCTAATGCTGCTACTAAGAACATGATAGTCTATCAGATGGATGTAAAGACAGCATTTCTGAACGGAGATCTTAAGGAAGTCGTCTACGTCAGCCAACCTGAAGGATTTGTGAATCAAGAGCATCCTACTCACGTTTATCGTTTGAAGAAGGCCCTTTACGGTTTAAAGCAAGCTCCAAGGGCATGGTATGATACACTGTCAAAGTTTCTTCTATCAACCGGATTTAGCAAAGGAGCAGTTGATTCAACATTGTTCACCAGGAAGTCAGGCAAACATTTAATTCATGTTCAAATTTATGTTGAATGATATTATTTTTGCCTCGACTGACCCAGTGGAATGTGATCGTTTTTCAAATGAAATGAGTTCAAAATTTCAAATGTCAATGATGGGACAAATGTCATTTTTCTTGGGATTACAAATTTCGCAAAGTCCCGGAGGCATTTTCATAAATCAATCTAAATATGCAACTGAGATCTTAAAGAAATTTGGATTTGATTCAAGTGACCCTGTTGACACTCCCATGATTGATCGAACCAAACTAGATGAGGACCACTCAGGGATCATGATTGACCAAACAAAATATCGTAGTATGATTGGATCCCTGATGTACCTCACAGCTAGTAGACCAGACATCTTGTTCGCTATTTGCATGTGTGCTAGATACCAGGCTAAGCCTACTAAAAAGCACCTTGAAGCAGTTAAACGGGTCTTTCGGTATCTCCAAGGAACCATCAATATGGGTCTTTGGTACCCGAAGGACACCGGCATGCCACTAACAGCCTATGCAGATGCTGATCATGCAGGGTGTCAAGATACTCGTCGAAGTACATCTGGAGGTGCTCAGTTATTGGGTGATAAGCTTGTGAGCTGGTCCTCAAAGAAGCAAATGAGTACTTCTATTTCCTCTACAAAGGCTGAATACATAGCCATGTCATCTTGTTGTGCTCAAATCTTATGGATGAGATCTCAATTATCTGACTATGGCTTTGAATTCAACAAAATCCCTCTGTACTGTGATAATAAAAGTGCTATTGCTCTCTCATGCAACAACGTTCAACACTCAAGAGCAAAGCATATCGACATTCGACATCATTTCATCAGGGAACAAGTGGAAAAAGGTGTGGTGGAACTCTATTTTGTGAGGTCTGAATATCAGTTAGCAGACATCTTCACCAAAGCTCTTCCAAGAGAACGTTTTGAGTTTATTCTTCCACGTCTTGGCTTGAAAAGCCTTCAACCAGAAACACTCAAACGTCTTCAGGAGGAAGACGAGGAGTAAAGGTCTATCTTCATCTATCTCTTGTATATATCTATACGAAAATCAAAATACAAAGTTATAAAACCATCAAAAAAATCAAATAGAAAAATATAAAACCTTCAAAATCCATAAAAACTTGAAAAATCTTGAAAAATTCCAAAAAATATTGTCCTTTTGTCATGTTTCTCTCGATTTGATAATATCTACGGTCTTGATGTTGTCATTCAAAGAATGACACCGGACTTTAGATGTTGTTCGAATTTTTTTATTAAAAAAAAATAAATAAAAAAAAAATAAAAAAAAAATTGGGAGAAAGAGAAAAATGGTTTATTGTCATTTCAGGCAGTAACCCGCTTTTCAAAGAAAGAACAGAGCCATGCTTTACCATGCTTTCAAATTCCATGCTCTTATTATATAAACATTTATCTGCTGAAAACTAACTGCTTTGAAAAATAACTCGGTCTATATTTTTGATAATCATCAGGACTTATTTGTCAAAATCTCTATCTCTCAATCAACAACCTATGTCATTGATTGAGGGGGAGAATGATTTCAATTAAATTAAAAAGTTATTTGGCATTAAATTGTTTTCAAAAGATGTACATGCATGTTTTATCAATGGAGTTTTAAAGTCTAAAAATCCGATCCTTATCAGTTAAAACGCTTTCATAATCAAGTCACAATTCCCCTTAAATTCTTTCAAAATCAATTTAAATCAATAAGAGATCACAAATATCAAATGATTTGATAATTGTGATCGGGGGAGAATGTGTGATTTAAATTGGATTTAAACTGATAATTCGGTAAATGGTTTTATAAGGATGTACATGCTATCCTTCCCACATGTGACAAACGATTTCAAATTTTCCATGCAGATGTTGAGGGGGAGCATCTATCTTAAACCTATGATTTGAAACGTGATCATTTATCTCAATGTGCAGGTTCCCTCTAGTATGTGCAAAACTCTTTTCAAACCTCGAGGCACATATTGAGGGGGAGCAAACTTATAGAAACCTCATCCTTCCTGGAAATGGTTTATCTACTTGATTTGATCAAGGAAGTGATGGTGATATCTTTTAGAAAATGGTAATCAAAGAAGTAATTTCTTCCTCTTTCCTCCGTGTGCAAAACGATTTCAAACAATTCATGCACATGTTGAGGGGGAGCACTTATTCTAAGAATATCAAAAACAATTCAGGTACAAAATGTTTTGATAATATATCACAAGTATCTGGATTGATTTTCAAATGGTTTTCAATTGGTTCCAATGGCAGATGAACAATACCAAATAGACCGACCAACTTTACTTTATGTACGGTGATATAAGGATGATAAGGTTAGGTATGTGTTCCCATGATCCGCCAGAACCGGAGGGATCTACCCAGGGACTGTCCACTAGTTAGTGTAGAGTTCTTAGGTATGATGATAAAAGGAGAAAAATGAGATATGGGAAGAGTGCGGACTGAGACTGAGCTAGTATTGGAACAAACCCAACAAGGTTCTAGCTATGAAGTCTCGGTAAGCACTGAAGGGGTTGAAGAATTAAAAAGAATTGAATGAGAAAAGGGTGAAAACAAATAGCCCTCCATTTATTCAACCTTAGGGCAGAAATCGGGTTTAATTCATATGCTACTGATGGTAACATCGGTATTGAAGACAAGACGTCATGGACCCAGTGACGCACTGCACTTCAACTTTCCAAACCACTCAAGTTCCTCTTAAAAGGACTTGTTTCATTCTCATGGGGAACCGACATTATCTATCGACTTTATCTTAGAGATTGTTGATATTGAAGAAGGAGACCCTCTCCCTAGTCTCCGGCACAGGATCCAAATATGCACAAAATTGAGTCTAGAGCCACGAGATCATCAATAAATCTCATTAGGACACTTTCAATGAAGACTCTCTGTTTCACACGATGTGAAAAGAGAGATTATATCTTGAGTCCTACGCATTATCCTTGTGGTATTGCCAGAACATCTGAGTGATGTGTAAACATATTCACAATGAAGATGGAAAACCTTATGTAGCCAACATCAAACAAGCTCCTGGTAGGTGGCAGGTGAGATCTATCATATAGATCAACCATGTGACAACTGAACAGAAACAATGGGCGATTCAATCTCTTGAATCAATCCTGGTTCAGGTTACGGATTGACGGATGCCTTTGAAAAACTGGTCTTTGTGCTTAAAAAACTCTTTTCTATAGCACATCGACCGTGTACTAATTTTTCAAATCAAAAGGTGTTTCTATGATTGATAATTGATTTTCAATAAAACCTTCGTTGTATTGCAAAAACAATCTCTATTGAGCAATACACGACTGCTTTTCAAATCTCTTTTCATCAATTAGTGGACTTAAATTAACTGGGTCACTCACTCTGTGTTGTCTTCTTTGAGATTGATGTGGGCCCAAGTGTTGATGAACAGGCCATGATGTTTCTGGAGGCCCAAGATCGTGTGACAAAAGCGGCCTCACTATAAGTATTAGTTCGCCCATTATGATTTGTGTTGCGATCATACTCCCAAGGTCTACCCAGTAATAAGTGACAAGCATCCATGGGCACCACATCACACCAAACATTATCTTTGTAGGTTGTCCCAACAGAAAATAGAACAAGGACACGTTTAGAAATAGTAACCTCACCACCTTTCTTAAGCCACTGTAACTTGTAAGGTTTGGAACGGGTCTCTGTTTTCAGTCCCAACTTCTGGACTGCCTCTTCAGATATCAAATTATCACAACTACCCGGGTCAACCACAAAGGTGCACATCTTACCCGAGATAGTACAGGTCGAGTGAAAGATGTTGTGCCTGAGCCAATCATCGCCAACAGCTTTTGGTGTTAAGCAAGAGCGCCTTACCACCAAAGCTACCCCCACATCTCCATTCACAACTTCCTCTTCATACTCAACATCTTCATCAAATGTTGGGCCTTCTTCATAACCCTCATCAGCCACGTCATCAACTTCCCAAGTATACATATTGCCATCGGGATCAGCAAATAGGTTCCTTTTCCCTGCCTTCTTACATTCTGACTGTCGGTGACCGGGTTCACCACAGTTAAAACACTTCAAGCTACTACTTCCAACCCCTTTAGAAACCGGTCCAGTATTGCTACCACCCTATCTCGCCTGATTAGGAACAAAACGTGATGTTACGTTACCCGAACCAGAACTACCTCCTGTTATAGCAGGATAAGAGGAACCTCCCACACGTCGGTTCTGTTTTTCAAAAGATAATGCACGTTGATAAGCATATGAAAGTGTCACCGGATCCAACATGTTAACAGAATCCATGATCTAGACTCTTAAACCACCAATGTAATGGGAGACTAGTTGTTCATCAGTCTCTTGAATATCATTCCTTGCAATTAATTGGTAAAATTTGGTTGTGTAATCTTCAACAGTTTTGGCCCCCTGTTTCAGATTCTGTAACCGCTGGTACATCAACCGTTGGTAATTATGAGGAATAAAGTTGGCTCTCATGTACTTTTTCATCTTCCTCCAAGTCGTGACTCTTGGCTTTCCAACTCTCTCCCGCGTCAGTTTCAATTGCTGCCACCATGCAGATGCCCTACCACGTAGCCTGGTAGCGATCAGTGAAACCTTCTTGTTTTCAGGAATCTCTTTGAATTCAAACACTTCTTCGACCGCAACAAGCCAATCAATGAACCCCCCGGGATTCAAAGTATCCCCATCAAACTCAGGAATATTGACCCTCAGTCCAGATTCCCAACGCCTATTATCCTCCCTTTCATTTTGCCTTGGTCGCCTTTCTTGTTGTTCATCAGAAGATGAACCGTCACCCTCACTGAACGGATTTTCTGACTGTTCGTCTTCACTTTCCCGACGGTTACGATTACGAGGCCTTCTTTGATTCATTAATTCAGCCATCTGATCAGTTAATTGATCAACAAACTGACCCATTCGCTCCTCCATTCTTGCCATAAGACGCTGCTCAAATTCTTGTTCATAGGCGTCATTAGTATTCCTATTCCTCCTTGGAGGCATAATGATTAGGAACTTTTAGGTCTGAAACCAACTGATGCAGTTAATGTGGCCCAACTTTTCTTTCGCGATGTATATCGTTTACATGGTTTGCCTTCATCTATTGTTTCCGATCGTGACACTCGGTTTCTAAGTCATTTTTGGCGTAGTTTGTGGAAGATGGTGAATACTCAACTCAATTTTAGTAGTGCTTATCATCCCCAAACTGATGGACAGACTGAAGTTGTTAACCGGTCTCTTGGTAATTTGTTGAGGTGTTTAGTAGGTGATCATGTGAAGTCATGGGATCAGAAGTTATGTCAAGCTGAGTTTGCTCATAATCATGCTGTTAATCGGAGCACTGGGTTTAGTCCGTTCCAGGTGGTTTATTCTGCACAACCACGTGGACCTCTTGATTTAATGTCTCTTCCTATTTCTGGTTCTATTCCAAAGAAAGTGCAGGATTTTGTTGAAGGGTTACATGAAGTTCATAAAGCTGTTCATGACAACTTGGTTCGAGCTAACTTAAAGTACAAACAAGATGCTGATCAAAAGCGGAGGCATGTGGATTTTGAAGTAGGTGACTTTGTATGGGCTGTTTTAACAAAGGATCGTTTCTCGGTTGGTGAGTATAATAAATTGTCCGCTAAGAAAATTGGCCCATTGGAAATTGTTGACAAAATTAACTCCAATGCTTACCGTTTGAAGTTACCGAGCCATATCCGATGTTCAAATGTGTTTAATGTGAAACACTTGTTGCCTTACTATGGTGATTCTTCTGATGATGATCAAGCTGTGAATTCGAGGACGAATTTAGTTTACCCAGGGGGGAATGATGTGGGCCCAAGTGTTGATGAACAGGCCATGATGTTTCTGGAGGCCCAAGATCGTGTGACAAAAGCGGCCTCACTAAAATGGGCATAACTTGGGCTACGGGGCTCCGTTTTAGGCGAATTACCAGTCAAATCAAAGCTTGGAACGAGGGCCATCACAATTCAGAGGTCATGCAGTAAATGTTCGAGGAACTAGGACACTTTAATTCGTAAATCCAGCAACTCGTCGATCCGTTTACCCAAATGAACCCCTCACATGAAGTTCCCTAGTATTGTATTACTCAATACATAAAACATGTATTTTTGATTACTTGATTATATGATATATTAAGAGTTTATAAATACAGTAAATAAACTAACAAAGTTTATAAGTATTTAAATAAGTCTGAGTTTGTTAGGAATTAGAAATTCCAGGTATTAAAGAGTCGGTCACCTCAAGTATATGTAATCGTTAGAAAGCTCGTAGTCGTAGTTATTTTAAGTTAAGTAGTATTTAGTTAAGTAACACCGTGGAGGACGGACGGGTCTTTACCCACTGTATGCCTGATCCACAGCCCGTTGTGTGGCGTTTTATTGTAAGACTATAAATACTCTCTACCTTCCAAGGTAGAGAGTTGGAGCTCATAAGAAGAATTTTCTTTCTCTCACTAAAGTTCCCTAAACCTCTAACTTTCTCTCTCTAGAATTCCACTTATACGCCACCTTGTTGTTATGGTTTGATGTGTATGTGAAAACTAATATCCTACAGAGTTTTTGTAAATACTTACCTTAAAATAGAATGCTTGAGTATTATGGAAAAATAAAAGAATAGCGGAGCTTCGACGTAGAATTTGCAATCTTTGAAAACCCAAGGCTATTAGAAGATTATAACAACGCCTTTTTGAGAACCTGAAGAAGAAAAGAAGATTATAACGACGTCATTTTGGAGACTTGAAGTTATTTGAAGATTATAACGACTCTTTCTTGAAAACTTCCAAGAACGAAGATCAAACGCTAGTTTTCTTCAAGAACACGTGAATGTTCTTATAAGATCTATAAGAAATGCCTTAGGTTTAGGAATTTAAATGTTAAGAAGGGGTGGTACAAGAATAAATGAAGTGATTTGCTTGGTATTTATAGGCTAGAGATTATGGTTAACTATATATTGGGTTAAAAACTAACCATGGTTAAGTTGTATACTTGTAATGATCTAAGGAATGATCAAATATCATCCCTACATGTGTTTTACACGTTTCATATGAGGTGGTGGTGATAAGATTGGAATTTTCTTGATATTATTTTGTTTTTACGGAGTGTAGTTCGGTTTCGAAAATTGCTAATGGTAAGTATTTAATTCATGAAACGTAAAACTGGGTGTCGTAAAAACATAAAACTTATAAGAATGATTAAACCCATCAATATAATCCACCTAAAAATATAAAATGGGTGATAAGTCTTATTGGGTGCAAAAACGCTGCTTAAAACTGGAAATACGAGTCAAAAACGCGTAATTCGCAGTTTATCAGAAAAGAACGAAATTTCAGGGAAACGACCGTGTAGAATATTGGATTTCACAAACACTCTAAACCATAATCAAAGTAGGCGTATAAGTATGTTAGAGAGAGAAAGTTCTAGTGAGAGAAAGGAAGAGAGTTGGGAACTATAGTGAGAGAAAGAAAAATGTTATTATGAGCTCCAACTCTCTACCTTGGAAGGTAGAGAGTATTTATAGTCTTACAATAAAACGCCACACAACGGGCTGTGGATCAGGTATACAGTGGGTAAAGACCCGTCCGTCCTCCACGGTGTTACTTAACTAAATACTACTTAACTTAAAAGAACTACGACTACGAGCGTTCTAACGATTACATGTACTTGAGGTGACCGACTCTTTAATACCTGGAATTTCTAATTCCCAACAATCTCCCCCTAAGGGAGGTCACCTCAATCATGTACTAAAATTACATTGAATACAAACAGATATTACATTAAAAATTGTTCTTGCATTCTTGATGTAGTACTTTGCTCCTAAGCTCGTAGACATTGATTCTTCTCATTGCATGTTTGGTTAATCTAAGTGGAGGTCTTTCACTGATCCACGTGATAATAATTCTGAGCCAGCATTTGAGATCATCTGTTATAAAGAATTCTCTGAGACATCCATTGTGGTGTTGGTATTACGTGATGTTGTGACTTTCGGACCGACATGCTCACACTTTAGATCATGATATCTTCTCATCAGAGTAGCGGAAGCTTTTGTTGATTCATGATATTGGCAGCAGCGTAGCAGAAGCATGGAGTGAAAATATCAGAGTCATTGATGCACTAATCATGATATCTTTCAAGATGAATGTGTATAGTGAGCATGCGGCTATGGATTGACCGCTTCATACTGATCAACTGCAAACGTAGGGCGTACCTGCATAAAACATTTAGCAATAAAGCGCACGAAAGTGTCTTTGATCACTTTCGTTGAATTGAGGTACACGGCCCACGGTTCCCCGTTGATCAGTACAAGTACTGCCTGTGATCAGGTATAATTCCGAAGAATTTCCTTGACAGGGTTTCGCAGCTGCTCTAGATGTTCTCAAACCGGAATGTCTCAAAGAAGACAACACGGAGTGAGTGAACCAACGAATAGAGATTCACTGATTGATGAAAAGAGATTTGAAAAACAATCGTGTATTGCCAAATAGAAATTGTTTTTGCAATACAACGAAGGTTTTACTGAAAATCAATTATCAATCATAAACACCTTTTGATTTGAAATATTCGTACACGGTCGATGTGCTAAAGAAAAGAGTTTTTGAGCACAACAACCGGTTTTTCAAAGATATCCGTCAATCCATAACCTGAACCAGGATTGATTCAAGAATTGAATCGCCCCATTGTTTCTGTTCAGTTGTCACATGGTTGATCTAATAAGTAGATCTCACATGCCACCTACCAGGAGCTTGTTTGATGTTGGCTCCAGAAGGCTTTCCATCTTCATTGTGAATATGTATGCATATCACTCAGATGTTCTGGCAATACCACAAGCGTAATGCATAGGACTCAAGATATAATCTCTCTTTCTACATTGTGTGAAGCAGAGAGTCTTCATTGAAAGTATCCTAATGAGATTTATTGATGATCTCGTGGCTCTAGACTCAATTTGTGCATCTTTGGATCCTATATTGGAGACTAGGGAGAGGGTCTCCTTCTTCAATATCAGCAATCTCTAAGAGAAAGTCGATAGATAATGTCGGTTCCCCGTGAGAATAAAACAAGTGTTTTAAGAGGAACTTGAGTAGCTTGGAAAGTTGAAGTGCAGTGCGTCTCTGGGTCCATGATGTCTTGTCGTCAATACCAATGTTACCGTCAGTAGCATATGAATTGAACCCGGTATCTGCCTTGAGGTTGAATAATTGGAGGGCTATTTGTTTTCACCCTTTTCTCACTCAATTCATTTTAATTCTTCAACCCCTTCAGTGCTTACCGAGACTTCATAGCTAGAACCTTGTTGGGTTTATTCCAGTACTAGCTCTATCTCAGTCCGCACTCTTCCCATATCTCACTTTTCTCCTTTTTTTTTCAATATACATAAGGACTCTACACTAAATAGTGGATAGTCCCTGGGTAGATCCCTCTGGTTCTGGCGGATCATGGGAACAAATACCTAACCTTATCATCCTTATATCACCGTACATAAAGTAAAGTTGGTCGGTCTATTTGGTATTGTTCATCTGCCATTTGGAACCAATTGAAAACCATTTGAAACTCAATCCAGATACTTATGATATATTATGAAAGCATTTTGCACCTGAATTGTTTTTGATATTTTTAGAATAAGAACTCCCCCTCAACATGTGCATCAAGTATTTGAAATTGTTTTGCACACGGAGGCAAGATAAATAATGAACTTCTTTGATTACCATTTTATAAAAGATATCAACATCACTTCCCTAATCAAATCAAGTAGATTAAAGCATTTTGGGGAAGGATGAGGTTTTCATGATTTTGCTCCCCCTCAATATGTGCCTCGAGAATTGAAAAGAGTTTTGCACATACTAGAGGGAACCTGCACTTTGAGAAAAATGATCACGTTTCAACACATTTTGGTTTAAGATAGATGCTCCCCCTCAACATGTGCATGAAAACTTAAAATCGTTTGGCACATGTGGGAAGGAGGGCATGTACATTCTTATAAAACCATTTACCAATTTATCAGAATAAATCCAATTTAAATCACAAATTCTCCCCCGATCACAATTATCAAATCATTTGAGATTTGTGATCTCTGTAGATTTAAATTGATTTTGAAAGCTTTTAAGGAGAATTGTGACTTGATTATGAAAACGTTTTAACTGATATGGATCGGATATCAAGACATTAAACTCCATTGATTCAACATGCATGATTATCTTTTTGAAAACAATTGAATGACAAATAACTTTTTAATTTAATTGAAATCATTCTCCCCCTCAATCAATGACATAGGTTGTTGATTGAGAGATTGATATTTTGACAAATAAGTCCAGATGATTATCAAAAATAGAGTCCGAGTTATTTTTTTTTTCAAAATAATTTGTTTTCAGCAGATAACTGTTAATAGAATCAGAGCATGGAATTTTGAAAAACATGAGAAAGCATGACTCTGTTCTTTCTTTGAAAAGCGGGTTACTGCCTGAAATGACAATAAACCATCATTTCTCTTTCTCCCAAAATTATTATTTTTTATTATTTTTTTTTATTTTTTTTTAAATATGAGAATTCGAACAACATCTAAAGTCCCGTGTCATTCTTTGAATGACAGCACAAAGACCGTAGATATAATCGAACTGAGAAAAACATGACAAATTGACAATATTTTCCGAAGATTTTTTGATTTTTTCAGATTTTTATGGATTTTGAAAGTTTTATATTTTTCTATTTGATTTTTTTAGGGTTTTATAATTTTGTATTTTGTTTTTCGAATAGATATATACAAGAGATAGATGCAGATAGACCTTTACTCCTCGTCTTCCTCCTGAAGACGTTTGAGTGTTTCTGGTTGAAGGCTTTTCATGCCCAGTCATGGAAGAATAAACTCAAAGCGTTCTCTTGGAAGAGCTTTGGTGAAGATGTCTGCTAACTGGTATTCAGTCCTCACAAAATAGAGTTCCACCACGCCTTTTTCCACTTGTTCCCTGATGAAATGATGTCGTTTGTTGATATGCTTAGCTCTTGAGTGTTGAACGTTATTGCATGAGAGAGCAATAGCACTTTTGTTATCACAGTACAGAGGGATTTTGTTGAATACAAAGCCATAGTCAGTTAATTGAGAGCTCATCCAAAGGATTTGAGCACAACAGGATGACATGGCTATGTATTCCGCCTCTGTAGAGGAAATAGAAGTACTCATTTGCTTCTTTGATGACCAGCTCACAAGCTTATCACCCAAAAACTGAGCACCTCCAGACGTACTTCGACGAGTATCTTGACACCCTGCATGATCTGCATCTGCATATGCTGTTAGTGACATACAGGTGTCTTTCGGGTACCAAAGTCCCATATTGATGGTTCCTTGGAGATACCGAAAGACCCATTTAACTGCTTCAAGGTGCTTTTTAGTAGGCTTAGCCTGGTATCTAGCACACATACAAACAGCAAATAAAATGTCTGGTCTACTAGCAGTGAGGTACATCATGGATCCAATCATGCTACGATATTTCATTTGGTCTATCATGATCCCCGAGTGGTCCTCATCTAGTTTGGTTCGATCAATCATGGGAGTGTCAACAGGGTCACTTGAATCAAATCCAAATTTCTTTAAGATCTCAGTTGCATATTTAGATTGATTTATGAAAATGCCTCCGGGACTTTGTGAAATTTGTAATCCCAAGAAAAATGACATTTGTCCCATCATTGACATTTGAAGTTTTGAACTCATTTCATTTGAAAAACGGTCACACTCATTGGGGCCAGTCGTGGCAAAGATGATATCATCAACATAAATTTGAACGTGAATTAAATGTTTGCCTGACTTCCTGGTGAACAATGTTGGATCAACTGCTCCTTTGCTGAATCCAGTAGATAGAAGAAACTTTGATAGCGTATCATACCATGCCCTTGGAGCTTGCTTTAACCCATATAGAGCCTTCTTCAAACGATAAACATGAGTAGGGTGCTCGGGATTCACAAAGCCTTCAGGTTAGCTGACGTAGACGACTTCTTAAAGATCTCCGTTCAGAAATGCCGTCTTTACGTCCATCTGATAGACTACCATGTTCTTACTAGCAGCATTAGCCAAGAAGATTCTGATTGCCTCGATACGAGCAACAGGAGCAAATGATTCCTCAAAGTCAATACCCTCTTCTTGACGATATCCTTTAGCAACCAATCGAGCCTTGTTCTTTAACACATCACCATGCTCATCAAGTTTTACTTTGAAGATCCATTTTAGAGCAATAATCATAGCACAATCTGGAGCAGGTACTAATTCCCATACATCAAGTCGATCAAACTCATGAATTTCTTCTTGCATGGCATGGAACCAGCTGTCTTCATCCATGGCAGTTTTAACATCTTTTGGTTCGATCTTAGATAGTACAGAGTTATAGAAGCACCATAAGGCATCTGTTAAAAGTTGTTTACGAGTGGATACTAGACGAGAGGGATTTCCAATGATGTTGTCTAATGGATGATCGTGAGTCCATTTTCTGAGGTGTTCATGTAGTTGTAGTTGAGGAACTGAAGTAGCTGAATTGATTTCTTTTGATGAAGACGATTCTGAGGATGATTCAGGAGCAAATATATTTTCAAACGGAGCATCTTCATGAGTAGCAAAGGGATTTTCTTCATTGTTGATACCAGATACCATTCCCTGATGTACACTCGATGATTGACGATTTATTGATGAGACAGATTGATCAGCATCATGCGCTTCTTGGCTTAATGATATTGAGACTGTAGGATCAACATCATTTACTTGGACAGTAGCACCCTCTGTTGTAGGAATTGACAGATCATTAGCACTTGGCTCATACTGTTCATCAAACATAGGATCAAATAATTTTCTTAATTCATCTTCTGAAGGAGGTACATATGGAGCTGATGGGGAGGAAAATGGTACAAGGGATGAACCAACTGGACTGTTTTGAAGTGCGGGTCCAGAACTGGATTGTCCAGGAGCCGTTTGACCGGTTAGCTCATCAAACGTAACGTGAATTGTTTCCATGATATTTCGGGTTCTTTTGTTTTAGATTCGGTATCCCTTTTTGTTTGGTGCATACCCTACAAATACTCCAATGTCTACTTTAGCTCTAAGTTTGCCTAAGTCTTGACCCTCATTAGTTGGATAACACAATGCTCCAGACACACGAAGGAAAGAGAGATTAGGTTTTCAGTTGTGGACAAGTTCATATGGAGTTTTTCCATGAATAGTGTGAATCAGGGAACGATTTTGTGTGTAGCATGCAGTGGAAATAGCTTCAGCCCAGAGAAACATTGGAACCTTTGAGTAAATCAGCATTGTTCTAGTGGCTCCACAAGGGTTCGATTTCGTCTTTCAACTACACCGTTCTGTTTAGGAGTTCTTGGAACACTTCTTTGATGGCTGATTCCAATGCTTTCATAAAATTCACTAAGTTGTTTGTTAACAAACTCAGTTCCATTGTCTATTCGGATAATTCTGACTGTTTTGTTAAGTCAAACCTGCAGCTGTTTGATGAGTTTGATGATGATATCAGGAGTTTCATCCTTTGTCCTTAAGAACTTGACCCAGGTGAATCTAGAGTAGTCATCAACCACAACTAACACATATTTCTTCCCAAAGATATTCTGCACTCTCATTGTCCTTAAGAACTTGACCCAGGTGAATCTAGAGTTTGTAGGTTTGGGTTTATGGGTATACTTTTTGCTTTTACCCAATTGGCATGCTGAACAAAGATGATCCTTTTCATATTTTAGTCTAGGTAAACCTACAACTAAGTCCTTTCTGGAGAGATCATTGATGGTGCCGAAGTTCAAGTGATTGAGACGACGATGCCATAGCCATGACTTTGTTTTTGAAGCCTTTGACAGCAAGCGAATTGGAGAAGACTTCATCATGTCATCGATAGAGATGGTGTAAAGATTTGAACCACGAGTTCCTCTTAACAGTTCCTTACCATTAAGTTCTCTAACAAAACAAGTATGTTTTCTGAAGGCTACTTCTAGATCAGAATCACAGAATTGACCAACAGAGAACAGACTATGTCCAAGACTTTCCACATAGTATACTCTAGAGATAACACTATCACCAACAACATAATCTCCATAACCCATAATCGTACCGAAATGATCATTTCCGAATCTAACTGTCCCGATGAATTTGCTCACGAAGTTCATGAGCCGCGACCGGTCTCCACTCATATGCTTGGAACAGCCTGAGTCCAGGTACCACATAACGATTTGAACGATCTGCAGTTGAACACAGACAAGAATGGATAACTGGATAATTGGGATCCCCATGCAAGAATGGGTTCCATTTGGTTAGTAACAGCGATTGGAACACCCACATCAAAAATGGAAACATTTAAATTAGAGATAGAGTCAATGAAATCATTAGTAATAGATGCAATACTGGTGTTAGTATTTGACCTATTCAAAGTATGTTCACTTCTTAAAGGGATAGTTCTTCCAGTAGGCATCCATTTTCTAGTGGGCATTGTCTTAGCATATTAAGGACAGGACTGATTAGCCTTTTGACCAAAAGGAATCCATCTATATCCTACCTTACTGAAGGTTCTTCCTGTGGGTTTCCACTGTTTTCTAGCTTTCTTTCGTTTTTGCCTTTTAGCCTTCTTAGCACATTTTTTAGCATTAACACTTTTCACAGGACAATTGACAGCATTAGGCAAAACATTCATACCACATTCATGATAAGTAACAGAATTCAAGCAATCATCATTACAAGGTTTGCAAATAGTATCAGAATTCGAGTTAATTACAGTACGCCTAAGGCTAACACTAGAATCAACACGATTCGTTTTATTCGGCTCAAACATAACGTTCCTAGATTGTTCTTCTACTCTTTTCCAGTGTACATTCTTAGCTTGCGAGGTCCTATCATTCCTTGTATTGTCTTGAGACTTTGGACTGCTTCCTTTAATGTCACTGATTACTCCTGTAGAGGGAATGGGAACATTAGTTGGTTTTACTACTCTTTGCTTCACCTGTTTAGATGTGTTGGGATCTGACACACTAAGGTTCACTTTCTTATCACTAGAGTTACAGGGATCTGAACTACATGCAGGCACACTAAGGTTCACTTTCTTAGCATTCACAGATCTGGAATCTGAACTGCTTGAAGGCACACTAAGGTTCACATTCAACACATTGGGCATCGAATGAATATCATACTTGGCACTAGGCATAGAACATGGAATCAAAGGATTAACTCTCTCACCTAATGACTTAGGACATATTGTGATCAAGCATTCTAGGATTTCTTGAGATCGTTTGGCATATAAGCATGCATGCCCAATTGCATTATCATGTGGTTTCTCTAACTTATCCTCTTCAACAATCTCATGCAGACATTCTAGGCAATCCTTAGGGATGAGAAGTATGTTTGAATAGCGAGTTTGTTATTCCTGAGAGGAGGAGGGACATATTTAACAGACAAAGCATATTTGTTATCCATAGATACCTTTGGTCCATCATTCCCCCCATTGGTCATTGGCATTTTCCCTTTTAACTGGCTCTTTAGATTCTCAATTTCCTTTTGCAATGAAGTTATTTGTTCGTTATTTTTGTTACGAGTGACTTTTATTGATTCAAATAACTCATTGTAATGACGTTTAACCTTTTCATTTTCTTCTAGAAAACTTTCGTTTTCTTGTTGTAATGTGTTTACTAAGTTTTGAAGATGAAACGTTTGGGAATTCTGAGAATCTAAAGGAGGAGGCATTTGGGAGCCAGTCACATTGTTCTTTTCACCCTTCAATTGAGAAATTTGGGCTTTCAATTTTCTGATCGTGTTACAATGAGCCTGAATTTGTTCATCTCGTTTCTTTATTTGAAAAACTGCATCAAACTCTGGAGCATCTGAAGATGTCTTGATATTTGAAGTTTTCACATTTTCTTTAAGATGTTGATATTTTAGTTGTAAATTAAAATGCTCAACCTCTAGCTTAGAAAAATTTTTAACCAAATTGTCGTGATCATCCAGTTCAATTTTTTCAATTAGTTTAGAATTAGTCTTTTCAAGCTCAATGACACGATCATGGGAGACTTTAAGAGCAATAGATAATTCATGAAATTGAGAAGCATTAATGGAACAATTTGTAGCAGTGAAAAACACATCTTGAGCAATACATTCAGAAATCATATTCTCATTCAGTGTATGCAAGTTCTTCCTTTCAATCTCATTATATTTTAATGGTCGCTCATAATCACTAACCTCAACTATCATTGCATCATATTCCTTTTCCATTTCTTTAATGTCTGAATTCATTCCTTTTTTAAGACTCTCAAAGTGATCTTTCAGTTGTTTAAAAGAAAGGCATGACTTCAGTTAAATAACATTCTTTAGTTTGCTCAAAACCCCTTTCTCCTTCAGTTATACCAGTGGGTGTGATCCTTTTCTTGCAAGTTTTCTCAAAATCAACAAATAGTTGAAAGATAACATACTAACTGATTAAGGTCTTGCTTTTAGTGGCAATTGTTCTAGGAACAAGATGCATTGGTGTATTAGGAGGATACACAGTCGCTCTAGGCATTTTCCTAACGGGAGGGTTGGTTTCAACAATATTTTCAGCTTTCTGCTTATCTAAGTCCTTTTTCCAGAACACTTGTTCAGGAGTTAACAATGTCTGAGGCTTAAACTTGTTTAAGGCAATCCAATTCTCCTTTTTGTAATCATGGGGTGAGATAATTACTTTCATTTCTTTGCATTTAGGATCATTTAGTTTCTTGTTCATCTTTTCCCTAGTGACTTCATCAGATTTCTTATCTTCCTCTGAGCACTCAATGCAACTAGGTTTCTGTCTAGGTTTAAGGATTTCATTACCATCATAAATTACCTTATGTGCAATTCTTGCCTTTTTAATGACCTCAGGATTAGGTTCCTCAACAAGGGCAATGCTATGTTTGTCGCTTAAGACTCTATGCTTAGTGATCATGTGAGCAGTCTGAATGGTGTTCCCTTGTATGTACAACTTGTTTTCAAGTTTGTTTTTCAAAGTTTTCAGATTAGAAAAATATTTCAAGAGTTTTGATTCCTTTGCATTAAATTCTTGCTTAAGCATTTTCACATTTTCTTGAAGTTCTTGTTTTTGCTTAGCAGTTTTAGAAAGCTTTTCTTGCAAGGAATTTAACTCTTGTTTTAATATTTCTTCTCTAAAATTACTTTTTCTAATGATTGTACGCACTTGGTCATCCATTTCCTGCTCACAAGTGGTCAACTCAAACTTAGCACGTTGTTCATAAATGGCAACTCGTTCTTTATAGGCATTCAGTTCAGAGACAATAGAATCATCAGGGGTACATGCAGTGAATTCATCAACGACATAGTCATCATTGACTTCAGAAGATGCATTACTTGGTACAATCTTAGTTTCACTTTGTTTCACATATTGATCGTGTGGGACAACATTACTATTACCCATATTATCAATATCTGAGTCGTAAGTCTCAAAAGATTGTACTTCATTATGCATCTTTTGCTCATCAATATCATCATATAGTTTTAATACCTCTGAGATGATTTTGTCTTTGGATGGTCTAGTTGGTAGTGAAGAAGAGACCTTAGGAGAGACCATTGGAGAAATGCTTGCCATGAAAATTGTTTGTGCAGAAGGTCCATCATCAACATCAGAATCGTATGCATCACAATCAGCCACTTGAAAGGCATTCTGATGATTATGACCTATCTCTTGAATTGGATGTTCATCAACATCAGCATCATAGGTTTTAGCATTTCCTTCAGCAAGAAATAGTAACTCCTCTTCATCCAAAGCTGCTCCATTGTGTTGAGCTTGTACTAGCAGCATCTTATCCCTGAAGTACTCAGCATTCTGTGGACGTTTTGGAGATGTGCAGTTCCTTGCAATGTGTCCCTCACCACCACAGTTATAGCATTTGATCGGCTTAGCTTGACCTTGATTTCCATTTCTTCCCCGATTCTGATTTGCAACATAACCCCTACCAGCTCCACCTCTTCCCTGATCATACTGTCTTTCCTGAACTGGTTGCACAACAATCTTTCCATCTCTGACAGTAGCTTGATTGTGCGGGTTAGATGCTGTTCTGAGGTTGTTGTTGGTTTGTGGGAGAGAATTCATGTTTTGACTTATCATAAGTGCCAGTTGATTGATGAAGTTTCCTATGCCTGCATCAGCATCAGCTTGTTTGAACATTGGATCAGGAATGAGTTTATGATTACCATTACCCATAGGTACAACTTGAGAAGCTTTGGTGGTAATCCCAATATTTGAGTAAAAGTCAGATGAATCATTTGTTGAACTTGCTTCTCCCTGAGCTTTGAACTAATCTAGAATCCTCTTTTCAAACATGGCATGGCTCTCATTTTGAAGAAGGAAGGCATAGAGTTGCTCATAATTCGTATTCTTCAATCCTTTAGTGAGCTTCACAGAAGTAACAAATTTGTGCCATTCGGGATTCATGTTGTTTACAAACTTTGAGTTCAGCTGAATGTTAGGCATAGTCATTCTGATGTTCCCCATGTCATTCACCAGCTTATGAAATCTCACATAGTACTCATAGACACTTTCATGTGGTTTCATCTTGAAGTGCTCAAATTCATCATACAGCTGTGATTCTCAGTCTTCAACAGTTAGCTCAGAACCAGAAAGAAGCATCTTGACATTTTCCCATACAGCTTTTGCCTCGGTGTTGTGATTGATAAGCTTGTAGATGTCCTTTGGTAGACCTTGCAGTATAATGTTGGAAGCTCGGATATCTGTATCGAATCTCTTTTTCTCCTTATCGTCAAGCTCATCATACATCTTTGGTCTGTCCATTCCGTAAATCAGAGTTCCATCTTCAGCAGTATCAAGTACATCTCTAGTAGTCTCAACTCGGTAAGGTCCTTCATCAATGGATTTGAGAATGTTAACCCCATTTTCTTTTCCAAGACAGTACAATCTGGTTCGTTGAGCCCAAGAGTCATAGTCAGTTCTGTCAAGCATGGGTGGACGAGTATCTGAGCCAGCAGCTTGAACATCCTCAGCTACTGACGAAGCATTGGTAGGAACGATGTTTGCCATGATAACAAATTCTACGGGATTTTACTATTCTTTGATTAAACAGGGAAATTGATTCTTTCACGGGATTTTACTAAACCAAAAGAACATCCGTAAGAATGTATCACGAAGAAGTAACAAGTCTAAATGAACAAGTAGCTAAACACACAACTCGCTTAAGCAGTCAACTCGCTAAATAGCCAAGTCGCATTAGCATCAACTCGCTTAATAAATCAAGTCGCTAAATAGCCAACTCGCTTTAGTATAAACTCGTAACACAATCAACTCGCTTGAACACTAAGTCGCTTAAATTAACTCGCTAGCGTTACAACTCGCTAAATAGCTAAGTCGCTTTAGATCTCAAGTCGCTTAAAGAAACAACTCACTTAGAAACCAAGTCGCATAAAGATCAACTCGCTAAACAGCTAAGTCGCATGTACCAACTCGCATCAAATAACAAAGCAACTCGCTTTGAAGAAAAACAAGTCCGAGACTCAACTCGCTTCGTCCTTCTTTCACAAATAACCACTTTATCAATCCAAAACAACCAAACCACAATGATTTAAGCCTTCCAATTCAAAACACAAACACATATGATGATCCTAAACACAAAAGTACAAGCAAAATTCAAACTTTAACACTAGAATTTGTCCAAATGAATCAAACTCTCCTAAACCCTTAATACCCCAAAAACCTTATGAAATCCACCAAAACAAAGAGCATGAAAGATGAGTGATCAAACCATGGCTCTTGATACCAATTGTAGAATATTGGATTTCACAAACACTCTAAACCATAATCAAAGTAGGCGTATAAGTATGTTAGAGAGAGAAAGTTCTAGTGAGAGAAAGGAAGAGAGTTGGGAACTATAATGAGAGAAAGAAAAATGTTATTATGAGCTCCAACTCTCTACCTTGGAAGGTAGAGAGTATTTATAGTCTTACAATAAAACGCCACACAACGGGCTGTGGATCAGGCATACAGTGGGTAAAGACCCGTCCGTCCTCCACGGTATTACTTAACTAAATACTACTTAACTTAAAAGAACTACGACTACGAGCTTTCTAACAATTACATATCCTTGAGGTGACCGACTCTTTAATACCTGGAATTTCTAATTCCTAACAGACCGTGAATTTATTTAGAGTAGATTAAAATTAGTCTAAAAGTGATATGAGATGTAAAAATGTTGTTTTCATCATACGTGGGATAACTTAACAGTTATTTGTGAAGTTTAAAAATTACGCGATTTAAGAAAAAGGTAGAACGTACAAGGTTAATTTCTTTATGGTCAAAGGAGGAGGGAAATATGTTTGACTTTTCCAAAAATGTAAAAGTTTCTAATCATCTTAAGAAATACAGTGCAGGAATCGTTAAGTCTGGATGTAAGTAGAATTGTTTAAAACGTAAGTTTAGTTTCATACTGCGCTGGGCTTATTTGGTAACATAAAAATAAATCTTAAAAATTCTCAAGTTAATCATGAGTGATCTAAAAATTAATTTGATGCAGGGAAAATTATCAGAGACGGTTTTCGATATGCGCGGGATGTTAAAATGGTGTTCCGACCAAAAAATGAAACTTTAAGACGATGTTTTCTTAATAACTTTTGCGAAAATGATCTAACGTTTGTCAGACTCTCAGGTCATTACTAAAATAATTTATCCTACGAGAATGTAAAATAAAAATTTTACGGGATGAATAGTGAAAGTGAATAGTAAAAGTGAATAGTAATTTCTCGAAAATGCGAATTGTTACACAAAAGTATGTGAGGGATAGTATAGCCGAGGCAATAAGGAATGAGCGAGCAACAGTGGCTGCTGCTGCTGAGGCTGCAGCTACTGCCGAAGCTGCCAGACTTGCTAATGCTGCTGAGGCTGTAGCTACTGCCAAAGCCGCTAGACTTGCTACTGCTGCTGAGGCTGCAGCTACTGCTGAAGCTGCTAGACTTGCTACTGCTGCCGAGGCTGCGGCAACTGCTGAAGCTGCCAGACTTGCTACTGTTGCAGGGATTGCAGGAGGGTCTGGGGTTCGGAATTGTTCATACAAGGATTTTAAAAGCGGTGATCCCACAAAGTTCAAAGGCACCGAAAGAGACACTGCTATGGTTCGATGGTTTGAGAAAATGGAGTCTGTGTTTCTTTTATGCAATTATCCTGATGATTGCAAGGTTAAGTTCGCTACAAGTACACCTTTAGATGGGGCAATGTCGTGGTGGAACTCGTATGCACAGCCTATGGGAATGGAAAATGCTTACAAGCTCACATGGGAGCAATTCAAAGGGTTGTTGACAAAGAAGTATTGTCTGCGTACTGAGGTGAAGAAATTGGAAACGGAATTTTATGAGTTAGTAACTGTTGGGTATGCCATCGATACCTACATTCGAAGGTTTCAAGAGTTGGCTGCATTATGTCCATCTATGGTTTCGGAAAATGAAAAACTACTGGAAGGTTTCATTGGAGGACTTCCACAGATTATTCAAGGTGATGTAATTTCTTACGATCCACAAACAATTGAAGAATCTATCAGGGTATCACAAAAACTCATGGCCCAAGTTGTGAAGGGGAAAAGAATATCAACAATAACCACAATAACAACAACAACAACAACCAAACTAGCAACAAAAAAAGAAAATGGCCGACAACCAAAACCGTAACACTAACCATCAACAACAATAGAATAGAAAACAAGAAGCTGCAATGCTTTATGTCGTTGTACCAACACAAGGCGGAGGTTATGCTGGAACTCACCCACTATGTAATCGATGTAAGTTTCATCACTCAGGTCCTTGCCCTGCCAAGTGCCACAAATGCCAAAAATCGGGACACCTCGCCAGGGATTGTAGAGGTAAAACCATAGTCACATGTTTCGGATATGGGGAGCAAGGACACTATCGGAGCCAATGTCCCCAAAACCAAGGTCAACAAGTTGAAGGTGTTCATGGGGAAGCATACATGTTAGAAGGAGGAGAAGCTCACCAAGGTATCAACAACATGGAAGAATGAAGAAGTTTAGAAACTAACAGTCTTATTTCCCTATGCTCTATGTCGTGCTAAGTTTATGTCTTCCATCATATTCAGATCTTATGACTTTAGATGTATTACTGTTTGATAAGCCACTTGCTGTAAAATACTCTCATCTATCGTACTTTATTTTCTTTTCCGATTGGTTATCATTTACAAAAATTTTACTTCCTTTACTTTAACTACCAATTGAATGACATGGTTTAAATCTTTGTAAACATTGAGAGTTATAACAACTAAACCGAACGTCACATTAGCGTTCCTTAAGTATACATAGCCTAGCTAACTATGTCTAATTCTGGAGAGATCATGTTATGTTGGGAGCAGTTATTTATAAATCTTAGTGCAAGCAAAATCTTCACATATTCCAAAAAGTCAAAGTGATGCTCATGGGAGATTCTTCCAATATTTTCTCTATCGTGATGTTTATACACTCTTAATCCTAGATAGCCGTAACAACACATCCTCATGTCTTCATTTCTTGTTATTCATTATAAACCACTGGTACCGAAGAAATCAAAATGAATAGCACAAATCCTCTTTATCTTTTCACCATCATAATCTTCATAAATCTTAATCCCATGACCTCACCTTATGATCTTGATACACTTTTAAAGCTCAAATATACTTAGTTACACTACGAGTACTCTCATCAGCGTTAGAAGATGTGATATCAAGAAATTCACGTTGTTCATTTACAAATGCCATCTATGACCAAAACTTTCGTGTAACAAGCTTAAACATCATATTCCAAAACGATGAATCAAAGTACATCACTATTATCTTAAACACCAAATACGACGCAAGTATCCACATCTTTTCACCAATACCACTACAAAGACCATCATGAACTCAATTCATGGACTGAATTCCTTTTTGGGTGGGCGAATGTGACAACTCGTAATTTCAGGTCATTTTACAAACTTTGAAATTTTACTATTCATCTCGGGAATTTACTATTCATTGGTTACTATTCATCATTTTACTATTCATCATTTTTGAAGTCGATTTGATATTCTGAGAACGTATTTCAAAATTTTACTATTCACGAAACCCTATTCATTCCCGGAGAAAAATCACTAATCATGATTTTTCGTAAACTAGGTTTACGAGTATCAAATTCGCGTAACCGTAAGGGTTTAGCTGCGAATTCATGAACAATCATTAAGGACATTTCATAGAGACTATATTTAGTCTACATATCTTTGGTAACGTCATCATCATATTGGTTCATGCATGGATTTGCATTTTTCATTAAACGTATAATTTCCTATTAAATAAACGCTATCGCGTAATCATTTATTTTGAATATTTGATCCAACACTTCCAAAAATTATTCTGATATATTTTTATACTCATATTAAGACAATAAAAATTAAATTATTAGTTTACCCGATGTTTTAAATTTATTTTGTATATAAATTGTTAAGTATAAATACTTACGACGGTTTTCGTAAATGCATCTCAATAATTATTTATTCACTCAATTCTTGCAAGAAATGCATTTTTATAATTTTTATGACTTCGATATATTTTATTTTGTTCCGTAAAAATCGATTTCTAGCTAACGCTACACTAAATACCTAATTATATTTACTTAATACACAATATACTTACATTTAAATACTTTAACTCATCAAAAAAAATATACATACATCATGTCCCTTTCCAATTCATGCTTGCCGACTACCCTTGATGACACACACCAAGTTTACATTAAAAAAATCTACGCTAGCTTTACACATATACATAACTAGGCTTAACACTTGTATATTTTTCTTATAATACATTAAGTTACACCTACATGCACTCATAGTAAGGTGTAAAAGATAAAACTTCTCCATTTTTCCTCTCTAGTAGTTGGCTAAGGAAGAAAACCAAGAAGGAAGGCAAAATTTTTCAAGAACAAGTGAAATTACAAACTCTAGTATACTCTCTTTAAGGGTTTTGCGATAAAAACCTAGAGTATTTAAGAAAACTTTATTTCGTAAACCTCACCATCATACTAGTAAGCATTTCATGATCATTTTTACCCTTTCATAATATTCATGAGTTATTTTTATCATTCTAGTAGGAAACATGCAAGTTATATGAGTATCTATACCACTTTTAATGTTTTTAGTACTTATAATTAGTATATACCATCCTATAATTAATCCCTTGAAACATATCTGTAACATATTGGATTTCACAAACATACCAAACCATAAGATCAAGTAGGCATATAAGAGATGTTCTAGAGAGAGAAAGCTAGAGGTTTGGGAACTTTAGTGAGAGAAAGAAAAATCTGATTATGAGCTCCAACTCTCTACCTTGGGAGGTAGAGAGTATTTATAGTCTTACAATAAAACGCCACCTGACGGGCTGTGGATCAGGAATACAGTGGGTAAAGACCCGTCCGTCCTCCACGGTATTACTTAAACTACATAATACTTAACTTATAACAATCTACGACTACGAGCTTTTTAACGATTACATATACTTGAGGTGAATGACTCTTCAATAACTGGATTTACTAAATCCTAACAATCTCCCCCTAAGGGAGGTCACCTCAAACACACATTAAACATACATTGAATACAAACATATATTACATATATTGATGTAGTACTTTGCTCTGAAGCTCGTAGTCATTGATTCTTCACATTGCATGTTTGGTTAATCCAAGTGGAGGTCTTTTTACTGATCCACGTGATAATGAGTTTTGAGCCAGTTTTGAGATCATCAGCTATAATACATCTCTGACTCATCCATTGTGGTGTTGGTATTATGTGATGTTGTGACATTTGGACCGACATGCTCACATTCTGGATCATAATATATATTCTCATCAGAGTAGCGGCAGCTTTCTTTGATTCATGATATTGGCAACAGCGTAGCAGAAGCATGTAGTGAAAATATCAGAGTCATTGATGAACTAATCATGATTTCTTTTGAATGAATGTATTGTGTGAGCATGCGGCTATGGATTGACCGCTTCATTCTGATCAGCTGCAAAGGTTGGGCGTACCTGCATACAACAGTTAGCAATAAATCGCACGAAAGTGTCTTCGATCACTTTCATTGAATTGAGGTACACGACCCACGGTTCCCCGTTGATCAGTACAAGTACTGCCTGTGATCAGGTAATATTCCGAAGAATTTCCTTGACAGGGTTTCGCAGCTGCTCTAGCTGTTCTCAAACCGGAACGTTTCAAAGAAGACAACACAGAGTGAGTGAACCAGCGAATTGAGATTCACTGATTGATAAAAAGATATTTGATAAACAATCGTGTATTGCTCAATAGAAATTGTTTTTGCAATGCAACGAAGGTTTTACATAAAATCAATTATAAATCATAAACACCTTTTATATTGAAATATTAGTACACAGTCGATGTGCTAATGAAAAGAGTTTTTAAGCACAACGACTGGTTTTTCAAAGGTATCCGTCAATCCATATCCTGAACCAGGATTGATTCAGAAGATTGAATCGCCCCATTGTTTCTGTTCAGTTGTCACATGGTTGATCTAATGAATAGATCTCACATGCCACCTACCAGGAGCTTGTTTGATGTTGGCTCCCGAAGGCTTTCCATCTTCATTGTGACTATGTTTACATATCACTCAGATGTTCTGGCAATACCACAAGGATAAAGCGTAGGACTCAAGATATAATCTCTCTTTCCACATTGTGTGAAACATAGAGTCTTCATTGAACGTGTCCTAATGAGATTTATTGATGATCTCGTGGCTCTAGACTCAATTTGTGCATATTTGGATCCTATTTCGGAGACTAGGGAGAGGGTCTCCTTCTTCAATATCAACAATCTCTAAGAGAAAGTCGATAGATAATGTCGGTTCCCCGTGAGAATGAAACAAGTCCTTTTAAGAGGAACTTGAGTGGTTTGGAAAGTTGAAGTGCAGTGCGTCACTGGGTCCATGACGTCTTGTCTTCAATACCGATGTTACCTTAGTAATCATCAGTAGCATATGAGTTGAACCCGTATTCTGCCCTACGGTTTAATAATTGGATGGCTATTTCTTTTCACCCTCTTCATATTCAATTCTTTTTCATTCTTCAACCCCTTAAGTGCTTACCGAGACTTCAAAACTAGAACCTTGTTGGGTTTATTCCAGTACTAGCTCAGTCTCAGTTTGCACTCTTCCCATATCTCATTTTTCTCCTTTTTTCAATATACCTAAGGACTTCTACACTATCTAGTGGATTGTCCCTGGGTAGATCCCTCCGGTTCTGGCGGATCATGGCAACAAATACCTAACCTTATCATCCTTATATCACTATACGTGAAGTAAATTTGGTCGGTTTATTTGGTATTGTTCATCTGCCATTGGAACCAATTCAAAACCATTTGAAAATCAATCCAGATACTTGTGATATATTATCAACGCATTTTTGTACCTGAATTGTTTTTGATATTTTTAGAACAAGAGCTCCCCCTCAACATGTGCTTCATGTATTTGAAATCTTTTGGCACACGGAGGCAAGAGGAAGAATTTACTTATTTAAATTCCATTTTCTAAAAGATATCAACATCACTTCCCTAATCAAATCAAGTAGATAAAGCATTTTGGGGAAGGATGAGGTTTTCAAAATTTTGCTCCCCCTCAATATATGCCTTAAGGTTTTGAAAGAGTTTTGCACATACTAGAAGGAAAAGACTGCACATTGAACTAAATTGATCACGTTTCAGATCTTTGTGGTTTAAGATAGATGCTCCCCCTCAACATGTGCATGGAAAATTTGAAATCATTTGGCACATGTGGGAAGGAGAGCTTGTACATCCTTATAAAACCATTTACCGAATTATCACTTTAAATCCAGTTTAAATCACAAATTCTCCCCCGATCACAATTATCAAATCATTTGAGATTTGTGATCTCTGTAGATTTAAATTGATTTGGAAAGCTTTTAAGGAGAATTGTGACTTGATTATGAAAACGTTTTAACTGATAGGATCGAATTTTAAGACTTTAAACTCCATTGAATAAACATGCACGATTATCTTTTGAAAACAATTGAATGACAAATAACCTTTTAATTTAATTGAAATCATTCTCCCCCTCAATCAATGACCTAAGTTGTTGATTGAGAGATAGATATTTTGACACACTTTAAGTCCAGATGATTTTCAAGAATAGAGTCCGAGTTATTTTTCAAAGCAACTAGTTTTCATTAGATAGTAAGGATTTGTTTAAAGAATCAGAGCATGAAATTTTGAAAAACAAGATAAAGCATGGCTCTATTCTTTCTTTGAAAAGCGGGTTACTGCCTGAAATGACAATAAACCATTTTTTTCTCCCAAATATATATATATATATATATATATATATTAAAGAAAATTCAAACACCATCTAAAGTCCCGTGTCATTCTTTGAATGACAGCACAAAAACCGTAGATAAAGTCGAATCGAGAAAAACATGACAAAATGACAATATTTTTTGGAATTTTTCAAGATTTTTCAAATTTTAATGGATTTTTGAAAGTTTTATAATTTTCTATTTGGTTTTTGAAGGTTTTGTAATATTGTATTTTGATTTTCGAATAAATATTTACAAGAGATAAATTAAGGAAACCTTTTACTCCTCTTCTTCCTCTTGAAGACGTTTGAGTGTTTCTGGTTATAGGCTCTTAAGACCAAGTCGTGGAAGAATAAACTCAAAACGTTCTCTAGGAAGAGCTTTGGTGAAGATGTCTGCTAACTGGTATTCAGTCCTCACAAAGTAAAGTTCCACCACACCGTTTTCAACTTGCTCCCTGATGAAATGATGTCGAATGTCGATGTGCTTTGCTCTTGAGTGTTGTACGTTGTTGCATGAGAGAGCAATAACACTTTTATTATCACAGTACAAAGGGATTTTGTTGAATTCAAAGCCATAATCAGATAGTTGGGATCTCATCCATAGGATTTGAGCACAACAAGATGACATGGCTATGTATTCAGCCTTTGTAGAGGAAATAGAAGTACTCATTTGCTTCTTTGAAGACCAGCTCACAAGCTTATCACCCAAAAACTGAGCACCTCCAGACGTACTTCGACGAGTATCTTGACATCCTGCATGATCAGCATCTGCATAGGCTGTCAGTGACATACCGGTGTCCTTCGGGTACCAAAGTCCCATATTGATGGTTCTTTGGAGATACCAAAAGACCCGTTTAACCGCTTCAAGGTGTTTTTTAGTAGGCTTAGCCTGGTATCTAGCACACATGCAAACAGCGAACAAGATGTCTGGTCTGCTAGCTGTGAGGTACATCAGGGATCCAATCATACTACGATATTTCTTTTGGTCTACCATGATCCCTGAGTGGTCCTCATCTAGTTTAGTACGCTCTATCATGGGAGTGTCAACAGGGTCACTAGAATCAAATCCAAATTTCTTTAAAATCTCATTTGCATATTTAGATTGATTTATGAAAATGCCTCCGGGACTTTGTGAAATTTGTAATCCCAAGAAAAATGACTTTTTTCCCATCATTGACATTTGAAATTTAGAACCCATTTCTTTTGAAAAATGGTCACACTCATTGGGGTCAGTCGAGGCAAAGATGATATCATCAACATAAATTTGAACGTGAATTAAATGTTTTCCTGACTTCCTGGTGAACAATGTAGGATCAACCGCTACTTTGCTGAATCCAGTAGATAGAAGAAACTTTGATAGCGTATCATACCATGCCCTTGGAGCTTGCTTTAAACCGTAAAGAGCCTTCTTCAAACGATAAACGTGAGTAGGATGCTCTGGATTCACAAAGCCTTCAGGTTGGCTGACGTAGACGACTTCTTTAAGATCTCCGTTAAGAAACGCCGTCTTTACATCCATCTGATAGACTACCATGTTCTTACTTGCAGCATTAGCCAAGAAGATTATGATTGCCTCGATACGAGCAACATGAGTGAATGATTCTTCAAAGGTAATACCCTCCTCTTGACGGTATCTTTTAGCCACCAATCGAGCCTTGTTCTTTAGGACATCACCATGCTCATCAAGTTTCACTTTGAAGATCCATTTTAGAGCAATGATCATAGCACAATCTGGAGCAGGTACTAATTCCCATACATCAAGTCGATCAAACTCATGAATTTCTTCTTGCATGGCATTGAACCAGCTGTCTTCATTCATGGCGGTTTTAACATCTTTTGGTTCGATCTTAGAGAGTACGGAGTTGAAGAAGCACCATAAGGCATCGGTTGCAAGTTGTTTCCGTGTGGATACTGGACGAGAGGGATTTCCAATGATGTTGACCAATGGATGATCATGAGTCCATTTTCTGAGGTGTTCATGTGGTTGTTGCTCAGGGACTAAAGTAGCCGAGTCGATGTCTCCTGAAGAAGATGGTTCTGATGATGATTCAGGAGCAAATATGTTTTCAAATGGAGCATCTTTAGGAGTAGCAAAAGGATTAACTTCATCATTGATGCCAGAAACAGTTCCATGATGTATATTCGAAGATTGATGATTTGTTGATGAGACAGAGTGATCAGCAGCAGGCGCTTCTTGACTTAATGATATTGAGACTGAAGGGTTGACTTCATTCACAGGGATATGAGCAGCCTCTGTTGTAGGAATTGACAGATCATTAGCACTTGCCTCATAGTGTTCATCAAACATAGGATCAAAAAATTTCTTCAAATCATCTTCAGTTGGAGGTACATATGGAGTTGCTGGAGGGGAATTTGGTACAAGGGATGAACCAATGGGACTGTTTTGAAGTGCGGGTCTAGAACTGGATTGTCCTAGAGCCATTTGACTGGTCAGCTCATCAAACGCAACTTGAATTGTTTCCATGATATTTCGGGTTCTCTTGTTGTAGATTCAGTAACCTTTTATGCTTGGTGCATATCCAACAAATACTCCAATGTCCGCTTTAGCTTTCAATTTACCTAAATCTTGACCGTCATTAGTTGGATAACATAAAGCACCAAACACACGAAGATATGATAGATCAGGTATTCGATTGTGGACAAGTTCGTATGGAGTCTTTCCATGAGATGAGTGAATTAGAGATCGATTTTGAGTGTAACATGCAGTGGCAATAGCTTCAGTCCATTGAAACATTGGAACCTTTGAGTAAATCAGCATTATTCTTGCAGCTTCTACAAGAGTTCGATTTCGTCTTTCAACTACACCGTTCTATTGAGGAGTTCGAGGAACACTTCTTTGAGGACGATTCCAATACTTTCATAAAATTCATTGAGTTCTTTATTAACAAACTCAGTTCCATTGTCAGTTCGGACGATTCGAACCGTTTTGTTGAGTCGGATGTGAAGTTGTTTAATGAATTTAATGATGACATCTGGAGTTTCGTCCTTTGTCCTAAAAAACTAACCCAAGTGAATCAGGAGTAGTCATCAACCACTACTAGCACATATCTCTTCCCATTAATAGTTTGCACTCTCATTAGGCCGCACTGATAAGGTTTTAAAATGTACCTTTTTGAGGGGTCATTTAAGCCCTTATTTGATCACTTTTGTATCCGTTATTACTTAATATCGTTCCTTTTCACTTTTTAGGTCTCTTGAAGGCAAATTGCTGTAATGGCACTTATTTGGACGAAAAGGCGCAGATATACGAAGAAAATAGCCAAATTCAAGAATCGAGACACTCAAGATGCTGAAATACAAGGTGATGGCGTCACTGTTTAACTGCGACGCCGTCGGAGCATTTTGTGACCGCACAGAAGCCAATTTTTTTTATTTTCAAGTGACGGTGTCAGGCTTTAAAAGAGTAGGCCATCGAAACTCAGACGGCCTAGATTTGATCCAGACGGCGTCAGAAGATGAAGCCGACGGCGTCCCAACCATAAGGTGACGTCGTCACAAGCTGCAACATGCGCGCAAAGTAGCTGATACTGTTTTGGCCATAACTTTTGCATACGAACTCGGATTTAGGTGATTCAAAAGCCCACGCGACCACAACGAGAAAATCTACAGTTTGGTGAAAAAAAGTTATCGTGACGCCATCACTCTTTAGGTGTGACGCCGTCACTCTTTGCCGACAGAAAATCTGCCTATAAATATAACATTATAACTTCACTTTTTGGTAGGCTCTAAACCCTAACTCCGATTCCAGGGTTTAGATAGGTGTTTTTCCAGCAACTTTGAAGGTTTCAATCACTCCAAAAACATCTTGTAATGCTTTGTTGATTATATCTTAATCCATATATTCAATTTATCATTATGTCTATCCTATGCTTGATTGCTTGTGTGTATGCTTGCATGTTCTCCATGTCTGGCTAATTTACTTGTGTGTTTGCTTATGGAATATGAAACTTAATTATTGAATATTGATTGGTTGTCTCTTATCTTAATTGTTAATGATCTAGTAATGCGATAGGTCATTCGTTGTGTACTTAATGCTTGATTAATCTTTGTGAACCTTAGGTTATAGCACCTAGAGCAGTTGTAAGCTAAAACATCCAAAGAGGCCTTAGAGTTAGAGTTTATACTCCCTAGTGGGTTTTGTAGGCGAGGCCCTTTGGTAAGTTCAAAGAGTTAGGGATAAACGCATACCCTACGACTTTAGACACACAACGCGTTAAGAATAAGGACGTGACAATTCAACCATCAATAGGAGATAATTAAGGAGTAATACAACCTAGGTAAACACATCTTTAAATCAACATCGAGCACACAACAATAGACATAGAATATCCTTAGCTTAGTTAATTAGATAAGTAGAGTAATCGGTAGAAATACCAACCCCCAAATCCAAACCCCAAGATTCGTACCTTTCCATTTCATAAAATATAAAAAATACAAAATAATCATCCCTCACCTTTAGACATAAATCGACATACACTTCAGCCTAACGACACTATTCCCCTAGAGAACGATATCAATACCCGTGGCTTACCTTAATACTACACTACAACGATTAGGTTCACTGCCTAGGGTGTTATAAAACTTGCTCGAAGAAAAGGAAGTTCCTTTGACCTCGAACGACACGTGTAGCGTTATCAAGTTTTTGGCGCCGCTGCCGGGGAATAGTTATTGTTTAGGCTTGATTTATATCTCGTTTAGGTCTACTCACAAGATTCCTATCAAGTGAGATTTTTTATTTTTATTAGCTTTCTTGTAGTCTATCCCCCTTCTTCGTGTTTGTGTTCGTAAAACCATTTTCATTTGTCGCTATGGCAAGTGAAATTGCATTTGAATCATTAACAAATGAGGAACAATTGAATTTCGCAGATTGGATTGGTTTTTATTTTTCTAATTAATTTGTGAGTGAACTTAGAGATATCCAAAAGGAGAAGGGTGTAAGGTTGGATGGGTTTGATAAATTTTATGCTTGTGTGGCTACTATTAAACGATCATTGTTAGAATCAACTCCTTCTAGTGAGACCCTTTGGAAAAATATTAAGAAAAGCGTCCTAAGTATAAACCGTCAGTTGTTACAACTTGAGGAAATGGATAAGGAGGATTTATCTAACCTTAGGCATCATGATCAAAAAAGACCTAGTTTTTAAGAACATGGAGCCTAAACCCGAACAAGATTGCGAGATGGTTGAAGCTAAAATACTTAGTTGCATGTGTGGGATAGATTTAAAAACATATGACACACGTGAGGAATCCTTTAGGCAAATAGAACATAGTAGTCAAGTTTTTGAGAACAATTCTTATGAATCGGACCAAGAATTTGAAATGGCCAAAGAAGGATTTGAGATGCTTAGGAGTGTATTTGGGTCAGATCATACTAAACATTTATGAGATCTAGATATAATGGAAAATGAGGTGGAAACTCCAAGCCCACAAGCCCTACCATCACTTGAGGAACACACATCGCCTATAACTTACCCGGAAGAAGTAGAAGAAACTATAGGAACCCCAATTGATATAGAACCTTTAGACCAAACGCCACTAGAGAATGTAGGTTTAGATGCTTGTTGTCATGACCTCTCTCCTAGTCCTAGGAAAGTTCCTAATTTTGATGAACCGGAGCCTCAACCAAAAACCTTACCCAATTTTCCGTCTTTAGATGTGAATCTTGGAATTGAATTAGGCCCCAATCCACCCATCAAAATAAATAATCCGGGTAGTTGCTTGATAAAGGTGGTAGACTCTAGGCCATATAGAATGGAAGCTAATATAGGAGTAACCCATGACCTTACACACGTATATCACCCATTCATGGTTGATAACAAGAAACACTATGGGTTTAAACCAGGTTTATTAGGTCAAGATGGATCCTTAACTAAGAATCTTTTGAAGTTGATAGAAGATGATCCATTTTTAGGAGAGAGATTTGATTCACCCGCTACACCAATAAACTTAGGTAAGGTTATAATGAATGGAGTACACTCCTTTGAGCATATAAATCACCCATCACCCTCTTCTCACGTAGCAAATTTCCACCCTAAGGGTGTGTATTGCTACTATCACCCGCACTTAAACTTAAGTGTAGGGAAAACCTCCCCTTTATCCGTTAAATAAGGGTAGAGTCAGGCTCGTGACTCGAACAAAAACAAGCGCTTCTTAGGAGGCAACCCATGTGTATTTGTTTTTCATTCTTATTTGTGTGTTGTATATCTTCTATTGATTGTTTATTCTCATGTTTGAATTTGTAAAAATGCTTTATTTTGTCTTTAATCTCGTCTTAATTACATATAAAGGTATTTTACATAAGGGATAAGTGTAGGGAGGATTACACACGTTTTCAAAAGAAACGTGAACATGAGAATTACAATTATTTAAAAGATATAAATGTGTGTTTGTTCGAGTCAAATGCTTGATCGAGTCATAACGGATGTTTTGCAGGAAATTTTTCCAGATTTTAAAGATATTAGTTTTCCAGAATTTTTTCCAGAAAATCGCAAAACAGTTTTTGTCAGGATAACCTGACGGCGTCAGGATCGCAACCTGACAGCGTCAGGAAGGAGCAGAAACAACTGATTACTTTTTCTCGTTTTCTGTGCTACTTATAAATTTTTTGGAATTTTCCAGGTCTTAATTTTCTAGAAAATCTGCAAACATCCATTCCACAAGCATTATATCTTATTTAAATCTGGAATTACATCTTGCTGTGATTTTTCTTTGTTCGGTTTGATGCGTTGGGTTGTCTGTTTTCTTAAAGTGTGCAGGTTTTATTTATCAAAAAGAAGAAACATAAGATTGGAAGGAGCTTTTCACGCATACATTCTTCTTGGAAAGGATTTAACCACTACTTTACACGGATCCTACAGAGCTAATCAGGGGGGTACTTGTTTCTTTCGTTTTTAATTACCTTCCATTATCATAACTTTGATACTTTCGGGGAAAATTGGGGACAATGTTCAGTTTAAGTGTAGGGAGGGAAAATAAAACAGGGACTTTGAAACTATGCTTATCCTTGATTATTTGCTTTGTCCAATTGTATTTGTGTAATAAACCATGAGAAAATGTCGGTTAGGGTAATTTTGGCACCAAATTTAAAATTTTTCATGACATATAGGAGTGGGCCATTAGTCTTAACAAAAGCGTCTCACGGATAGGAAGTTACATGACTAGCACAAAAACCTTTTACCACCTAAATTCCACCCAAAATGTGAGGATCACCCTTAGATTAGTAGGAATTAAAGCATTCATCTTTAATGCTTAGAGTGTGAACCGGTAGTATAATAGATTCTAGAACTTGTTTTGTAATCCATCCCGAGATCGCTAGTAAGACTACACTTGTGTAGTTAGGAATAACTAAATGATAAGAGGCATTAGGATAACCCTTGTTTGACACCCGTAATATAATTACTTCTTCCACATCGGTTGAGTAATTCCCCCACACCCTTGCATTGTACTCATCTTTAGTACACGATACCCCTAGTTAACCCCTCAGAGCCTATTCTTTTCGCGGTTCTCGTGATGTTTCGGTTTTCCGGAATATCAATGAAGAGCATTGTTTACACCCCACCCCCAAATGTACACCCAAATAAACTTAGCGTACCTTGTATGCACTCACTTTTAGTGCATTATTGTTTATCACCCTAAACCCTTAGTTCAATTATTTAGTTGCTTGCATAATTTGCTAAGTCGAGTCATATCCTTTGTACACAGTTTTGGGATGATTGGGACTCATGGGAAAAAGTTAAAGTTTATAAAATGATTGGAAGGGAACGTTAAATTCCCTAATTTGCGTAATAACATACCCCAAGTGTTTTGATCTTTTCAATTTGGGTCAAATTAGTGTTAGAGTAATAAAAACTCAAGTGTAGGGATGTGCCTATAAATCCCTATCATTTTGATGTTACCGTAGAGGATGGTAGAGTAAAAATGTATGAAAAGAAAATATACGGGCTACCATCCTACATCTATCCTTTAAATTTATGTTTGTTGGTTTCAGTTATCTAGAGTTTAGAGTGTCGAGTCTTGGCTTAGCAACGCCATTCTTCGTATGCTTGTAACAAAAAGATTTTTGACTTGCCACCACTAAATAGCCTATCCCACCAAACCCTTTGTTTCCCTACCATAAGCCTAACATTACAACCCTTTAAAGACCTCTTTGATAGTCTTTCCTAGGTGCTTACGTCAAAGCGATGGAGGTTTGATCTATTCTCAAGACTATGGTAATCTATGTACTAGGACCGGTTAATGAGTGTTTAAACTTCCATTTCCAACTTGTTATATTGCATATACACCCGAGAGAGATGTGAGTATCCAAACACCCCATGTGAGGTGCTAGTATGTAATTTTCGTGCTTGTTATGACTTTTGCGGGGCTTATATGTGTTGTGGACTGTTTTAAACCAATGCTTCATGACCTCTAACTTATAAATTAATTGGCTAAAAGCACATTTGCTTGAGGACAAGCAAATACCATGTGTAGGGATATTTGATAAGGTTTTAAAATGTACCTTTTTGAGGGGTCGTTTAAGCCCTTATTTGATCACTTTTGTATCCGTTATTACTTAATATCGTTCCTTTTCACTTTTTAGGTCTCTTGAAGGCAAATTGCTGTAATGGCACTTATTTGGACAAAAAGGCGCGGATATACGAAGAAAATGGCCAAAGTCAAGAATCGAGACACTCAAGCAGCTGAAATACAAGCTGACGGCGTCACTGCTTAACTGGGACGCCGTCGGAGCATTTTGTGACGGCACAGAAGCTAAATTTCTTATTTTCAAGTGACAGTGTCAGGCTTTAAAAGAGTAGGCCGTCGCAACTCAGACGGCCTAGATTTGATCCAGACGGCATCAGAAGATGAAGCCGACGGCGTCACAACCATAAGGTGACACAGTCACAAGCTGCAACATGCGCGCGAAGTAGCTGATACTGTTTTGGCCATAACTTTTGCATACGAACTCGGATTTAGGTGATTCAAAAGCCCACGCGACCACAACGAGAAAATCTACAGTTTGGTGAAAAAAGTCATTGCGACGCCTTCATTCTTTAGGTGTGACGCCGTCACTCTTTGCCGACAGAAAATCTGCCTATAAATATAACATTATAACTTCACTTTTTGGTAGGCTCTAAACCCTAACTCCGATTCCAGGGTTTAGAAAGGTGTTTTTCCAGCAAACTTAAAGGTTTCAATAACTCCAAAAACATCTTGTGATGATTTGTTGATTATATCTTAATCCATATATTCAATTTATCATTATGTCTATCCTATGTTTGATTGATTGTGTGTATGCTTGCATGTTCTCCATGTCCGGCTAATTTACTTGTGTGTTTTTTTAGGGAATATGAAACTTAATTATTGAATATTGATTGGTTGTCTCTTATCTTAATTGTTAATGATCTAGTAATGTGATAGGTCATTCGTTGTGTACTTAATGCTTGATTAATCTTTATTAACCTTAGGTTATAGCACCTAGAGCAGTTGTAAGCTAAACCATCCAAAGAGGCCTTAGAGTTAGAGTTTATACTCCCTAGTGGGTTTTGTAGACGAGACCCTTTGGTAAGTTCAAAGAGTTAGGGATAAACGCATACTCTACGACTTTAGACACACAACGCGTTAAGAATAAGGACGTGACAATTCAACCATCAATAGGAGATAATTAAGGAGTAGTACAACCTAGGTAAACACATCTTTAAATCAACATACGAGCACACAAAAATAAACATAGACTATCCTTAGCTTAGTTAATTAGATAAGTAGAGTAATCGGTAGAAATACCAACCCCCAAATCCAAACCCCGAGATTCGTACCTTTCCATTTCATAAAATATAAAAAAATACAAAAATAATCATCCCTCACCTTTAGAGTTAAATCGACATACACTTCGGCCTAACAACACTATTCCCCTAGAGAACGATATTAATACCCATGGCTTACCCTAATACTACATTACAACTATTAGGTTCACTGCCTAGGGTGTTATAAAACTTGCTCGAAGAAAAGGAAGTTCCTTTGACCCCGAACGATGCGTGTTGCTCGAAGAAAAGGAACTTCCATTACAGATTTTGTTTGTTTTGGTTTGTGAGCATATTTCGTGTTTTTTCCCAATTGGCAAGCTGAACAAAGATGATCATTTTCATATTTTAATCTGGGTAAGCCTCTAACAAGATCCTTTCTGGAAAGGTTGTTTATGGTGCCAAAGTTCAAGTGATTGAGACGACGATGCCATAACCAAGACTTTGTTTTAGAAGCCTTTGACAGCAAGCAGATTGGAGAAGACTTCATCGTGTCATTGATAGAGATGGTGTATAGGTTTGAACCTCGAGTACCTTTTAATAATTCCACATCATCAAGTTCTCTAACGAAACAAGTATGTTTTCTAAAATCCACTTCTAGATCGGAATCACAGAATTGACCAACAGAGAACAAATTATGACCAAGTCCTTCCACATAATCTCCATAACCAATAATAGCTCCAAAATGGTCGTTCCCGAATCTAACTGTCCTGATGAATTTACTCACGAAGTTCATGAGCAGCGATCGGTCTCCAGTCATATGCTTGGAACAGCCTGAGTCCAGGTACCACAGAACGATTTGAACGATCTGCAGTTGAACACAGACAAGAATGGATAACTGAATAATTGGGATCCCCATGCAATAATGGGTTCCATTTGGTTAGTAACAGTGATTGGAACTCCCACATCAGAAATAGAGACATCCGTATCAGAAATAGAAGCAATGGAATCATTATGAAGAGATGCAATACTAGTGTCCGTATTTGACCTATTCAAAGTATGTTCACTTCTTAAGAGAATAGTTCTACCAGTAGGCATCCATTTTCTAGTGGGCATTATCTGATTAACCTTATGGCCAACAGGTATCCATTGATAATCTATCTTACTAAATGTTCTTCCTGTGGGTTTCCACTATTTTCTAACTTTCTTTCGCCTTTGCCTTTTAGCCTTCTTAGCATGATTTTTGGCAATAACAATTTTAACTGGGCATTTGACAGCATTAGACAAAACTTTCATACCACATTCATGATTAGTAACAGAATTCAAGCAGACATCATTACATGGTTTGCAGATAGTATCAGAATTCGAATTAATTACAGTACGCCTATGGCTAATACTAAAATCAACACGATTCGTTTTATTCAAGTCAAACTTAAAGTTCCTAGGTTGGTCTTCTACTTTCTTCCAATGCATATTCTTAGCTTGTGAGGTCCTATCTTGCTTGGTATTGCCTGGAGGCTTTTACCCGCTTGCTTTAATGTCATTGATTACTCCTGTAGAGGGAATTATAGGAACATTAGTTGGTTGAACTACTTTTTGCATTCCTGAACTAGATGTGCAAGGATCTGAACTACTAGAAGGCACATTAGTGTTTACTTTCTTAAAAATGCGCATGAAATGGTTTGTATGCTTGGCACTAGGCATAGAGCAAGGTATCACAGCTTTACCTTTCGCACCTAAGGATTTAGGATATGTTGCAATTAAACATTTTAGCAGCTCCTGAGATCATTTGGCACAAATACAAGCAAACTTAATTTCTCTATCAAGAGGTTTATTTATGAAATCCTCTTCCACAATCTCACGGAGACATTCTAGACTATCCTTAAGGTGAGCACAGTAGTTATTGAGAATCTAAAGGAGGAGGCATTTGGGAGCCAGTCACATTGTTCTTTTCACCCTTTAATTGAGAGATTTGGGCTTTCAACTTTCTAATCGTGTTACAATGAGCTTGAATCTGTTCGTCATGTTTGTTTATCTGAAAAACTGCATCAAACTCTGGAGCATCTAAGGATGTCTTGATATTTGAGGTTTTGACACTTTCTTTAATATGTTGATATTTTAGTTGTAAATTAAAATGTTCAACTTCTAGTTTAGAAAGATGTTTTACCAAATTATCGTGATCATCCAGATCAATTTTCTCATTAAGTTTAGAATTAGTCTATTCAAGCTCAATGACACGATCGTGGGAGACTTTCAGAGCAACAGATAATTCATGAAATTGAGAAGCATTAATGGAACAATTTGTAGCAGTGAAAAACACATCTTGAGCAATACATTCAGAAATCAGATTCTCATTCAGTGTATGCAGGTTCTTCCTCTCAATCTCATTATATTTTAATTCTCGCTCAAAGTCACTAACCTCAACTATCATTACATCAAATTCCTTTTCCATTTATTTAATATCTGAATCCATCCCCTTTTTAAGACTCTCAAATTGATCTTTTAGTTATTTAAAGAAAGGCATGACCTCAGTTAAATAGCATTCTTTAGTTTGCTCAAAACCCCTTTCCCCTTCAGTTATACCAGTGGGTGTGATCATTTTCTTACAAGTTTTCTCAAAATAAACAAATAATTGAAAGATAACATATTGACTGATTAAGGTCTTGCTTTTAGTGGCAATAGTCCTAGGAACTGGATGCATTGGTGTATTGGGAGGATACACAGTTGCTGAAGGCATTTTCCTAAGAGGGGGGTTTGTTACAATAAGATTCTCTGCTTTTTGCTTATCTAAATCCTTTTTCCAGAACACTTGTTCGGGCGTTAACAACGTCTGAGGCTTAAACTTGTTCAAGGAAATCCAATTCTCCTTTTTGTAATCATGGGGTTTGATAGTTATTTTCTTCTCTTTACATTTAGGATCATCTAGTTTCTTATACATCTTCTCCCTAGTGACTTCATCTGATTTCTTATCTTCCTCAGTACACTCAGCGCAACTAGGTTTCTCTCTAGGCTTAAGGATTACATTTCCATCATAAAGTACCTTATGAGCACTTCTAGCCTTTTTAATGACCTTTGGATTTGGTTCCTCAACAAGGGGAATGCTATGTTTATCGCTTAAGACTCTATGCTTAATGATCATGTGAGCAGTCTGAATGGTGTTTCCTTGTACGTACAACTTATTTTCAAGCTTGTTTTTCAAAGTTTTTAGATTGGAAAAATCATTCAAAAGCTTTGATTCCTTAGCATTGAATTCTTGCTTAAGCATTTTCACATTTTCTTGAAGTTCTTGTTTTTGCTTAGCAGTTTTAGAAAACTTTTCTTGTAAGGAGTTTAACTCATGTTTTAATACTTCTTCTCTAAAATTACTTTTTCTAATAATTGTAAGCATTTGGTCATCCATTTCCTGCTCACGGGTGGTCAACTCAAATTTGGCACGTTGTTCATAAATATCGACACGTTCTTTATAGGCATTCAGTTCAGAGATAACCGAATCATCAGGGGTACATGCAGTGTATTCATTAAAGACATAGTCATCATTGATCGCGGAAGATGCATTACTTGGTACAACCTCACTTTCACTTTGTTTCATATATTTATCATATGGGACAATATTGCTATTACCCACATTATCAATATCTGATTCATAAGTCTCAAGAGATTGTACTTCATTATGCATCTTTCGCTCATCAACATCATCATATAGTTTTAGTACCTCTGAGATGATTTTGTCTTTGGATGGAACAGCTTGTTGTGGTGGAGAGACCTTTGGAGAAACCATAGGTGAGATGCTAGCCTTGAAGATTGTTTGAGCAGTAGGTTCATCATCGACATCAGAGTCAAATGCATCACAATCAGCTACTTGAAAGGCATTCTGATGATTATGACCCATCTCCTAAATTGGCTGTTCATCAATATCAACATCATAAGTCTTGGCATTTCCTTCAACAAGAAACAATAACTCCTCTTCATCCAAAGCAGCTCCATTATCCTGAGCTTGCACAAGCAACATCTTATCCCTGAAGTACTCTGCATTCCGAGGACGTTTTGGCGATGTACAGTTCCTTGCAATATGTCCCTCTCCTCCACAATTGTAGCACTTGATTGTCTTTGCTTGTCCCTGATTTCCATTTCTTCCCCTATTCAGATATGCCACATATCCTCTACCAACTCCACCTCTTCCTTGTTCGTACTGCCTTTCTTGAACTGGCTGCACCATAACCTTCCCATCTCTGACAGTGGCTTGATTGTGTGGATTGGATGCTGTTCTGAGGTTGTTGTTGGTGTGTGGGAGAGAGTTCATATTTTGACTAATCATGAGAGCCAGTTGATTAATGAAGTTTCCCACGGCTGCATCAGCATCAGCTTGTTTGAACATTGGATCGGGAATGAGTTTGTGATTACCATTACCCATGGGTATAACTTGAGAAGCTTTGGTGGTAATTCCAACATTTGTGTAAAAGGCAGTAGAATCATTTGATGAGCTTGTCTCTCCCTGGTTGGTTTTGAACTAATCAAGAATCCTTTTTTCAAACATTGCATGTCTCTCATTCTGAAGAAGAAAAGCATACAGTTGCTCATAGTTGGTGTTCTTCAAACCTTTAGTTAGCTTCACAGAAGTGACAAACTTGTGCCATTCGGGATTCATGTTGTTCACAAACTTTGAGTTCAGCTGAATGTTTGGCATGGTCATTTTGATGTTCCTCATGTCATTCACAAGCTTATGGAATCTCACATAGTACTCATTGACACTTTCATATGGTTTCATCTTGAAGTGCTCAAATTCATCATACAGTTGTGATCCTCTGTCTTCAACAGTTAATTCAGAACCTGAGAGAAGCATCTTGACATTATCCCATACAGCCTTTGCTTCAGTGTTGTGATTGATAAGCTTCTAGATGTCTTTTGGAAGACCTTGAAGTATAATGTTAGACGCCCTGATATCTGCATCGAATCTCTTTTTTTCCTTCTCATTGAGCTCATCATACGTCTTAGGTATGTCTATTCCATTGATCATTGTTCCATCTGCAGCTGTATCAATTAAGTCTCTAGTAGTCTCAATCTGATAAGGTCCTTCATCAATGGATTTGAGAATGTTGACCCCATTTTCCTTTCCAAGATAGTACAATCTGATTCGTTGTACCCAAGAGTCGTAGTCGGTTCTGTCAAGCATAGGTGGGCGAGTATCTGAGCCAGCTGCTTGAACATCCTTAGCAACAGTAGAGATGATTGTAGGTACGTTGGTAGACATGTTAACAAATTACACGGTATTTTATAACTCTATGATTAAACCGGGAAATAGATTCTTTCACTGGATTTTACTAAATCAAGAGAAAACGTATTATAAGCAAAAATCACCCAAGTTGCTAAGAAACCTTGAACCAATTAGCTAAGAACCAAGTAGATAACTATCAAGTCGCTATAATGCCAAGTCGCTAAGACACAGTTAAGTCGCTAAAGAAAAACTCGCTAAGCACCAAGTCGCTAAGTTGTCAAGTCGCTAAATAGCAACTCGCTAAGCACCAAATCGCTACGACCAAGTCGCTAACAAACTTAAGTACAAGTCGCTAACTTTCACCAAGTCGCTACCCATAGTGGAGAATCCACTAAGTGTACTGTTTGTCGGCTTGTCTCAATATACAAGTCGCTAAGCTCAAATCGCTAACAACTTTAACTACAAATCGCTACCAACTTACAAAGCAAGTCGCTACCAATAATAACACTCCGTGGCTCAAGTCGCTAGCATGAAAATCTCACAAACTCCACTTTTCAATCTAAAAACAACCCAACCACGATGATTCAAGCTTACCAAATCAAAACCCAAGCACATACAATGATTCTAAACACAAAAATACACCCAAGATTAAAACTTTAACACTAGAAATGAACTAAATGATACAAAAACCACTAAACTTTTTCAAACTCTAAAACCATCTAAAAACCACTAGAAATCCAAGGATATGTAAGAGATGATCAAACCATGGCTCTTGATACCATATGTAACATATTGGATTTCACAAACACACTAAACCATAAGATCAAGTAGGCGTATAAGAGATGTTCTAGAGAGAGAAAGTTAGAGGTTTCGGAACTTTAGTGAGAGAAAGAAAAATCTTACTATAAGCTCCAACTCTCTACCTTGGGAGGTAGAGAGTATTTATAGTCCTACAATAAAACGCCACCTGACGGGCTGTGGATCAGGCATACAGTGGGTAAAGACCCGTCCGTCCTCCACGGTATTACTTAAACTAAATACTACTTAACTTATAACAATCTATGACTACGAGCTTTCTAACGATTACATATACTTGAGGTGACTGACTCTTCAATAACTGGATTTACTAAATCCTAACAATATCATTTTTAATGATGTTTAGGAACCCATGACACCTTAAGAAGGTGTATGGTAGGTTTATAATAGATTTGGTGTTGATTTGAAGTGGTTAGAATAAGTATTACCCAAGAAAAATCAATTTCGACAACATTAAATAACGGTCTGATCATATTTGTGAAATCTGGAAATTTTGACAGGAGATAAAATATTTTGGGCTAGATGTTCAGAAAATATACTTTAAAATGAAAATGTGGTCGCTTGAACGGGTTAAAACGGATTTATAACGAAGAAGTTATGCTATTTTCAATTTTAACGACGAAAACTATAATTTCCGGAAAATCAGCATGCTGTCCAGATTTTTAAGGGTAAAAAATAAGTCTTAAGCGTTATCTAAATGAGTCGATTTATCAAAAATATATTAGTATACTTTAACACGAAGCTAAGGACATATAAAACGTAGAAAACGGACTTATAACGATTAAATTACACGTGTTTAATAAGGTTGACGTAACTATTTTCACAAGTATAACACATATATATTTCCTATTAGCAAAAACTAGTTGTCGCTAGTGACCATGTTGAGAGTCGTTTTTAACATCGATAGAATACTTTTTAGAAAACGATCTCTTCTAGTAAAAGTAAGTTCACCTAGCCTATTTTCCAAAATGTTCAACCGTTCGTCAAACGGAGTTGTAACGAATAAAATACGGTCACTCAAATTTTGCCGAAAACTACCCTTAAACAATATTTTTGGTACCAGTACACTACTTTACCTATGTTTTTCTCCATGATCGAGACCTCTAAGATGAAAATTTAAAAGCTAAGACTTTGAGATAATGCTACAAGCTTTCCAAAACCATTGAGTTTGTTTCCTAACACTCGATATTCACTATTTTACGACTAGCTTTTCGAGGCCATTTAGTCACTTTCATGAATTGTCAGATTATATTGTTTTACGACGAAAAGCTATAATTTCTTAATAAATCACTAAATGACTATCGTAGGATATCATTTCAACATAAATACTTGTAAAGTAATTTATAACTTGACAATACGTTATAAACTTATTTTTCGACGATAAACTTTATTTTCAAAAATTCACAAGTGGTATAGATATCATACGAGTTGCATGCATAACATTACATCATAACGTATTATAGATCATATCATTCATAATAGGTCACGGTTAGAGATTTGCGCTTCATTTCAGTACTCACTTATGCCATCGCGTCATTGTACCAAGTGAGTTTTCATAGCCCCGTTTTACAAGCTTATACATTATTTCAAACCTACGGGGGAGAATACATTGCACATCATTTTTATTACGATACCAAGTATATTAAATTCATTACATTGCTTAAGTTACTTCATTGCCAATTGAATGTCCCCATTTCATAATCATGAACCGTTAATTTCGGAAGAAGCGAGGGTGAGTGAATAGATCTATTAAGGGTGACTCCTCCATCCGGGAATTTCATTTAATATCATTATTTGAGTTGTTTGGCAAAACACTCTGTTGGGGCGAACATCAGGAACAGTCTAGCTTCGGTGTCATGTGCTTATAGCAATTGTATCATTTTTATGTGACATATTTTTCATACATAGCCTATACTTGTGGTAGTCGTATAAAACATTTACATAAACTCTATGAACTCACTCAACCTTTGTGTTGACACTTTTAGCAATGTATTTGCAGGTATCTAAGGCACATACTTCATGGCATGCATAAGTACTTATCATAGAGTCGCGGTGACGACACGTCTCACATGGATTTTATGCACTTTAATTAAAAAATCGTTTGGATTGTATCAAACTTATTTCCGCAAATGTTGACTATCTTTTACGGACCTATCTTTTGTAAACTCCGAATGTTTTATTATATAAAATGATGTGCTTTTCAAACGACACTTTAGGTCGTTCAATATAACTGTGATTGTGGTGCTATGACAGTCATCCCTTTGAAATTCCATTCCGCTGCAAAACAGGTAATTTGGGGGTGTGACATTGTGTTATTGCCATTTTAAGGGATGATCATAAATAACTCCAATTTATTTGACAGAAATCCGAGCAGTGTCAGAATCTGTCAAAAAGAGGGATTATAGCAAGCTAAAGGTATCTGACGATATGGTTGAGTATGCCATGGCTACTTATGAGAATAAGTGGGATATAGGAGATGACATTGCTGATGTGATACTTGAAGACTTGTGGGAAAAATATGGGAATAAGGAGTCTGAGAAAGGTTAGAGTTAATGTTTGCAAGCTAAGAAAGTTGTAATGGGTGAACTCTGATTCTTTCTGTTTTGTCTATCTTTCCAGATACTAACGTGAAAGGAAATGAAGTTGATGTTATCATTATTTCAGACACATATGATGATGAGTATGGGAACATGTCTTCTAAGACCACTAATTTGAAAGGTTCCACTTCCCAAGCTTCCAAGGCGTCCAAGGCTTCCGCTCCCAAAGTTGTACTTGGTCTTGTAGCAGTTGTGGGATGCTCCGGCACAAATAGGAATGAGTGGTATGTGCCTCCCCCTAAGGACCTCAAGTCTCCCCCCATGAATAACAAGCCTCCCATCAAGAAGTTCACCTGTTATTTTTAGTTGTTGATGTAATGAATATGTATATTTTTTGGCAGATGGTTACTGAAAATGATACTTGTTAACATGTATATTTTGCTTTATATGGTGTAATTAGGTGGTGGTGTAGGTATATTTTGGATATGTTGTTTTCATTTTGTAGTTTGCACTTGCATATCCAGTTTAGGTGGGTACTTGGGAAAACCCATTTTGACTTATAAGGTCAACAAACCAAATTATTAGAGGAACCACACCGAATTGTTAGTATTTAAAATCTCTTTTGTTTGACTTATAAATTCAACAGATTCAAATTGTATCCAAAATTTAATTATTATAACAAAAGAATCACACACATATCAGTTAAGCTACATTTAGACTGAAAGACAACATAGTATTTCTTGCTAGGAATTCATTGTGTTAAATGACTAGTAGGTGATCCATTTGGTCTTTTAGTTGCAGTTGCTTCAACTGGTGTTTGTCTTGGGCGTTCTCCATTTCGTCTTTCAGTTGCAGGTGCTTCACGTGGTGTTTGGCTTGGGCGCTCTCCACTTGCTATTTCAGTTGTAGGTGGTTCACTTTCATCTTCATCACTGCCCAAGGATGCACCAACACTAGTAGGTGCAGAAATATGTAGACCCATCACATATCCACCGCTATCTCCTGTGGTTGTGTTTTTCCTGGTAACACCATCGCTACCAGTATAAGATGTGTTTCCCCTTATCTCAAGGCACACTGGACAAACATACCACATGAAAGCTCTATAAGGTGGACGCCTAGCAAAAAAGGTCAATCCAGCCCTGTTTTCCCTTTCAACCCAACAGTCAATGCATACCATTTGACAACCATTTTCTACATCCATGGTGATAATATGTTGGTATGATAAACAATTGCTGAATTAAGATGTATTATATAAGTAGAAGGGAGTTGTGGTTGTTGAACAAGTAGATAAGGAGTAAAGACAACATAAATTCTTACAAGCTAGTCAACTTATAAAGTCAACAAAAAAAACATATACATGTTAAAACATAATATTGTCGATATTACAAATGGCTAGAAGAGTAGAAGCTTACAACCTTCGAAAACTGCTGGAATTTGTGCCATTCAGAGCGTGAATTTTATCCAGCACATATGGATGTCTTGGATATAAGTCTTCCACAGACACTCCATAGTAAGCTGCCTCATACTCTGCATCTTCAAGCCAATTTTTCCTCTCCCATTCCTCTTAAATTCTTTTGTACATTCTCTCCTCTTCCAAAAACTGTTGGAATGCCTCTTCATCCAACCTGGACTGCTCTTCATCTTCCTCCAAATTTTTGTGTTCTTCTTCTTGCTCATAAGAGCATCATAAAACTCTTGTTCCATAATCTTTATTATATCGTCTTCATCCATCCACTACAAAAGTAATACATTTGCACATCAACTAGATTGTAAACACACAAGAACAATCGTTATGCAAATGACAATTAAATGAATACATGTTGCCTTCTGCCATCACAATGCCTTTTTCTACCTCGAACCTTAGTTTCCTTTGTTGGTTTTGGTACCTGATCCTTGTGACAGCTAGACTTATTATGTCCAACATTTTGACAATTGGAGCATTTAATCTGTTTACGAGCTTTAGATTTACCCATTTTGACGCCATTTGTCTGAAAGGGTTGGGTTTATGTATATGAATTCAAATTTGTGGTAAAATGTGAGAATAAAGTGCTTGCTATAAGTTAATGCAAATGTGAGGACAGGATAGGGGACTAAAACCTGTGTCCCCTATACTCTTAATTTGTTTGAGCAAGGACCATAGTTCTACCAACACCCAATACAATCAAAACCGATAAAACAACTCTCTTAGACGAATACAACAATTAAGAACATAATTAACAAATTAAAATACTATAACATAACATATAGATTGATTAACTTCATCTTAAACATTAAATATTCAGTACATATTTTTCAAAAAAAAAGGGAAAACATAACCATAGCATTTCCTTCTCAACACTTCCTAAGATCATCAAGGAAGTTGTTCCTGTCACACACCTGTGAGTGTATCTGACAGATCATCCTCCTTATCTCCAACGCCTTCAAGACATTAGCCTTTTGCCTATTGCGAAGATCCTCGATAACCTTGTAGTTCATCACCGTAGTTCGAAAGCCTTCGATCTCAAAGATGTATTCTTGGGTTTCCTTCATACCCCGAATCAAGTCAGTCAAAGTGTTTTGGAGTCCCTTAGCAATGTTGATGTCCTTATCGCTTTCTCTCTGATAAAAGAGAGAAATCGAGTCAAACATGTAGTCAGAGTTCGAAGCTTTGGCGAGTTCTTCAAGTAGTGGGAAGTCAGCCATTGGAAGGTTGTTGGGATTTTCTTAGGATATGTTTCTTTTGATTGTTGGTATGCAATTGGTATAATGTATTAACCAATACATACCAAAAACAACTGGACGTTCCAAATTCAGGGACTAATTGTGAAGTTAGTGAAAAGAGAAATAGTCAAGTTTGTGTGAGAAAAAATACGCGGGAATTTTAAGTGCAAAAAATGGCTAACTGGACAAATTGAGGGACCAAGTGTGACATTTTAAACCTATTACCCTGCAACTTGACCTTTTGCCTTCCTTGATACGCTTATACACAATTAATGTGTTGGGAATCACCAAAAGAACCCAACTAACAAGATCTGAAACAATAAACACAATCATAATAACCCGACCCAATTAACAAAACCCAATCAAAACGAAACCTAACATACATCCACAATCACGTACTGAAACACACATCTAGTCAAACACATTCTTAAAAAAACAAAAAAGTAACAATGCAGGACAAAAGCATATTCGCCTCCACTTTTAAGGATGTGAAGGAAGAAGAAGAAGGTGAGGTCCTGTTCAGAATCCACTATAATGGGGTTTTTGAATATAGCCCACTCAGGTATGAACGAGGTTCATTAATTAATCTATGTGCCTTTACCAGTGATAGGGATATATTTAGTTCAAGCCTTGATAATGTGTTATCAGAGATTAATGAACAAAAATGGGCGTTTTTTTCTGTGATCCTAAACAATCCCTAGAAAATGGTTTGCATTTGATTCATACTGATGTTGATGTTCATACTTTTTTTGGAATGACTGAAACAAATGAGTCAGTTGATATCTTCGTAGCCCAAAAGCCCCAAAAGTTACCACAATTTTACTTAAAAAACATTAGTTTTGAAGTTGTGGGTTGGGTAGAGCAGGATGCTAACTTTAGGATGCTTAGTCAAACACCTTTTAGGACTAGACGTCAATGGCAGGGGATAGATAAGAAAAAAAATGCAGGGGAGTGGAACCAGGACACCAAGAGTGAAAGGTGGTGTTGTAATCAAAGACGAAGAAGGGGTTGTAGCTAAAAAAAGGGAGAAAATTATAGGAAAAGGAAAAGGAAAGATGGTTGATGAAGAGGAGGTTTTGCCCAGAAAAAAAGGGAGAGAAGTTGTTCAAGAATTTAAGCGGGGTTTAGATGGGAAGGGGAAGGCCAAAAATGGTTGAGTTTGCAGGGTTTGATGTTGAGAACTTGCCTGATTTGGACAGGAAGGCTGAAAGGGTTGGTGGTGCTGCTGCTGATGTTTCAAGCGGTGTTAAGACACCCTTTCGGAGCAAAAAAAAAGATTACAAACTGGGTCCTAGCACTGTTCGCCCAAAGGCGACCCTAGGTGATGTTTCAGTGATGAATACCATGTCATGTGTTAAATTCCATTAAGCTGTAACACTACGGTTCATAACTTATATGTTTGTTGTTTGTATATTTGTTTTTGCAGACAATGTGGCAGCAACATCATCAATTTAGGGTTCATGTTTTGTCGGTTCAACAGTTTTTGGATATCGATCAGAGCTGTGTAGATCATTTGAAGATTCAGCAGTTGAACGTTTTGAAGTTGGGCCCAAATTCATCTTTTATATTTTGTAACGTATCAGTATATTAACATGTATCAGAAAATGACTCCGTAGTATCAGTTATGTTCTAGTTTCATCAAACACTGTATATAGTTGACTGTTATAAGTCAACTAGCTAAGTAGTTGATAATGTATAAATTTGTTTGTTAATCCTGGGTAAATTTCTGTGAGCTATTACTTTCTTTACCAGTTGACTTTTATGAAGTCATACTGAAGTGGTGAGGACTTAGGTACACTGATATAACTTGTTCAAACAATAATCCCTTTTTATTTTGGATGGAATAGTTCTTGAGTTAGAATTAACTAAGTTGGGTTATAAATGTGTATTGACTATAATACCCTCCAATAACTAACAGAAAAAAGACGTTGACATAGGTGTTATTGGTCAATGGACGATTCTGGCATTTAATGGCCAAGGTTTGGACATGTGGCGATGAAAAGGCCGAGTTTTGTCCCATCGCGATGCGTCCTGCCAAGTTTAGGGACCAACGGTGTATTTTAGTCTAAATGGCATCGATAAAATGAATGTTAATGATACAAAATAATATGCTATATATTGAGCCCTCATTTCTGTAATGGTTATCTGGTTTACAGGGTACTTCTCTGGGTTCACTTCAACTGAAGTAGACTTGGATGGAGTAGTTCCAAAAAAGAATGCTAGACGTTTTGGGGCGGGCAACAACATAGTATCATTAATAAGCATAGAGATCATATCCGACATTTATGGCCTATTCAACGCGTTTTCTTGTACACAAAGAAGTGCGACATGAATAGTTCTCAACAATTTTTGTATGACACAAGTGCCTAGTGTTGGATCCTCCAATTGCAATGCATCTCCTTGTTGCCAAAGCTCCCACACCTAAAACAGTTCACACATGGTTCACTTTTTATCATACTGTGTACGTAAATTAAAAAGATTTATTTTAGACTAACATATCCGATTAAATTGAGTGTCTTGTCGAGATGAGTGAAGCTAGTATTTCTTCTTCCACTCACTATTTCTAGTACTAGAACTCCAAAGCTAAACACATCAGACTTCTCTGAAAAAGTCCCTTCCATTGCATACTCAGGAGACATGTAAGTATGTAACCACTGCATAACGTACTCGTATTAAAAAAAATGAAATGAATCTGTGCTAAATGGTAACTTTATGAAGAGAAAGTGTTCTTACTATGTTCCAACCGCCCTGTTGGTCATTGCTTCAGTTTCATTTTCTTTAAAAATTCTGGCCATACCGAAATCAGAGATGTTTGGGTTAATACTTGTGTCTAGCAAAACATTGCTAGCCTTGAGATCTCTATGTATAACACGAATTCTCGAGTATTTATGCAGGTAAAACAAACCCTGAGCAATTCCTTCAATGATTTCCATCTTTTTGGCCAGTCTAGCAGTGCCTTTCGGGTTTCATCTATTTAATCATTTTACCAAAGGATGAGTGCTCGTTGGTTAAGGGACAGGAAGAACTGAACTGACTACATCAGTTGGAATGGGACCTTATATGCCCTCAAGGTAAATTCGTTTAATAGGTTCTTATCCTTTATGAATTTACTCAAGAAGAACAGCCTTGTTTACAACAATTGGAGCATATTCAGTGGAAAGTTTTTAGAATTGGTAAAGTGGTTCTATTTGGTGCATCTCAATTATGATTCATTAGACATGATACCACCCGTTATTCATGAGAAGGAGATAGATTTGCTGAGTTTGTATAAGATAGTAGAAGTTTTTGGTGGATATGTGGCAGTCACCTTGAGTGACAAATGGAAATGCATTGCAAGCATACAAGGATTATCAGTTGATGATGATGAAGCCATAAAGGCTTGTTACAGAAAGTTCATAGATCTCTTAAGTGTTTACCACGAGACTGCAAGGATACCCAGTGTTGAAAGAACAAGAGATGTGGGAGAATGCAGTAAGTATGCAGAAGAAAGGGACCCACTGGAAGAATGATGCAGTAGAAGATGGATCACAAGGAGAAGAGATGAACAACTATGGTGTTGAAACGTATGGCAATGTAATGAAAGATGCAGCCCATGACACAACCAGTGAAGACAGCAGTGATTATGAAATCATTGTGTGAAGAAACTGGAAGCAAGTCTCACTCATGAAGTTTTTGATCTTAAAATAATTAGGAGGGAAATGTTACCTGTTAATTATATTAAGATCAAAGTTAGGATGATATTATTATTAGTATATGCTTTTAAAGACAATATATGTATTATTATTTATGTCCTAAGTATGCATGGGTCAAGTAATACCTAAAACGACCCATTGCATGTAAGACAGTTATGTAGGCAGTTATGTTGGTTAGCAGTTACCCCAAACGACACAATGATTAGTTTGTAACTGTCATTTGTTGATTGTGACGTTTGGAAACCTATAAATAGGTCAAATGTTGTAAACAATAATAATCAATTCAATATCAATATTAGTTTTTTTGTTGCATAAATTTTGTCCAAGTTTTACTTACAAACTTTACTGTTACATTACATTTACCAAACACAAGAATACCAATGACAATTTACAACCATTTATATCAATCTAAAGGTGTTGCCAGAAAGCCTGGCCAACATTGGCATCAGAGCCAAGGAAGAATACGATCATGGGAAAGGCAAACACCAAAGATTGATCAAGGTTTCTACACTGGTAGATACTTATTGAGAGAAACACCATCAAGGCTTGTCAAATGGTCTGCAAGAAAGAAGTGCATCAGTCCAAAGGGAAAAGAAATGCTTGTTAAGAAAGTGCTAGAAAATCAGGCTTTTAATTCTTCTAATAAGGCACAAAACCAAAAAGTGCAGACTGAGAACAAATCAAAAAAGGAGAAGAAAGCAAGATGTTTCATCTGTAGGGAGAGAGGAGATGCATACTGGGCATGTGAACAAATAAAAAGGATTGCTGCAATTGAAGTGCAACAAGAGGCAATCACAGACAAGCAAGTACTTGAAGGAGAGGCACAATTTCCAGAAAAGATTCATATAGAACCAGATTATATGATTGAATGTTCAAAGGACAAGTCATGGAATGAAGTTTGGTTTGTTAGCAGTGGTTAAAAACATCACCTTTGCCCAAGCAGAACCTAATTCAAATGAATTGAATACAAGTTCAAGATGATCTTCAAAGAAGAAAAAGAGAAAAAAAAAATTCTCTTATGGTGTGGGTGATGCAGTGGTCAACACAAAGGATGGAGACATTATTGTTCAAGATGTTCAATACACCCCTGAGGTGTCAATGAACATACTAAGTTATGACCTCTTGGAAGAACAAGGATATGTGTTGAAAATTGAAAACAACATGTGCACACTAAAATGCATGTTTGATGAGAACACTGTGGAGACTGGAAAGGAACAGGAGAAAGGCAACAATGGAGAGAACTGGAGTCCAGAGAGCATAACAAATACTTAGATGATTACTTTGAGTCTTTGGACCCAAAGGATGAGTGCTCGTTGGTTAAGGGACTGGAAGAACTGAACTGGAATAAGGAGGACACCCAAGACTATGTGGACAATGACTACATCAGTTGGAATGGGACCTTATATGCCCTCAAGGTAAATTCGTTTAATAGGTTCTTATCCTTTATGAATTTACTCAAGAAGAACAGCCTTGTTTACAACAATTGGAGCATATTCAGTGGAAAGTTTTTAGAATTGGTAAAGTGGTTCTATGTGGTGCATCTCAATTATGATTCATTAGACATGATACCACCCGTTATTCATGAGAAGGAGATAGATTTGATGAGTTTGTATAAGATAGTAGAAGTTTTTGGTGGATATGTGGCAGTCACCTTGAGTGACAAATGGAAAGGCATTGCAAGCATACAAGGATTATCAGTTGATGATGATGAAGCCATAAAGGCTTGTTACAGAAAGTTCATAGATCTCTTAAGTGTTTACCACGAGACTGCAAGGATGCCCAGTGTTGAAAGAACAAGAGATGTGGGAGAATGCAGTAAGTATGCAGAAGAAAGGGACCCACTGGAAGAATGATGCAGTAGAAGATGGATCACAAGGAGAAGAGATGAACAACTATGGTGTTGAAACGTATGGCAATGTAATGAAAGATGCAGCCCATGACACAACCAGTGAAGACAGCAGTGATTATGAAATCATTGTGTGAAGAAACTGGAAGCAAGTCTCACTCATGAAGTTTTTGATCTTAAAATAATTAGGAGGGAAATGTTACCTGTTAATTATATTAAGATCAAAGTTAGGATGATATTATTATTAGTATATGCTTTTAAAGACAATATATGTATTATTATTTATGTCCTAAGTATGCATGGGTCAAGTAATACCTAAAACGACCCATTGCATGTAAGACAGTTATGTAGGCAGTTATGTTGGTTAGCAGTTACCCCAAACGACACAATGATTAGTTTGTAACTGTCATTTGTTGATTGTGACGTTTGGAAACCTATAAATAGGTCAAATGTTGTAAACAATAATAATCAATTCAATATCAATATTAGTTTTTTTGTTGCATAAATTTTGTCCAAGTTTTACTTACAAACTTTACTGTTACATTACATTTACCAAACACAAGAATACCAATGACAATTTACAACCATTTATATCAATCTAAAGGTGTTGCCAGAAAGCCTGGCCAACATTGGCATCAGAGCCAAGGAAGAATACGATCATGGGAAAGGCAAACACCAAAGATTGATCAAGGTTTCTACACTGGTAGATACTTATTGAGAGAAACACCATCAAGGCTTGTCAAATGGTCTGCAAGAAAGAAGTGCATCAGTCCAAAGGGAAAAGAAATGCTTGTTAAGAAAGTGCTAGAAAATCAGGCTTTTAATTCTTCTAATAAGGCACAAAACCAAAAAGTGCAGACTGAGAACAAATCAAAAAAGGAGAAGAAAGCAAGATGTTTCATCTGTAGGGAGAGAGGAGATGCATACTGGGCATGTGAACAAATAAAAAGGATTGCTGCAATTGAAGTGCAACAAGAGGCAATCACAGACAAGCAAGTACTTGAAGGAGAGGCACAATTTCCAGAAAAGATTCATATAGAACCAGATTATATGATTGAATGTTCAAAGGACAAGTCATGGAATGAAGTTTGGTTTGTTAGCAGTGGTTAAAAACATCACCTTTGCCCAAGCAGAACCTAATTCAAATGAATTGAATACAAGTTCAAGATGATCTTCAAAGAAGAAAAAGAGAAAAAAAAAATTCTCTTATGGTGTGGGTGATGCAGTGGTCAACACAAAGGATGGAGACATTATTGTTCAAGATGTTCAATACACCCCTGAGGTGTCAATGAACATACTAAGTTATGACCTCTTGGAAGAACAAGGATATGTGTTGAAAATTGAAAACAACATGTGCACACTAAAATGCATGTTTGATGAGAACACTGTGGAGACTGGAAAGGAACAGGAGAAAGGCAACAATGGAGAGAACTGGAGTCCAGAGAGCATAACAAATACTTAGATGATTACTTTGAGTCTTTGGACCCAAAGGATGAGTGCTCGTTGGTTAAGGGACTGGAAGAACTGAACTGGAATAAGGAGGACACCCAAGACTATGTGGACAATGACTACATCAGTTGGAATGGGACCTTATATGCCCTCAAGGTAAATTCGTTTAATAGGTTCTTATCCTTTATGAATTTACTCAAGAAGAACAGCCTTGTTTACAACAATTGGAGCATATTCAGTGGAAAGTTTTTAGAATTGGTAAAGTGGTTCTATGTGGTGCATCTCAATTATGATTCATTAGACATGATACCACCCGTTATTCATGAGAAGGAGATAGATTTGATGAGTTTGTATAAGATAGTAGAAGTTTTTGGTGGATATGTGGCAGTCACCTTGAGTGACAAATGGAAAGGCATTGCAAGCATACAAGGATTATCAGTTGATGATGATGAAGCCATAAAGGCTTGTTACAGAAAGTTCATAGATCTCTTAAGTGTTTACCACGAGACTGCAAGGATGCCCAGTGTTGAAAGAACAAGAGATGTGGGAGAATGCAGTAAGTATGCAGAAGAAAGGGACCCACTGGAAGAATGATGCAGTAGAAGATGGATCACAAGGAGAAGAGATGAACAACTATGGTGTTGAAACGTATGGCAATGTAATGAAAGATGCAGCCCATGACACAACCAGTGAAGACAGCAGTGATTATGAAATCATTGTGTGAAGAAACTGGAAGCAAGTCTCACTCATGAAGTTTTTGATCTTAAAATAATTAGGAGGGAAATGTTACCTGTTAATTATATTAAGATCAAAGTTAGGATGATATTATTATTAGTATATGCTTTTAAAGACAATATATGTATTATTATTTATGTCCTAAGTATGCATGGGTCAAGTAATACCCAAAACGACCCATTGCATGTAAGACAGTTATGTAGGCAGTTATGTTGGTTAGCAGTTACACCCTAAACGACACAATGATTAGTTTGTAACTGTCATTTGTTGATTGTGACGTTTGGAAACCTATAAATAGGTCAAATGTTGTAAACAATAATAATCAATTCAATATCAATATTAGTTTTTTTTGTTGCATAAATTATGTCCAAGTTTTACTTACAAACTTTACTGGTACATTACATTTACCAAATACAAGAATACCAATGACAATTTACAACCATTTATATCAATCTAAAGGTGTTGCCAGAAAGCCTGGCCAACATGCGGCCCATCGTAACCCTTTACGAACCCTCCTGACCCACCTGTCATGACCCATCAATACTTACATGCGTCCATATTACTATCCTTCTTTCGATGGAAAACTGGGGGGTATTCGAATGTCTAAAAACTGCTGGTAAAAAGACAGCAAAACAATATACTATTTTAATGGCTACGTCAAATACGTAACACATTTGCAACGTACGCTACCATTAAACATCATGATCCTTCTAAGAATGAAAATGATATCTGTCCCTATTTCTAGGGGTGAGCGTGTTACGGGTTTTGGTAAAAGTCAACTACATCCGCAATTGCAGTTTTTAAAATGAGAATCCACAACTGCCCGATTTTGCAGGTTTGCGGTTTTTGCAGGTTTTAAAGTCAAATTCTATTTTTTGGTATATATTTATTATAGAATAAATATGTCATAAAGTTACATAATAATAATAATAAAAGCCAAATGAGATTTTTTTTTTTTTTTTTTTTTTTTTTTTAATTTCGATGATAGAAAAATAAAATTATATGATATAAAAACTCAGACAATAATAAACCAGTAAAATACATTTGAAATAATTAATTATGAAAATATAAACAAAAGTATTTAATCATACAAAAGTTATGAAATATAATTAGTTTATTTAAAAATAAAAATAAAAACATATTTGAATATGACTTTGCGGTTCAGTGCGGTTATTGCGGTGTGGTTTTTCGGTGAAAACCGAAATCACACCGCAAAATGCACTTTTTTTAGGAACCCCGCAGCGCGATTTTTGTTGCAGTTTCGGTTTTACATTTTTGTGCAAGTTTGCGGTTTGCGGATTGCGGTTTGCGGTTTGCGGTGCGGTTTTTCTCACCTCTACCTATTTCTACCTGGCGAGATTAAGTGGTTGCCAATTTAGTTAATTTTTTTTTCTTTTTTTTTGAAAGGCATCCACCATTAACAAGATGCTGAAGAAGTGGACCCAAGAAAATTACATACAAAGTTTGACTAGATACAAAACTAACCTAAAACAAACATAATATTTGAAAACCCACAAACATTTGAAAGCCCACAATCTCAATCTTGACCCACAAATGCAATCCATGATACGAAAATACCAGACATTAGAGCAGACTAGGTACATAACAGACATGAGTGAGAGATTGAAATGTAAACGGATGAGGATTTTACTGTATTGGTTATCCGAAGAGGACCAGTTTATGACTCAGATTTACCATTAGGCTACACCTTGAGATGTGCTTAATATAGGTAGATTAGTCCACTGCATAATCTTTTTGAAGCAGCTATGATATTTAAGAAAGAATCATACGTTAGCTAATTATAGAATTCAGTAAGTTCATACAAAACTTGATAATCATATCTGAGTTGTATCACTTTTAGTGTACTTTATCGACCCTGCACTACACTGAAGGTCATATTATTAACTGAGCAATCTTTCTCTTGACGTTCACCCGAAGTTGACTTTGCATCAGCTCTGCCAATGACGAATGCTGGTTTGTTTGGTTTGGGTAATGACATGGTGTCGTTGAGAAGCATTGAAATCATATCAGATGTTCTTGGTCTATCTGTTGCACTTTCTTGCACACATAGAAGGGCGATATGGACGGTCCTAAAGAATTGTTGTACCACACAAGTATTTCCGAGCGTTGGGTCTTCCAGCTCCATGGTATCCCCTTGTTGCCATAACTCCCATGCCTAAGTCAAGAAAAAGTTAACTCGTATGTTCATGCACTCCATGTGCGTTTAAAAATTCAAAAAATTCAAAACATGGAGACAAACGAAATAAGACTTCTCTGCAATATAGAAACTCTATGCATATAACATGTAAAAGACGTGAGAATAGTATTGTGACTTTGTCAGTAGACTTACATATTCAATAAGATTGAAAGTCCGGTCAAGATGAATGAAGCTACTATTTTTTCTTCCGCTAACGATTTCCAGGATCAAAACTCCAAAGCTGAAGACATCGGACTTGATGGAGAAAGTCCCTTCCATCGCATACTCCGGAGACATATAGCCACTGAATAAAAAATCAATGACGTTACATTTCAAGAAATAATGGTGTATAAAATCTTACAAATAACTACAGTAATTATCTATTTTCATTATCTTACTCTTTTCTCCTACAAGTTAATAATAAATCTAAGTTCATTCTGATATTGATCATGACAACATATAAAAAATTTATAGAAATTTAAAATGAAAAGGTATAACTAAAGAACTTACTATGTTCCAACGACCCTGTTAGTCACTGCCTCTGTCTCATTCGCCTTAAATATTCTTGCCATGCCAAAATCAGAAATTTTGGGATTTAAACTCTCATCTAACAGAATGTTATTGGCTTTTAAGTCTCTATGAATAACTCGCATTCTTGAGTATTTATGCAAGTATAACAACCCTTGGGCTATTCCTTCAATGATGTTAAACCTTTTAGGCCAATCTAGCTCTGCCTTTCTGTTTTCGTCTGCAAGACACAATGAAAGAGTAAATCACAAAAATCAACAAGTAAAACACCACTCTGTGCACTTACTATACAAACATGTTTACCGAAAAGAAAGAAATCTAGGCTTTTGTTGGGCATATATTCATAAATTAACATCTTTTCTTCCCCGTGAATACAACACCCAAGAACACGAACAAGATTTGTGTGTTGGAGTTTGGCTATGAGTATCAGTTCATTCTTGAATTCTACAAGTCCTTGCCCTGATGTTCTTGAGAGCCTTTTATTGGAATTATATAACATGACATTCAAATAAATAACCACAAAATATCAAAGTATTCAAGCGGAAGCGTATAGGATTTATTAATGAACAATTAATTAACATAAAAGAATATGCGTACCTTTTCTTGATTCTAGCCGAACAAGAATCAAATCCACAAACTAGCAATTAGGATGAACCCTAATTAGGGTTTATAGGATTAAGTGAATTACCCCTTACCGTTTTGTAATTCAATCCAAGATAATAACAAAAGTATGTTATTACTATGTTCTTGTACACACGTACTAAACCGAATTAAAGTAATGCTAGTTTTTATAAAACAAATAACTTGGTTTATAGGAAAAGAGTGAATCGACACCAAGAGGTGGTGTACGATCGGTTTGGATCAAAGAAACACACACAAAACTGTTTTAGGGTTTAGCTAATGAGCACAAGAGATTGAAAAATAAAACCCCTAGCCTTGTTTATATACCCAACTAAACTTGGTGAACAAGTTGAGGTTGTTTCCTTTTCTCTTTAGGCCGATCGGTGTAGGATTCCCCAAAGGGATTCCGGAACCTTCCCAACTTTTGCAATTTAGTCATTTTCCATAAACATTTAACGACCGTTAGTCCATTACATTAATTACTTAACGTCCGTTAGTTATTTCGTTTAATAAATAAATAAATATAACATTTATATTTAATTATTAACTTTAAATTCTCATACGTAAAGTGTGCAATCCCATAGTCTCGAGTTTGATCCTAACTCACGTCTATTAATTTATTGTCCATAAAACCAACAGCTCCCACTAGGACATATCTTAATAGAGTGATCACATTCGGTTAGCGTCTAGCAACACTTCGATGCCTCTAGTACAACTCAAGCAAGGCTCCTGGAAAACCTTTTAATGATTTCTCATTATTATTATCCTTTTGTTTCTAATACCATGTTAAACAAAGATATGGAATTAAGTCATTCTTTATCCAACTATTCTGTTTCTCGTTATAAGTGATTGAGCAAGATTACCAAATCTTCTGAACATATTCAGGGGAGAACTTTGGGTGTGGCCACACAAACATCTTGTCAACCCTACGAGGGGCCCAGCAGTATTAAACTCCAAATAAATTTGAAGGAACAAATTCTATCTTGACTACGAGAATAACCCATGAACTTTGCAACACTTCAGGAAACAACCCTTATGACTACCAGTTACGTATAGCGTTAAGTTGTTCCACAGAAGTGCACTACATTCATGACACTTATCTGGTATCTCAAGTCTGAGGATAACTATTCATAATTTACTTATAACAATATCCACAAAGTAAATTATGTAGTTGGGATAAGTCCTATATTCAATTCATTGAATATCATCTGAAATTGGTATGCATTCTCATCAATATACTTTTAAGTATATTCTACCATATCTCTCAGATTTTTCTTAGTTTAATGATACTCCCATATCATTAATTGACAACGGACGATTTAGAATAAATTTATTCACGGATTAAACATGCAAATATAGGATACAATATATTATAAAATCAATCATACCAAGTATTTGATTTATTATAACAATTGTTTAACATCCCTTATCCAAATACCAAATAGATCAATGCATGAAAATTCCAGTTGATGAATTATGCCTCAAGTAATGACAATCATACTTGTTGACAAGACATAAATCAACCAACTTGATCTATCGTAATTTTGAGAATACTTATTTCAAGAATTCAATTAGTGACGTCCTTGTATGTGTGCATTCACCAATCCACATAATAATTCATAAAGTGTGTGACATCCTCTATCACCAATTTATGACAATTTAAACTTTCAAACATTTTATAAGTTTAAGTATTCTTATTCTTTTAATGTATAATGCAACTGTGCTCTTAGTAGCACAACCAGTTCACATGGCCATTAACAAGGTTGAAATCCTACCATGACTAGTATTGAGTGTCATCTCAATTAAACCAGCATCATTGTATACAAACAACAATGTGCTCATTAAAACTCTGTAAACTTTAATATCTTATTGTGTAATGTTTGATGCTTTCCTAACTTTCAAGTTTAAAGCTGATGACAATTTGCACAACATTTGACATATTGTTCATCCATAGAATCTAGGAGCAATTCCAGGCTGAGGATGTAATTCTTTTAGAATATACATTACACAAGTTATCTAATAACTTTTAATTAGATATCAATGTTGTCAAATCACTTCTTATTCAAGAATGATACAACAATTTTAATACACAACATGATGTACATGATGAATCTACAGGTCAAACTTAGACTTCATTCACGTTCTATCTTGTCAAAAGATATTTATCCATTTCCCAAATGATATATCATGTTTTATTAGAATCATTTATTATTACTGCATATGTTTATTAATAATAAACATATATTCCAAGGTTGCATGTTTTAATTCTTAAATCTTACAAGTGAAGTTTCATTCCAATCTAAGACTTAACATTTAGCTTACAAGGAATGTTACTTACTATATGTTATACAACATATAAGATTTAAGAAACTTAACATAATACTCCCACTAGCTTTCAGGAATACTTAAAATTTATCTTATTTTAATTATAAATCGAAAATGGGATTTAATAATTAAACATAAGAATAATTTCATAGATGCATGCATTTATCCATTCATGAATTATTTGCACTTGGTACACTTTCAAAGATTATATGAATTCAAAAAACCTTTCAATTACTTACCGTCCTCGCTCAAGTAATTTCTCAAGAAAGAGTTTTGATATTCCATTGTCATATTTCATATTAATGAAATCCAGTATGACAATTATCATCTTTATATATTTAATGTGTCTTGAAAAGAATATTCAATCATAATTAATTGCTTAAGTGTGATCAATAATCTTGTCATGAAACATGCATTAAATATGTGTACAATATTGTCCATATGATTTCTACATAGAAATTCAAACCACTAGGGTTTTTCATCTCTTTGAAGAAACTCATTTCCATTCTCTAGTCTAACTATTAAGATAAACCAAATTTCCAAAATTGATTATCTTTATGGACAGCATCTTTAACATTCATAGTATGAGTAATTTTCCCAATTCAATATTTGGTAATCCATCATAATGATTATCAGGTTTACTATAATCCTGTAACTCATATTTCTCAGCATATAAGTCAAATATCTGAGATATCCTTGCAGATCTATGAATGAAAATTCCATCATCATGAGGTCTATCATTTACATGTCTAACCTCATCATGATATTTACTAGTGTGTTTTAGAAGATTATGTATTTTGCAATTTTATCTTTCAAGATAAAACTCCCACTTGCCTTTTGTAATATATAGACTATCTATATATACTTAGCAATTAGAGCAAAACTACATTGTTCTCTTTTTGGGACATTACAAATACACATTGATAATTCTTGACATTAGTTTGTTAATAACCTATTCATAAGTAGTTTAACAAATTCAGAATCTTCAATTTTAAAACTTAATGTGATTCATCACATTCCATAATGAAATGGTGTTTTATTAATCTTCTAGGTTGGAGTCATATTGAGTATATTCAATCAATACTCAATTTCTAACCTTGTTACTTTTTAAGAAAGAAGTTATGGTTATCATGAATCAAACAAATCAAATAGAATTTGATTCTCCTAACTGAACATACCATCAACTTGTGGTATTCATTAGAATTAATATTGTAAGACAATCTAACAATATATAAGATAAACATATTCCTTTTGGCTTACCTATTTACCAACTAAGTCAACTTAATGGTATAATAGACTTTTCAAGCCAATTGCATGCTTTATAACACAAGTACTTTTAGACCAAGTCACTTCATATCTATGTCTCATCAAGAAAACATAAACTGTTATAATCCCATTATACGTTATAAATCATTGATCAACTCAATGACTTCTTGTATATGTCTTAATTAAAGAACATAACAAGTTAACGTCTTACTTTATTATAAGTCTTAAAAGACTTTATGTTTATGTCTTTACAATGAATCATAAACATGTTTAACTAAAGTAATTATAAACACAACTCTTGGTTTCAATAGTAATTTCAAGTTAATTTATTTTACTTCACAATAATGCAGGACTACATTATTTTTCATTTATGTCATTCCAAAATACATAAACAAATTTGAAGTAGTATTAGATTACTTCATTTATGTCATTCTAATAATACATAAAAATCTAATTTGTAGTAGTCTTATATATCATTTTGACACATGTTCTAAATACTTGTCTAATTTAGAAACTGTAAATATGTCCATGTAAGGTCTGACTTCACATAGAGATTTACTTTGTTGTTGCAATCTCGCCAAGTTCTCACATGACGTAAATTGTAACACCAAGTGTTTCTTGAATTAGATATGTACAAGTTATATTAGAACGTTAGTCTCTTACCTTGCAGTCAAGAGAATCCTTTAAATCATATATCTATATGTTGTACCTTGCACACAATATAGATTTCTCCCACTTGTGCATGGAACAACATCATGTAGCAGATAAACAACACGACATATGTTTGTTTATGTGACTAATATGATTGTGTCATTGATATTAGCATAACTAGTAGATGTAGAACCACTTCATTGTCTAATAAGGAAACGTACATGACTATCCTTGAAAACATAAGTGTCTACAAGTGGAAAGTAATTATCGTAAGACATTCTAGAGATAATATGGGTTACTACCAAGATGACAAAGCTTGTAACTCCCACTGAATAAGAGATCATTACATTAATTCCTTATTCAGTAATAAGAACACAACACTCCCACTGGATTTGACAACATTGTAAGTGTTTCATTAACCAGTAAAAGAAAATAGTGTTCTATTTACTTCCCTACACCTTTGAAAAAGTCCATACATAACAATTACTAATGTACTTAAAAGAATGTATTCTACTATGTAGATTATGAATTTATCCATCAATGCTATTAACTTGAAAAATTGGGCATGCAATTTCTTTCTTAATAGTTCTACTATTCCAACAATTGTAAGTAGTACTTTTAAATGGTCAAAACACAACAACTAGATAAAATATGCTAGTTTGTCTTTTACCAATTATACAGTAATTAGTCTAGCTTCTAATTTAATAACTCAGAAATATGCAATTTTCTTAACTATTAAAATTTGCTTATAAGTTATGTATTTTAGAATTTAGACAATTCTAATTGTCCTATCATACCTTTCTTCATTCATGAAAAGGAATATGATTGAATCTCACTCTTTTTTAGAAAAGAGGACTAGGTTTATTCTTTTAGTAAAGTTGACTCTACCAAAAACCCTTACAGGTGTAGATCAATTTACCAATACAGGAATAACCTTCGTTTACGGTTTAATGTTGCATTAATACATTTAAAGAATTAGCAAAATTCAATTTTAGTATTTTCGATAATTAAACTTTTCAAGAAAATAAAATACCAAAGGTAATATTCATATAACCATAGTATTTTCTCGAAAACTAGGATCCAAATTATCATAGTTCCATTACATCAGTTGATCTGCTAGTAACGAAAGCACATAATAAGGTAATCTGTCGAACATTAATTGGCAAACAATTTCCAACTCCTAGATCATTATAGGATTTATATTTTCCAACGCTATTGCAAATATAAACATGTTTTATCCCATCTTATGCCATTGAGTCCAAGATCTCACTTCCTACTCAACTTAAGTGTCTAACTTAAAGAACTGCAAATATGTCCATGTAAGGTCTCACTTAACATAGAGATTTACCTCTCCATCACAATCTAGCCAAGTACTCTCATGACTTAAATTGCAACTTCAAGTGTTCCTTTTAATTAGATGGCATATACCTTAATTTAAAAGGGTACTAGTTTTGATTTTATGTGGTCAAATCAAATATGTACAAAGATGTCATGCATTCATCTTGTAGCATAATTTTAATAAAAAAAACTTTTTATTACCAATTCATAAAGATCAAATTATCAAAGTTTTGATTGAGGTATTGGGTTCACCAATCAAGGAATTTAGCGTTAATTATCATCCATTATACCGTACTTTTGCATAAGTGTAAACACTTAGTGTTTCGGATAATTACCACCGAAGTGGCGCATGGAATTAAAACTAATTCGCCCTTAAGATGAGCTTGTACTTTTATGGCTTACTAAGTAGCTCCATTCAAACTTACAGAGGGCAGAGGACCAGGTAAGCGCAAAAGCATAACCTTAGACATCCTTTCAGTGTGACTGTGCGCACTTCTTAAATAACCCCTTTATAGTTCATTCGAATGGGTGAGCCGTTCAGTCATTGTACCAAAGTCACCAATCAATTAAACTATAGAAAACTTAACTCTTCCAAAACAATTAAATTTCGCCATTGTTTAGTCCGTATTATTTTTCTATTCAAAATTACCCTTTGCTTAAAACTGTCTAACATAATAAACAAACAAGTAATACCAATAAAAAATATAAACAACTAAAAAACAATGCGCACATAATAAACAATTTATACGTATAAACAAGTAGCCACATGCAACTTATTCGATAAAACCCTATTAATAATCAATATCTAGGTTAAATTAATGTATATATTAATTTAGGGTTTTCACTCCAACAATAGAAAGTGAGCCACATACATCGACGAATCGATTTCGTAAACCCATAATTAATGATATACCAAATTGCACATAATTGATTCATTAATATATATAATTGGAGTCTTCCCCAATTCAAGATTTATCGCAAAAAAATATGTCATAACAATTAAACAATATCAAAGTAACTTATCCATGACAAACATGCATATATTGTCATGGATATATCATAACAATTATACAAATAGTCACAAGATCGCATATAAAAATTCCATGACACATAACAAATTATTCATGAATTAATCACGTAACTAATATATTAATTCTAGGTTTTAATAAGGTTAGCAAACAATTTTTCAAAACCCTAAAAAATTTTATGTGTATGTCGACATAAAAAAAAATAGGGTACGCCCCAATTTACAAAAAAAATCGACCAAAACATAAATTAAACATAAACCCTAGATTAACATATCAAACAACATACAAGTATTTGTTTTATTACGCGTTTATGTAATTAATTACTCATTAAAAACCAATGTCTCTGATACCACTATTGGAATTATATAACATGACATTCAAATAAATAACCACAAAACATCAAAGTATTCAAGCGGAAGCGTATAGGATTTATTAATGAACAATTAATTAACATAAAAGAATATGCGTACCTTTTCTTGATTCTAGCCGAACAAGAATCAAATCCACAAACTAGCAATTAGGATGAACCCTAATTAGGGTTTATAGGATTAAGTGAATTACCCCTTACCGTTTTGTAATTCAATCCAAGATAATAACAAAAGTATGTTATTACTATGTTCTTGTACACACGTACTAAACCGAATTAAAGTAATGCTAGTTTTTATAAAACAAATAACTTGGTTTATAGGAAAAGAGTGAATCGACACCAAGAGGTGGTGTACGATCGGTTTGGATCAAAGAAACACACACAAAACTGTTTTAGGGTTTAGCTAATGAGCACAAGAGATTGAAAAATAAAACCCCTAGCCTTGTTTATATACCCAACTAAACTTGGTGAACAAGTTGAGGTTGTTTCCTTTTCTCTTTAGGCCGATCGGTGTAGGATTCCCCAAAGGGATTCCGGAACCTTCCCAACTTTTGCAATTTAGTCCTTTTCCATAAACATTTAACGCCGTTAGTCCATTACATTAATTACTTAACGTCCGTTAGTTATTTCGTTTAATAAATAAATAAATATAACATTTATATTTAATTATTAACTTTAAATTCTCATACGTAAAGTGTGCAATCCCATAGTATCGAGTTCGATCCTAACTCACGTCTATTAATTTATTGTCCATAAAACAAACACCTTTTGATGGCAATTTCTCGCCCGTCACTTAGTTTCCCCTGTTTGGTAGTATCAATATATCATTTTTGTGAACTTGGAGAGAAAAATTCAAGAACACGACTTTCAATTTATAGCGTGAAAGTGAAGGTAAGTTACCTTGTACACTGGTCCAAAACCACCCTGTCCGAGCTTATTTTCAAGTGAGAAATCGTCTGTGGCGGCCATGATAGAAGCAAAACTAAATAGTAGCAAATCGTTTCCTTTCCCACCGTCCGTTTCAAGCTGGTGTATATCTTTAAAGCTTTCAGAAGCTGTCAGCTCAAGGAAAAATTCATCTCTCTTCCGTCTCTCGTGTTCTACAACAAGTATTCACAACTTAACAAAAGTATTATAAAGGACAAATGTACGCTAAATTAATTTTTCTAGTTTTGTACCTTCTTGTCTATGCTTTCTCTTCTTTATACACCATAAAAGCCCCAAACAAAGGAAAATCAAAGGAATAACAACACCAATAAGTATCCATCGCCATTTTTCGCTTTTCTTGCTGCTTGTTTCCTGCATATTGGCTCATTCAGATTCAACCAGGTACAAATGGTAGCAAAACCATTTAAGTGTGAAGGTGGGTTGCAGTTGAATGGTCTATGCAGAAATTATTTGTGAAGGAAAAATGTAGTCATGATATTATGGTTTTGGTGAAAAAAGTGGTGAAAAAATGTACAGCCTTTGTTCTTAGTTTGTTTTTTGGCTGCTTGGCAGCTTAATGTGTATGTTAGATGGATTGGGCATGTCCAATTCAAATCTTGTTATTTGTTGTAAAGTTCTTTACCCTTTTTACCAAAAAAAATGGTAGCAAAACTATTGGAAATTCAACATTATAGTAATATACCTGTACTGGCCTACCGGGACTGATTGGATTTTGGTTGATCACATACTTTAATGTAGAGTTGGCACTTGCCCTAAAGTTATTGCTTCCTGTCCAAATAACGCAGCCAGTTCCATTGGTATTACTACTATTAAACCCAACACAACTACAATTATTCCAACACTTAACGAAACAATCACTAATACTTAAGCTTGAGTTATTATCGGTAACACTTTGTGACGTATCAAGATCAAATTCTCCGTTCTTTTCACTAAAATTATCACCCTCTCTTCTACATTGAGGCAAACTCGAGTCATTTACACAACCGTCACTTGAATCATACCCGTAACAAAACTCAGGGGTCCACACAGTAGAGTTATCACTATCTCTAATTTGCCCTTTTGGTGTCAAAATCCACATTGGTAAATCAGCATTACTACTCTCATAGCTAAAGTATTGTGCTTTATTTGTGTAAACTGAAGTAAGATTATAGCGGGATTGGCTACCTGGACTGTTCAACGTAAACAGATACGGAAACCTTTGACTATTTAGATTCCCACTAGTCCAGTAGGGTTGGCCTCGTCTTCGAATCATCAATCTTTGAGATGCCTCATCAATGGGTTCCCAACTCAAAGTAAAAGTTCCCGAATTAGGGATTTCATTACTCAACCACGAAGTGAGGGTCCAATTCTTCCCAATGGTCGTGTCATAACCCAACTTCATTCCCGGTAAAAGTACGTTGGTTGGGTGATCAAAACTCTGCCACAAAATCTTCTTATCTATTTCGTTAATCAACAGGAAACTACCATTGTTTTCCAAGGTTGCAGTTACGTTTGGGTTTGGACCGACATCTACATTAGTAATGCGCATTAGAGTGTTGCTTGCAGAAGTTATTATCAAGTTTCCGGTTTTGGCATCAATAGAGAGGGCATGGTCCATGGAGCCAGACACTATCGGGTCGTCTGGATTAGCTACCCATACTTTCTTGGATTCAACGTCATTTGTGTACCAAATTCCCAAGTACTTGGAATCTTCATCGAAACCTAATGTGAAATTTCCAAGGATGGAAACAAGCTGACCAGTGGACTTTAGCTGACTGCCAAGTTTCATAGTTGAAAATGAATCGGAAGGGGGACAAAATCTGATAGTGTAATCGGCACTATTACACCTAAATGTTGCAGTGTTGTCATCGTATGTATAACTATAGGATCTAGGACAAGCTGACTTGAACAACTGAGCATATGCAGTCCCCTTGCACGTTGTTGGTGAATTAAATGAACTGTTACAACAATACTCAGGCGAGCCAAACGCTTCGCAAGCAGTCCTACACCCGCCTCCACTTCTCAGTTCCGATGGGCACCTTTGAAGCAAGTCATTAATACATCCCGTCCTGGCGCAATTCCTAACCCAGAACCTGACCCACCAGTCGGCTCAACAAGCATAGGCAAGTTGTAGCCATCAACAAGACTGACATCATAAAAGTCCTGGCCTTGAAGGTTCAAAATAAATTCTGCAATTGTAGCGGGTGGTTTGTATACCTTTCCGTTGCACTCCACTTCACCCGTGCCACAATCGCCACTTGTGCAGGACCCATTACCAGACACATCAAAGTTGCAACCCGTCCTACCCCTGATTCTACCGGTCGTCCATCCGGATGGAGCTTCAAAAGAGATTGAATTACCTTTTGTGAGCTCGAATCCAGTGGTGCTAAAATTTGGTGTGACCCCTTGTGAGATTCCGGGCCAAACAGTGAATTCACAGTTATTAACAAAAGTAATATTAGTCCCTGAAGCTCCTGCAAATATAAAGAAAATTGTATTCAGAACAAGATCATAGCATCGACTAGACCATTATTCTAGCCGTATCAAGATGGCCCACGAACCAAGAACTTTTCGTTCAAAAAATGTCTTAAATCATCAGGAACAAACAATTATGTGCGAGAATTTTTCGTTCAAAAAAATATGAAAGGTAGGACTTACCATTAGATATATAGAAGAAAAGGATAGTAAGAATATAAGGAGCTATTGCTGCATGAAATTTTGAAGATGATGATAGCGAAGTATCCATATTTAATTTATTCAACGAAAGAAACTTTTTGTTGAACTGATCAATTAATCCATAGATATTATTTGTGGAGTGGAATGATAGTTGTTGACATTTAGTACACGGTATTGAACTGGTCAAAAGTCATGCAAACCACATATATATGAAAAGTTATGAGTCTAGAACAAGTTTAGTCCTTGAGACTATTCTGTGCAGATTTAAAACAAATTATTTTATCTCGATATGACATATCACATATGTCGTCCTATTCATAAGAAATTTGAGCCTTTTTATGGTTTCATAATTCATCTCGATCTGATGTATTATTAGTGAACAAATTTTTTTAGGCATTTTGAGTCTTCATGATCAAGGCAAAACGCCTCAAGGAATTGAAGAATTTAGCCACCTCATGTGTAAAAAGAAGTGCGACATGAGTAGTTCTCAACAATTGCTGTATGACACAAGTATCGCCTAGTGTTGGATCCTCCAATTGCAATGCATCTCCTTGTTGCCGAAGTTCCCACGCCTATAACAGTTCACATGGTTCACTTTTTATCATACTGTGTACGTAAATAAAAAAGATTTATTTTAGACTTACATATCCGATTAAATTGAGTGTCTTGTCGAGATGAGTGAAGCTAGTATTTCTTCTTCCACTCACTATTTTTAGTACTAGAACTCCAAAGCTAAAGACATCAGACTTCTCTGAAAACTCCCTTCCATTGCATACTCAGGAGGCATGTAACACTGCATAACGTACTCGTATTAAAAAACAATCAAACGAATGTGTGCTAAATGGTAACGTTATGAAGAGAAAGTGTTCTTACTATGTTCCAACCACCCTGTTGATCATTGCTTCAGTTTCATATTCTTTAAAAATCCTGGCCATACCCAAAATCAGAGATCTTTGGGTTAATATTTGTGTCTAGCAAAACATTGCTAGCCTTGAGATCTCTATGTATAACACGCATTTTCGAGTATTTATGCAGGTAAAACAAACCCTGAGCAATTCCTTCAATGATTTTCCATCGTTTTGGCCAGTCTAGCAGTGCCTTTCGGGTTTCATCTATTTAATCATTTTAGATGAAACCCAAAAGGCGGGGTTTTACAGTAGATGTTTTGGTGTTTGGATGGATTGGAGGGAAACATGCGTGTGTGGATCTGACTGGGGTTTCTCCTCTAGTGGGTTTGAGCAGCCGGAGTTATAAGCTGCTTTGAAAGCCGCTTCGTACAAAGTAGCAAAACACGAGAAAGCGTGCATTGAAAATCAACATGTTTTTATCCCTTTAGCGTTTGATACTTTTGGTTTCCTTGCACCTTTCAACGGGTTATGCATAGGAATATTATGACACCTAGATCCGTAGATATAGTTTTCAAAATGATTAGTTTTGCTATTCAAAAAGGGCTAGCGGCGCAGCTTGTTGCCCGTTTGCCATCCACCTCTTTGTAAATGTCATAAATCTACTATCACTTTATCAAATGCAAGTTAGATAAGACATACATGTAACACTATTCACAGTCATATAAATGTTAGATCAGTTTGACTATAAATTTTACGAAACAGAAAGAAATCCAAACTCTTGTTAGGCATGTACTGATGTACTCGTAAATCAACATTTTTTCTTCTCCACGAATACAACAACCTAGAACACTCACAAGATTCACATGTTGAAGTTTGGCAATAAGTATAAGTTCGTTCTTGAATTCCACAAGCCCTTGTCCTGATGTTCTTGAAAACCTTTTGATTGCAATTTCCCGTTCATCACTAAGTTTCCCCAGTCCTCAAAAATTAAATTATATCACACTGAAGGAAAACTCGTAGTAGTTTAAATACACGTACGACTAGCATCAAGATAATAAGTACCTTATAGACAGGACCAAAACCACCTTCTCCAAGCTTATTTTCACTTGCGAAGTCATTTGTGGCGGCTACAATAGAAGCAAAACTAAACACCATCAAGTCACTTCCTTTTCTACCAATTCTTTCCGAATTACTTGCACCCTTGAAGCTTTCTGAAGCCATTAGCTCAAGGAAATATTCATCATCTCTGTCTAAGTTTCCTCTTCTTAAGATACCACAATAGACCAGGACAAAAGATAATTATAAAGATCCCAATGACAATGGGGGCCCAAATCCAGTTTTTAGCCTTTCCCGTGTATAATGGCAATCTCGTGTTAGATATTAAGGCCATATAATCACTCACACTTTCCAAGCAACATAATTAACCTCGCGATTCTTTGAAATTTAAGCTGTCTAAAGTAAATGTGAGCAATGATTACATATATAATAGTAAAAAGTGTAATAATTAACGGGTAGGTAATGGCCAAAACAGGTATTATCGGTATGGGTTGTGTCGACCCAAATTGTTTCCTTCCCAAAAAACTTTTACAAGTGTATATTAGTGTGTTAAAGCATGATCTGAAAATTTTAATAATTATCTAGTTTTCCCAAAAAACTTTTATAAGTGTATATTAGTGTGGAGGTTTGCCCAGGTGATATTAATACAGTACAACTTTTACAAAAAAATTGGAGGAAAGGAAAAAAGAACTACTTAAAGGTCAGCCTGAACCGGTGTGGCCCATCGCGACCCGTTACAAACCCTCCCGACCCACCTGTCATGACCCATCAATACTTACATGTCACTCGTCCATATTAGTATCCTTCTTTCGATGGAAAACTTGGGGGGGGGGGGGTATTCGAATGTCTAAAAACTGCAGGTAAAAAGACAGCAAAACAATATACTATTTTAATGGCTACATCAAATACGTAACACATTTACAACGTACGCTACCATTAAACATCATGATCCTTCTAAGAATGAAAATGATACATGTCCCTATTTTTAGGGGTGAGCGTGGTGCGGGTTTTGGTAAAAATCAACTACATCCGCAATTGCAGTTTTAAAAAAAAAGAGAATCAACAACTGCCCAGTTTTGCGGGTTTGCGGTTTTTAAAGTCAAATTCTATTTTTTGGTATATAATTATTATAGAATAAATCTATCATAAAGTTACATAATAATAATAAAAGCCAAATGAGATTTTATTTATTTATTTATTTATTTTTTTAATTTCGATGATAGATTGATAGAAAAATAAATTTATATGATATAAAAACTCAGACAATAATAAACCAGTAAAATGCATTTGAAATAATTAATTATGAAAATATAAACAATAGTATTTAATCATACAAAAGTTATGAAATATAGTTAGTTTATTTAAAAATAAAAATAAAAATATATTTGAATATGATTTTGCGGTTCGGTGCGGTTATTGATGTGCGGTTTTTCGGTAGAAACCGAAATCGCACCTCAAAATGCAGTTTTTTTTTTGGAACCGCACCGCGGTTTTTGTTGCGGTTTCGGTCTTACATTTTTGTGCAAGTTTGCGGTTTGCGGTGCGGTTTTTCTCACCTCTACCTATTTTTACATTGCGAGATTAAGTGGTTGCTAATTTAGTTATTTATTTATTTTTATTTTTTTGAAAGGCATCCACCATTAACAAGATGCTGAAGAAGTGGACCCAAGAAAATTACATACAAAGTTTGACTCGATACAAAACTAACCTAAAGCAAACATAATTATAATGGTACAAACACACATTAGCCTAACTGACTCAATTGAAAAGAATATCACAATGCCTCTATCCCAAAGCATGCTGGACCCACGAACCACCAGGATACCAAAGACCAAACACATTATTTTTGCAATAGAGAATGACAGAAGAACAAAAGAAAACTGCAGACAGAATGGTGTCTTAATACCACAGACATAAATATTTGAAAGCCCGCAATCTCAATCTTGACCCACAAATGCAATCCATGATAAGAAAATACCAGACATTAGAGCAGACCAGGTACGTAACAGACATGAGTGAGAGATTGAAATGTAAACGGATGAGGATTTTACTGTATAGGTTATCCGAAGAGGACCAGTTTATGACTCAGATTTACCATTAGGCTGCACCTTGAGATGTGCTTAATATAGGTAGATTAGTCCACTGCATAATCTTTTTGAAGCAGGTACGATATTTCAGAAAGAATCACACGTTAGCTAATTATAGAATTCAGTAAGTTCATACAAAACTTGATAATCATATATGAGTTGTATTGCTTTTAGTGTACTTTATCGACCCTGCCCTTCACTGATGGTCATATTATTCACTGAGCAATCTTTCTCTTTACTTTCACCCGAAGTTGACTTCGCATCCGCTCTGCCAATGACGAATGCTGGTTTGTTTGGTGTGGGTAATGACATGGTGTCGTTGAGAAGCATTGAAATCATATCAGATGTTGTTGGTCTATCTGTTGCACTTTCTTGCACACATAGAAGGGCGACATGGACGGTCCTCAAGAATTGTTGCACCACACAAGTATTTCCAAGCGTTGGGTCTTTCAGCTCCATGGTATCCCCTTGTTGCCATAACTCCCATGCCTAAGTCAAGAAAGAGTTAACTCGTATGTTCATGCACTCCATGTGCTTGGAAAAATTCAAAAAATTCAAAACATGGAGACAAATGAATTAACACTTCTCTGCAATATAGAAACTATATGCATATAACATGTAAAAGACGTGAGAATAGGATTGTGTTTGTAAGTAGACTTACATATTCAATAAGATTGAAAGTCCGGTCAAGATAAATGAAGCTACTATTTCTTCTTCCGCTAACGATTTCCAGGATCAAAACTCCAAAGCTGAAGATATCGGACTTGATGGAGAAAGTCGCTTTCATCACATACTCCGGAGACATATAGCCACTGAAACATCAATGACGTTCCATTTCAAGAAATAAGGGTGTATAAAATCTTACAAATAACTACAGTAATTATCTAAAGGGTACTCTCTGCATTTTCATTATCTTATTCTTTTCTCCTATAAGTTAAAAATTAATCTAAGTTCATTCTAATATTGATCATAACATATAAAAAATTTAAAATGAAAAGGTATAACTAAATCACTTACTATGTTCCAACGACCCTGTTAGTCACTGCCTCTGTCTCATTCTCCTTCAATATTCTTGCCATACCAAAATCAGAAATTTTGGGATTTAAACTTTTATCTAACAAAATGTTATTGCCTTTTAAGTCTCTATGAATAACTCGCATTCTTGAGTATTTATGCAAGTATAACAACCCTTGAGCTATTCCTTCAATGATGTTAAACCTTTTAGGCCAATCTATCTCTGCCTTTCTGTTTTCGTCTGCAAGACACAATGAAAGAGTAAATCACAAAAATCAACAAGTAAGACACCACTCTGTGCACTTACTATACAAACATGTTTACCGAAAAGAAAAAAATCTAGGCTTTTGTTGGGCATATATTCATAAATTAACATCTTTTCTTCCCCGTGAATACAACACCCAAGAACACGAACAAGATTTGTGTGTTGGAGTTTGGCTATGAGTATCAGTTCATTCTTAAATTCTACAAGTCCTTGCCCTGATGTTCTTGAGAGCCTTTTGATTGCAATTTCTCGTCCGTCACTTAGTTTCCCCTGTTTGGTAATATCATTATATCATTTTTGTGAACTTGGAGAGAAAAATTTAAGAACACGACTTTCAATTTATAGCGTGAAAGTGAAGGTAAGTTACCTTGTACACTGGTCCAAAACCACCCTGTCCGAGCTTATTTTCAAGTGAGAAATCGTCTGTGGCGGCCATGATAGAAGCAAAACTAAATAGTAGCAAATCGTTTCCTTTCCCACCGCCGGTTTCAAGCTGGTGTATATCTTTAAAGCTTTCAGAAGCTGTCAGCTCAAGGAAAAATTTATCTCTCTTCCGTCTCTCGCGTTCTACAATAAGTATTCACAACTTAACAAAAATACTTTGAAGGACACATATACGCTAAATTAATTTTTCTAGTTATGTACCTTCTTGTCTATGCTTTCTCTTCTTTATACACCATAAAAGCCCCAAACAAAGGAAAACCAAAGGAATAACAACACCAATAAGTATCCATAGCCATTTTTTGCTTTTTTTGCTGCTTGTTTCCTGCATATTGGCTCATTTAGATTCAGCCAGGTACAAATGGTAGCAAAACCATTTAAGTGTGAGGGTGGGTTGCAGTTGAATGGTCTATGCAGAATTTATTTGTGAAGGAAAAATGTAGTCATGATACTATGGTTTTGGTGAAAAAAGTGGTGAATATAGAGTGTTTGGCTGGGTGTTTTATTGTGTACAACCTTTGTTCTTAATTTGTTTTTTGGCTGCTTGGCAGCTTAATGTGTATGTTAGATGGATTGGGCATGTTCAATTCAAGTCTTGTTATATGTCGTAAAGCTCTTTACCCTTTTTACCAAAAAAATAGTAGCAAAACAATTGGAAATTCAGCATTTTAGTAATATACCTGTACTGGACTACTGGCACGGATTGGATTTTGGTTGATCACATACTTTAGTGTAGAGTTGGCACGTGGATTTTCCCGAAAGTTATTGCTTCCTCTCCAAATAACGCATCCAGTTCCATTGGTATTACTACTATTAAATCCAACACAACTACAATCATTCCAACACTTAACGAAACAATCACTAATACTTAAGCTTGAGTTATTATCTGTAACACTTTGTGACTTATCAGGATCAAATTCTCCATTCTTTTCACTAAAATTATCACCCTCTCTTCTACATTGAGGCAAACTCGATTCATTTACACAACCGTCACTTGAATCATACCCATAACAAAACTCAGGGGTCCACAAAGTAGAGTTATCACTATCTCTAATTTGCCCTTTTGATGTCAAAATCCACATTGGTAAATCAACATTACTACTCTCATAGCTAAAGTATTGTGCTTTATTTGTGTAAACTGAAGTAAGATTATAGCGGGATTGGCTACCTGGACTGTTCAACGCAAAAAGATCCTGAAACCTTTGACTATTTTGATTCCCACTAGTCCAGTAGGGTTGGCCTCGCCTTCGAATCATCAGTCTTTGAGATGCCTCTTCAATGGGTTCCCAACTCAAGGTAAAAGTTCCCGAATTAGGGATTTCTTTACTCAACCACGAAGTGAGGGTCCAATTCTTCCCAATGGTAGTGTCATAACCCAACTTCATACCCGGTAAAAGTACGTTGGTTGGGTGATCAAAACTCTGCCACAAAATCTTCTTATTTATTTCGTTAATCAACACGAAATTACCATTGTTTTCCAAGGTTGCAGTTACGTTTGGGTTTGGACCGACATCTACATCAGTAATGCGCATTAGAGTGGTGCTTGCAGAAGTTATTATCAAGTTTCCGGTATTGATATCAATAGAGAGGGCATGGTCCATGGAGCCAGACACTATCGGGTTGTTTGGATTAGCTACCCATACTTTCTTGGATTCAACGTCACTTGTGTACCAAATTCCCAAGTACTTGGAATCTTCATAGAAACCTAATGTGAAATTTCCAAGGATGGAAACAAGCTGATCATTGGACTTTAGCTGATTGCCAAGTTTCATAGTTGGAAATGAATCGGAAGGGGGACAAAATCGGATAGTGTAATCGGCACTATTACATATATATATTTCAGTCATGTCATCGTATGAATAAGTATAGGATCTAGGACAAGCTGACTTGAACAACTGAGCATATGCAGTCGGCTTACACGTTGTTGCTGATCCAAATGAACTGTAACAACAATACTCAGGCGAGCCAAACGCTTGGCAAGCACTCATACACCCGCCTCCACTTCTCAGTTCCGATGGGCACCTTTGAAGCAAGTCATTAATACATCCCGTCTTGGCGCAACTTCGTAACCCAGAACCTGACCCACCAGTCGGCTCAATTAGCATAGGCAAGTTGTAGCCATCAACAAGACTGACATCATAAAAGTCCTGGCCTTGAAGGTTCAAAGTAAATTCTGCAATGGTAGCAGGTCGTTTGTATACATTTCCGTTGCACTCCACTTCACCCGTGCCGCAGTCGCCACTTGTGCAGGACCCATTACTAGACACATCAAAGTTGCAACCCGTCCTACCCCAGATACTACCGCCCATCACTCCGGATGGAGCTTCAAAAGAGATTGAATTACCTTTTCTGAGCTCGAATCCAGTGGTGCTAAAATTTGGTGTGGATATGATTCCAGGCCAAACAGTGAATTCACAGTTATTAACAAAAGTAATATTAGTCCCTGAAGCTCCTGCAAATATAAAGATGGCCCACAAACCAAGAACTTGTGAGTTTAAATCATCAGATATATAGAAAAAAAGAAAAAAAATGAGAGGTAGGACTTACCATTAGATATATAGAAGAAAAGGATAGTCAGAATATGAGGAGCTATTGCTGCATGAAATTTTGAAGATGGTGATAGCAAAGTATACATATTATTTGTGGAGTGGAACGATAGTTGATATTTTTAGGTTTATAAAGGGGTTGGATTCGGATTTAGGGAGTGTTCCGTAAAAGTAGTTGTGAGCAGTAGTAGTATGCAATAGCTGTGGAGCTCACCGCTTACATCTTCTTAAAGAAGCATTGAAATTGAGTATTTTTAAAAAATAGAAAAACTCACCACTCCTATACCAAATGGCTAATAAAAATCAAAATGCTTATTATCACCGCTCATCGCTTCAAAAAGCTTCACACCGCTCCGTGTCAAACATACCATAAGATTTGGTATAATATTTGGATTTGAGGTAGGATTAAGATAGATAAATTCTATTTATTTAAATATATTTTATAATTAAAAAAAAATTTATTATCTAATTAAATCAATGAATATATGTGAACAAGAAAAGAAAAGCCATTGTAGCAGTTGAAATGTGTATTCCAGCCAAATAGTGGAACACACTTTTTAGAATTCATTTCATTCTTTAATACCAAATCACATGTGTCAATTTAAAAGAGTCAAAAACCGCATACAAAACATGCCCATGAGTCCACACGGTATTGAACTGGTCAAAAGTCATGCAAAGTTATGACTCTAGAACAAGTTTAGTCCTTGAACTATTCTCTGCAGATTTACTACCTCCGTCCCATAATTATTGTTCCCGTTTGACTTTTTCGGTCTTTCTTTTTCAACTTTAACCTTAAATATTTTTGTTTATGTTATACGATGGTTGATGAAAATTATACCAATGAAAAATACAATTAAAACCCAATTCATTTATATATTTTGCATCAAGTATTACATAACAAAAACAAAAATACTTAAGGTCAAAGTTGTAAATGAAAGACCGAAAAAGTCAAACGAGGACAATAATATTGGGACGGAGGGAGTAGTAAAGAAATCTAAGCATTTTTCTTTATAACAGATTATCACATAACAAATTTGAGCTGTTTATGATTTCATAATTCATCTCGATCTGATTTATTAAAAGTAGACTCGCATGGAGTAGTTCCAAAAAAGAATGCTGGACGTTTTGGGGCGGGCAACAACATAGTATCATTAATAAGCATAGAGATCACATCTGACATTAATGGTCTATCCAATGCGTTTTCTTGTACACAAAGAAGTGCGACATGAATAGTCCTCAACAATTGCTGTATGACACAAGTATCGCCTAGTGTTGGATCCTCCAATTGCAATGCATCTCCTTGTTGCCAAAGATCCCACACCTAAAACAGTTCACATGGTTCACTTTTTATCATACTGTGTACGTAGATAAAAAAGATTCATTTTAGACTTACATATCCGATTAAATTGAGTGTCTTGTCGAGATGAGTGAAGCTAGTATTTCTTCTTCCACTCACTATTTCTAGTACTAGAACTCCAAAGCTAAAGACACCAGACTTCTCTGAAAAAGTCCCTTCCATTGCATACTCAGGAGACATGCAACCACTGCATAACGTACTCGTATAAAAAAACAATCAAACGAATCTGTGCTAAATGGTAACGTTATGAAAAGAAAGTGTTCTTACTATGTTCCAACCACCCTGTTGGTCATTGCTTCAGTTTCATTCTCTTTAAAAATTATGGCCATACCGAAATCATAGATCTTTGGGTTAATACTTGTGTCTAGCAAAACATTGCTAGCCTTGAGATCATGTATAACACGCATTCTCGAGTATTTATGCAGGTAAAACAAACCCTGAGCAATTCCTTCAATGATTTCCATCGTTTTGGCCAGTCTAGCAGTGCCTTTCGGGTTTCATCTATTTAATCATTTTATCAAATGCAAGTTAGATAAGAGTGACATGTAACTCTATTCACAGTCATATAAATGTTAGATAAGTTTTGACTATAAATATTACCAAACAGAAAGAAATTGAAACTCTTGTTAGGCATGTACTCGTAAATCAACATTTTTTCTTCTCCACGAATACAACAACCTAGAACACGCACAAGATTCGTATGTTTAAGTTTGGCAATAAGTATAAGTTTGTTCTTGAATTCTACAAGCCCTTGTCCTGATGTTCTTGAAAGCCTTTTGATTGCAATTTCTCGTGCATCACTAAGTTTCCCCTGTCCTAAAAAATTAAATTATATCACACTGAAGGAAAACTGGTAGCAGTTTAAATACACGTACGACTAGTATCAAGATAATAAGTAACCTTATAGACAGGACCAAAACCACCTTCTCCAAGCTTATTTTCACTTGCGAAGTCATTTGTGGCGGCTACAATAGAAGCAAAACTAAACACCATCAAGTCACTTCCTTTTCTACCATTTCTTTCCAAATTACTTGTGCCCTAAGTGACATACCTTCTTGTCTAAGTTTCCTCTTCTGAAGATACCACAATAGACCAGGATAAAAGTACTAATTATAAAGATCCCAATGACAATGGGAGCCCAAATCCAGTTTTTAGCCTTTCTTGTGTATAATGGCAATCTCGTGTTAGATATTAAGGCCATATAATCACTCACACTTTCCAGGAAACATAATTAACCTCGCGATTCTTTGAAATTTAAGCTGTCTAAAGTAAATGTGAGCAATGATTACATATATAATAGTAAAAAGTGTAATAATCAGCGGGTAGGTAATGGCCAAAACAGGTATTATCGGTATGGGTTGTGTCGACCCAAATTGTTTCCTTCCCAAAAACTTTTATAAGTGTGTCAAAGCATGATCTGAAAATTTTAACAATTATCTAGTTTTATAGATAAAATGATTTAAGACATTTTATCATTTCTGCATCAGACCTACACTTTAGGCTATTAGAATGATTTTCAAATATTGCTTGTTCGACCCGTTAGAGATGAAAATGACCCGAATTGACCCGATCTAAGTAAATGGGTCAATATTGCTACCTTTATATAAAATCAGAGGATAGAAATAAGAATTTACCAACGTACCTTTACTCGTAATTGGAGAAATAAGCACGTACTTCGATACAAATATCCCTTGAGCATCGATCGAAAAGTTATTATCAGATTTGGTTCCGGTCCATGTTACACCACCAGTTCCGTTACTACTACTCGTAAATCCGAAACAACCACAATCATTCCAACATCTCACCATACCATCACTAAGGATTAGGCTTGCATTACTATCAAATGAATTGCTAGTCATAGCCGGAAAAAAAATCCCCATTCAATTCAAGAAATAGATCATAATTGTTGGGATTTTATAATCTAGTTAACCAAGTAACGCAAACCAAGTAACGCAAACGAGTACGCAGCGGAATTGGATCTAGTAATTGCAATTAGGTAAACACGTATTTAATAAACAATAAATAATAAGGGTAAATAGAAAACTAACCTTTGGCGTCAACTGCACGCTATTAACGAACAACGGAACAAGAGAACCAAAGAAACTAAGTATCTAAAATAGATACCTCTACGAGTATCACACACAAACACTTAAACCAAGTACGTTCGATTAGAGCTAGTCGAGAACGTTTAAACAATCAACCTCTTGAATTACTTGAATACTACGAACAAGAAAAACCCCAAGAACCTTTTCTATCTTTCCTGCCAGAGAACTATTCTAGTTCCACCCGATAACGGACAAGGCTGTCCGATATCCATCCCTTGTTCTGTACGAGATCCACCACGATCAGAAAACCATATTCTTGATGCCAAACTAGTTCGACTAGGAACGTTAGAACAAGAAGATCAAAATTACAAACTCTAAAACCACTTGGATGATTCGAATGCAAGGCTTAGATTTTGTAAAACTTAACTAAACCATAATCGGATCATAGGTGATTCCGATTGGGTATAGTTGCTCAAAGATAGATCGATTATAGGTTTTAGGGATAGTGTAACAGCATGCATAGAATGAATAGGTATGTTTATATTTATAGGGTACAAGCCCTAGGTTATCTTGGACACAAACTTGCGTACCAAGCAACAAACCCACACCCAATCCGATCGGCCATGGACTTGGCCCAAGGCATTCCAAACCGACCCAAGTTGTAATTGGAGCAAGTCCATGGGTCGTGTAAGACAGATCGGGTATCATGCATGCATACATGGTTCAAGTATTATACGTTCATCACGTACTCTCGTGTTTAACTTATGTGTCTCCATAGGCTCACACACTTCTAGTCGTTTACGTGTGTTTTAATTCCCACAAACCAACATCTCCTACTTGGGAGTTGGAGTGTCGAATGGCACACAAAACTAGCGACGGAAACGCCTAGCAATGCTCTCACTCGCTTTTTAACTAAAAGTGTCTGGGATATAGTTTCATAAAATCTTCTCAGTAGCATGGTTATTAATGTCATGCTTTTAATCATCCTTTGTTATAGATACAGTTAAACCATGGATATGGATCCTAACTCATTCCATATAGTTTAATCATTTAGAATCTCGTTATAGAATTTAATTAGATATACCAAATGTAATCAAGTATCATCTTGCATTACCCTTTGGGTTCAGCCGAACAAGTATCTGATTAATTCTTGAGAGTGCCCATGGTATCTTTTTGCACATATCAAGTGGAATAACAAATCCTTTGTTGACTACAAGTGTTGTAGATGCTGCTTCACATCACTCCGAAATATAGCTTTTATAACTACCTTATTCATATAGCGTTTTGCTTATACTTACAAAAATGATATCCACACATAACAGAACTTGCATGTATCTCAAGTCTAAGGACGATTTTAACAAACCATTTTCAATATTTTACTTATGAAAAGGATCCAAAAGCAAATGTTTGAAAGTTGGGGTATCCAATATGCATCCCTTGTGAATACACATGAGTTTGGTGGGAACAATCCACATTCTCATTAGAATATAACCAACACTCACATTTGCCTTACATAACAATATTCCCATATTGTTAACCGACAATGGACATATTTAGAACAATAAAATCATTCAAGGATTAAACATGCAAATACAGGATAACAATTATTATATAAATGAATAACAAATACCAAGTATCTTTATTCATCATAAAGTAAAAATTATCTTTCAATCCCAATTATCCGAATACTAAAACAGATATGCATGAGACTAATTTAGTAAGTTGAAGTCTAATGTTTCCAACACTCTCAACCTTTCTTTACAAGAAACACTAAATAGTTATCTGAGTAAGCTTTCTGAATACTTGTTTCAAATTTCACATATAGTAAGGGATTTGAAATATAAAATGAGTTTCTTATCTCATATGCTCATACTATTGCAAGAGTTATAGTATGGAGATGTCGCCCTACCTTGCATGAGGTATTAGAAATCAACGACATACTGACAGTCATCTCTACAGTTTCTTAAATGTAAAGTATTCTCATTCCTAAATGTGTAATGCAACAATGCTCTATGTTGAGCATAACTAGTTAGTAGATTTATCATAAAAGATAAAATCCTACTTGAACTAGTATAAATAATCCATTAGCATCATTATACTTATACAACACTTATGCTTTATAAATCGTAAACATCTATATTATCAATAATCTAAACACTCTCAATTAGATATTGTTGTTGTCAGCTCATCTTGTTCTTGTACAAAAGCAACAACTAGTCCTATACACAATATAATATATACATGATAAATCCTTAGTTAAAAACATAAGGTTTCCATCCATGTATTAAATTACTCCAGGTGAAATATACCATTTAAGACTTGCTTGAATGATATATTGCATTTATGTTGGACTTAATTTTCCGCATTTGTTTATTCCAGATAAACATTTATTTCAAGGTTGTTTGTTTTATTCCCTAAATTCCAAGTGAAGTTTCATTCCAAGCTTAAGGATCAATATCTAGCTTAAATGAAAAGACATCTTCAATATGTAAATTTTAAGGATAAACACATGCTCCCACTTAATGTTAGATGTACTCAAGAGTAATATTAATTTAATCAAAATCATATTGTAATTAAATTCAAGATCTCAGCTCCTAGATGCATGATCCAATCCAAACCATGGATTGCTTAAATTTTGTATACTACATAAAGATAATATAAATTCATAACCCTTTTGATTACATACCGTCCTCACAAAAGGTAATCATAAAGAAAGAGTTATAGAATCTTAATTGCCATATTCGACATACAAGGAAACTTGTATGACAATTAATTTCTCTTTATATAATTAATGCGTGTATATATATAAAAATCTAAGCACAGTTAATTGCTTAAGTATGATTAAAAACTTCTTATAAAATGTCATGCATTACTATGTATACAATTTTGTTCTTGTGATCTATTCTTCAAAAGAAACTTATTCCAACCTCATAGGTTAATAGTTATCAGATTCAAGATGTGATAATATATTTTAGTAGTTATCTGATTTACAATAATCTTCTAACTTATATCCCTCAACATTGATATTAAAAATATCACTTCAAGTGATGAGGCATCCTTGCGGATTTATGAATGAGAGTAATCATTATACTTCGGTTGACATTTTCATGTTTAACCTTAGTATAACATTAATAAGTGAATTTTAGAAGGTTAAGTATTTTTTTCTCAAATAACTTCAAGATTTGTATATGCTCCCACTTACTTTTATAAGTAGAGACAATTCTCTAAATACTAAGTATTTAAGCAACAATAAATTGTTCTTTATTGGGAACCACAAAATACATTTCAAGTTCTCATCTCTAGATTTGTTAATAAAATGCTTCATAAGATTTAAACAAACTCAGAACTTAAATCAAGACATAATGGAATTCTTTCCAACAACTCTAATTAGGGTTTATAGAAAAACTCTAATTTAGTATCACTCTTTAACTGAAAATCTAAGCAACAGTTTTGTGTTTCATCAAGCTAGGAAGAATCACCAAACTACAATCTTCAGGATAGGAAGTGTGAAATCAAAAATCCACAAGGGTTTAGGATTCAATTGTTTTGAGTGAAAAAACCTAAAATCCCTAAGGGATTAGGGTTTTCAGTTATGGGTTGTCTTGAATACCTTCTTGGTTTGAACTATATTGAGTGTATCCACGACACACGCAATTTTCTAACCTTGATATGGTTTTGGAGGTAGAGCAATTAAAGCTATCATGAACCAAACAATATGAATAAGGTTTGATTCAACACATTAGACATACCATAATTAAAGTGGTATTCTAAGAGTATTAAAATTGTGAAACTATATTAGAATTCCATAGATAACTTTATTCTTTTTGGACCAAATACTTGTCAATTGGGTCGAGCCAAATTGCTATTAAGTATTTATAAACCAAGTGCATGTTATAATGTATATTCCTTGAATAATATAAGAACCTTATGTTCACGTGTTCGCAAGAAGACATAACCGTTCAAGAATTATATGTTCACGTGTTTAGAAGAAAATATAACATGTCAATAATACATTATAAGTCTTTGAATAATTCAAATGCCTCATGTCTATGTGTTAATTAGAAGATACAACCATTTTACTATACATACTTTATGTTATAAGTCATCAATTAATTCAAGGACTTTATAATTATGTCTTAACATGTAAGCATAATTATACTAACAAAAGTAATCACGAACGCAAACTCTTGAGTTCTATAGTAATTTCAAGTTAATTTAATACTTCAGAATTGTGATTATTATTATTTATCCATAATTATGTTGACTAAAACATGTAGTCAAAATGTTGAACTATCTTTACGCTATATCATGACATTTGAATTTAGTAGGGCAACAAACATCTTGCGTGTTCAAGTCCGAGTAGAATCATTATCAGAATGTAGTAGGGCAACAAACATATCGCATGTTTAAGTCCTAGTAAAATTCTTATTAACATGTAGTAGGGCAATAAACATCTCGCGTGTTTAAGTCCTAGTAGAATTATTAGTTTTCTTTTACCTTACGGTCAAGAGACACCAATAATATTGTTATTCCTTGCACACACTTTGAGATTTCTCCTACTTGTGTAAGGCACAACATCATATTATGAAAACAAACAACATGTGATCATTTTGTGTAAACAATATGATAATGTCATAGATATTATAAGTAGTTTTAGAACCATAACCTTTAATAAGGAATTGTGGATTATTATTATTATATAGATAACGCTTCAGAGAGCAACAACAGAAAGGCAACGTGTTATCTTATAAAATAAAATGCAATTTTCCTTTAAGCAATGGTTGTTCATATTCGGAAAGTAATGAATTATTTCAAACAAAGTTTGAAATGATATGGGTGACTTAACAAGGAAATAAATCCCGTAGCTCCCACAAAGATCTACAACATTACATGAATGTTATTTCAGTTATAAAATGCAATGCACTTTCCCAGTAGAAAGCATATAGCAGTTTTATACACTTTCTCATTCGCTTCAAATGCCTACGAGTAGCAATGTACTTAGGTGTTGAACAGAGTACATGAAGTCCTACTTATTGTAGATGAGGGACTAGCCACTAATGCTATCATTTAACTTGAATCTTTAGCATGCAGTTCCTCCTTTATCGTCTACATAGCCCCAAGGGCATTTAGCACTTTAGGAATAATCAAGAGTCCAAGAAAATTACCTAGCAAATATTCTAGTAATCTCTTTACTCTTTGCGGTTTAAACTCATACATCGTGACACGTGAAATATGTCATTTATTTTGGTAGCTGATAAGGTTTTAAAATGTACCTTTTTGAGGGGTCGTTTAAGCCCTTATTTGATCACTTTTGTATCCGTTATTACTTAATATCATTCCTTTTCACTTTTTAGGTATCTTGAAGGCAAAATGCTTGAATGACACTTATTCGGACGAAAAGGCGCGAATATACGAAGAAAATGGCCAAAGTCAAGAATCTAGACACTCAGGCTGCTGGAACTGAAGGGGACGGCGTCAGGCACAACTAGCGACGCCGTCGGACAACTTTTGTGACGGCTCAGAAGCCAAATTGCTCATTTACAAGTGACGGCTTCAGGTTTTAAAAGAGTAGGGCGTCGCAACTCAGATCACCTAGATTTGATCCAGACGACGTAAGAGACTGAAGGGGACGGCGTCACAATCATAAGGTGACGTCGTCGCAAGACTAACGTGGCCAAGACGAAACCCTAATGACGGCGACCCGACGGCGTCACAAATCAAAGGGTGACGCCGTCGCATTTGTAATCTTATATATAGAATCCGAATTTTTTAGTTTTCAGTGTGTAATCTTTTGGAATAAAAACCTAAACCGAACCAAGGCTGTCTTGTACAATATTTTAGGGTTCCCTACCCTATATTAAATCAAGATAAGTGTTTTACTTCATTAATAAGTATGTCTTCAATTAATTGTGTGTATGCTTGCATGTTTCCCATGTCCGGCTAATTTACTTGTGTGTTTGCTTAGGGAATATGAAACTTAATTATTGAATATTGATTGGTTGTCTCTTATCTTAATTGTTAATGATCTAGTATTGCGATAGGTCATCCGTTGTGTAGTTAATGCTTGATTAATCTTTGTTGAACCTTAGCTTATAGTACCTAGAGTCATTGTAGGCTAAACCATCCGAAGAGAACCTTAGCGTTAAGTTTATAAATCCTAGAGATTTTGTAGGCATTAACCTTTGGTAGTTTCAAAGAGTTAGGGATAAACGCATACCCTACGACCTTAGACACACAACGCGATTAAGAATAAGGACGTGACAATTCAACCATCAATAGGAGATAATTAAGGAGTAATAAAACCTAAGTAAACACATCTTTAAATCATCATACGAGCACACAATAATTAGACATAGACTACATACACCACTAGATTAGATAATTAGATAAGTAGAGTAATCGGTAGAAATACCAACCCCCCAAATCCAAACCCCGAGATTCGTACCTTTCCATTTCCTAAAAAAACATAAAAAGATAAAAAATAATCTTCCTCAACCCCAACCTTAGCGTAGTAACTTCTCACTAGCATTCCTATTCCCCTAGAGAACGATATCAATTCCCGTGGCTTACCCTAATACTACACTACAACGATTAGGTTCACTGCCTAGGGTGTTGAAAAACTTGCTCGACGAAAAGGAAGTTCCTTTGACCCCGAATGACGCGTGTAGCGTTATCAGTAGCTATAAACAAAATGTTTTCTAGTTACACAAAATATTATATCTTTCAATTATTTCTAGACCTTAAAGGGTAATGAAAGATTATAAATGAGTTTATCAATTTGTAATCCTGTCTTAGTTTGTCAACTAAGGAGAAAAGATAGGAATGAGTCTCACTCTTCTTAACAGGAAAAGAGACTAAGTTTGTCTTTTAAAGAAAAACAACTTTGTTTACGAATTATGTTGCAATCAACACAATATATTCAGAACATAGAAAGTTCAATTATAGTATTTTCGATAATTACATTCTTAAATGAATTAACTACCTAATTAATTACTAATTAAGACTAAGATCCATCTTGCACTCCCACTTATTCACCAGAGGTCTGACCAGTGAGTAACTAAGTAGAACAAGAGGTAAGCGACGAGCGTTAATTGCATAATGCAACTCTTAGATTTATGAGACTGATCAGGACATTAGTAGACAAGTAATAACGTCATGAGCATATTTAGTTCTCATCTTATGCCTCGGGTTCAAGATCTGACCAAGCCAACTCGAAATAAGTCAACCAAGTATGAACTTGCAAAAATAACCAAAGGTCTGACCTAAGAAAAATAATCAACATGGGTTGGAAAAGCCCTAAGGTCTGACCAAAAAGTCAATCCAAATGCACATGTTCATAGTTTGGTGGCAGAGACTTAAAATTTTACATATAAGGTATTCACATAAATAAATGTGGTAAAGGTCGTGTACAAAGAATCATGCAAATAACTTTGTAACACTTATTTTTAAAACTTTCAGTCATGACACTGTAGTGATCATCATGGTTCATGATAGCTCCAATCGAATTCACAGGGGGGCGGAGGACCAGGTCAGCGCAAAGCAATAACCGAAAATCCTTTAGGTGTGACTGCGCGCACCTCCTTAAGCCCCCCTTTATAGTTTGTTCTAGTGGGTGAGTCGTACATCCCAAATGTCCATAGCGTCTAGTTTTTAAATTCATGACAAACTTGTTTCAATAGTTTAGGTCACTTTATTTAACAAACATAATTTTCCACAAAACAAATAGTAGGTCACAATGAGCATGATATTTAGGTGTGTAAATAAAGACCAATATTAATGTTATGGTTACGATATGTATTGTTCCATATTGCATACAATTAGGTGTCAAAAACAAGTAACAATAATGCACATAGGAATCACAAACATATAAACATAAATATCAATATATAAACACATATTGTTCTGAGTTCTCTCGCGAGTCTTCCCCAAAAGGAGAAGCATAAGACCGTCATTAGGTATAAAACCTAGATCGCCCCATACATAGCAAAAAGCAATTGAGTGGGTCTTATAGCCGGAAAAACACATAAAAAGCATGGCAAACTTAATTAACAATTAACTACGCTATTTTATGTATTTAATAAACAATATGTAATTCTAATTATCAGTATAATTCTAATTAACAATTAATTCTAATTAACCTTTTAATTCTAATTAACAAATTTAATTTCAATTAACAAATTAATTCTAATTAACAATTTAATTTAATTTGTGTGCATCTTGTTACTCCCCCCGTCCCAAAATTATTGTCCCCTTTTAACTTTTTCGGTCTTTACTTTTCAACTTTGACTTTAAGTACTTTTGTTTACATTACATAATACTTTATACAAAATATATGAACGGATTGAGTTTTAAATGTATTTTCATTTGGTATAATTTTTATCAAAAATTATATAGCACAAATAAAAATATTTATAGTCAAAGTTGAGAAAGAAAGACCGAAAAAGTCAATAGGAGACAATAAATTTGGGACGGAGGTAGTATTTTTTATTAATAATTGACAAGTATTGCATATAGTTCTCAAAACAAAAATAAAACGAATAACTAATTAGATTTCAAGCATCATTTTAAACATGTTTATTAAAGCGTGTAACCCATAATCGCAAAAACGAGATGGCTCGTGATGCCACTGTTGGGATTTTATATTCTAGTTAACCAAGTAACGCAAGCGAGTAAGCAGCGAAATTGAATCTAGTAATTGCAATTAGGTAACACGTATTTAATAAACAATAAACAATAAAGGTAAATAGAAAACTAACCTTTGGCGTCAACTGCACGCTATTAACGAACAAGAGAACCAAAGAATCTAAGTATCTAAAATAGATACCTCTACGAGTATCACACACAAACACTTAAACCAAGTACGTTCGATTAGAGCTAGTCGAGAACATTTAGACAATCAACCCCTTGAATTACTTGAATACTACGAACAAGAAAAACCCCAAGAAACTTTTCTATCTTTCCTTCCCGAGAACTAAAACTGTCCGAGAACTATTCTAGTTCCACCCGATATCGGACAAGGCTGTCCGATATCCATCCCTTGTTCTGTTCGAGATCCACCACGATCAGAAAACCATATTCTTGCTGCCAATCTAGTTCGACTAGGAACGTTAGAACAAGAAGATCAAAATTACAAACTCTAAAACCACTTGGATGATTCGAATGCAAGGCTTATATTTTGTAAAACTTAACTAAACCCTAATCGGATCATAGGTGATTCCGATTGGGTATAGTTGCTCAAAGATAGATCGATTATAGGTTTTAGGGATAGTGTAATCGCATGCATAGAATGAATAGGTAGGTTTATATTTATAGGGTACAAGCCTTAGATTATCTTGGACACAAGTTGTAATTGGAGCAAGTCCATGGGTCGTGTAAAACAGATCGGATATCATGCATGCATACATGGTTCAAGTATTATACGTTCATCACGTACTCTTGTGTTTAACGTGTGTGTCCCCATAGGCAGAGGCGGAGCTAAGGGGGGTCACAGTGGGCAAGCGACCCCCCAAACCCAAAATTATTAGTGTAAGTTTCGTGCGTATTTGACATATTTTGGTAATTTGCCCCTGGAAAATCGTCTGTTCTATTGAAGAAGAGAAGAAACAATTGAGTTGAAGAAGAAGAAGCCAGAGAAAAGTACTAGTAATAAAATACTCATAAATGTTTTCATTGGCTGAGAGGAAAGTAAAATGTTGTACACATTTATTGCCTATTGGTCTATAATTATTTTTCTAATATTTTTCTTTATATGTGTCTTGGATCATATTGAAACATGTGCAATATTGTCTTGTGGTTTGTTTAATACAGTGTTAACATTTTTTGTGAATATATGTTCAGCTAGCTAAAAAATGTCGCTTACTTGGATGATGTTGTTATCTTTCTTATATGTTTGAGTATAGAATTTAAAACGACACAATGTTAAACCTTTACGTGTTGGCCTGACCTGACCCGACAATATCCTTTTACAAATTATCTTGTTCGCGTTAAATAAGTCGAGGAACCATCTTAGATTTACTCATGTTCGTCACCGTGTAAAAAAGAATGAGCTTTTGCTTTGTGATGAAATGTAATCAGGTGACAAGTACAACTCTTTTCTTTATGTTTTTGTAATTTTAGCTTATTTTTTACTTCCACAAGTTTTTTTAACTCTATTTTTGATATGCCATAAAAAAAAATTGCCCCCCCTCGAATTTTTTTCTAGCTCCGCCCCTCCCCATAGGCTCACACACTTCTAGTCGTTTACGTGTGTTTTAACTCCCACAAACCAAAAATCATACTCCTACACCGAGGTAAATAAGAACCTGCAACACACCTAATATCTGGCTCATACGTATGATTTAGAATTCAGGACTCCATGAAGAAGAGCTATCACCATTTAGAATTCGCCCATCTGGAGTTAAAGTCCACATGGGCATAACACCATTAAAGCCACGATAACTAAAATATCTTTCGTCGTTAATTTACACATAACTGAGATTGTACCAGTAAGGACGCTAGAACTTGATATGATCGGTATGGATGGGTTAGCTACCTATACTCTCTCAGCTGATCATCATTAGTTTACCAAATTGCTAAATAAGTAAAACTTGTTGCAGGTATTGTGAAGAAGCCTAGCGTGAAGTTGTTACCTGGCGAAACGAGCTCAGATGAGATGTTGAGTTGGTCGCCAAGTGTGATCGTTGAAACACCCTTAGCAGGATTGGTGAATAAGTTGGTACATAGGATTGTTAAGATGATGAGAGTGATTATTTTTGTTAACACTTGTGCAATGTGTTACAGTATTTTTTATGTGGTTATGTTTGCATATTGGACTTTTATACTTATGGATAGTAATGATATTTCTCTTTAGTTAACAAAGTCGATCTGAATATTTCAATGGTTGGACATGAGTTTGAATTTTTACAACTGTATAGTATATTTGTTCATCTAAAAAACTAATCGAGTACACGTGCATAGCAACGGGAATAAAGGCATATAGTTTTAGTGATAAAAAAAAGAGTTTACGAGTTATAAACGAAAAATAATGAAAGTTTGAGGATTTGAGGATTAAACATAATGTTTTGAAACCCGGTTGGACCAGGGTGGTTCAACCGGTTGAACCGTTCCGGTCAAAAAATGGGTCAATTTAAACGTTGAGTTGAAAAACGGGTCAAATTAGACTTGATCTACCGCCGAGTTTGAAGCGTCCCGGGTCAACCCGGTTTTCGATGTGTATTAATAATTTCCTTTAACAAAGATGGAGCAAACCAGAAATAATTCAAACTACGTCAATATTTTTCAAATTAATTTCAATACTTTCTAAATGCGTTAAAAGCTTGAGCATTTTTCAACATTCAACATTGACTATTTTTACTTTATATATAGTATTGATATATACTCGGGAATTTGAATGTCTAAAAATTAAACTACAGGTAAAAAGACAACAAAACATTATTATAAATCAAATTCTTAAATTGTAATGTTTGGTTGGTTAACTAAATATTTACGATATATAAGAAAGAAACTCATACATAAGGTGGTCAATATTTGGGTCAACAAAGCGTCACACGAGAGGAGATCCTGTTGGTGATCGAACCCGACAATTAGGGTCAGTTTGGTTTGTTAAGGGTTTTGGATATGGATTTGGATTTGTATTTGGATTTGGTGTAAATTTAAAAAAAAAAAGGTTGGAGAGAGAAAATATATAAACAATAAATATAATAATATATTAAAAATATATTAAAGAAACTTAATTGAATTTATTATAATAATAAAATAAGTTTTAAAAGATAAATGAGTGATATAGAATATGTGATGACCCACTTTTTTTTAAATGGACAAAATATGATAGCAATAACTTTTGTAAACCTACCAATATGCATCGGATTTGTGTAGAGAAAATATTTAGCATTCATCCTAAAGTCTGGGTTCACTTTTTTGTAACCAAACATATCATTTTAGGTGTGAGTCTAACCCTACAGTGCAAAATCTCCAAAACAAACTGCACCTTAGAGATGCATCAAACCCGGCCCCGTACCTTAAATTAAGATTTTCAAATCCGGTCTGAACCTCTTTTGAATAGCCCATGAACTTTTAAAGCCTAGATCGGGCCGGGCAGGGCTTTGACTGTTTTTATCTTGCTTTTTGATGCCTGACAAGCCGGTTTGGGTCTGGCCTAGGCCGGTTTTTCCGGTTCTTGTGAGAATATCAAATATATGTTTTAAAATAGGGGTGAGCATCGGGTCAAACCCGAACCGACAAAAATCGACCCGAACCGAAAAAAAAAAACTTAAACCGAGAACCGAACAAAAAAATATATATCAAAACCGAATTTCGAGCAAAAAAAACCGACAAAAACCGAATCGACCCGAAACCGAACCAAACCGACAAAAACCGAAATAAATATACAAAACCGAAACCGAACCGAAAAAAGTCGGTTCGATTCGATTCAGCTCGGTTTCGGTCGGTTTGTTGGTTCGGGTCGGTTTTCAGGTGGATTTGCTCAGCCCTATTTTAAAACGTCTAGTCGTAAAAGTTCTATAGAATAATCTAGTTCACAGTAGATACATAAGATGACTTCAACAAGTATAGACGTGGGTGAGCTGGATATAATGGTATAGTATAGTTTCACTTGAAGTTTATGGACAGTTCATTTTCTGTGAAGAATTTAATTAGTGTCGATAACGTGTTTAAGGCTGCAAGAATCCCGGTAGTATCGAAAAGCTCACCAACTGGTTGTTGGCTCACTTCCAATCCAGATAAGTAATTCAGAGAGTGACAGAACCATCACTAAGGAAGGGTCTAGGACCGGGCTCGGATTTTGCCTGTTTTGACCATCAACGCGTACTATACTATTAGTCTATTTTTCTTCTGAATCTCAGAGCACCCGGTGTCGATTCGTCGTCCACTCTCGTCGTCCACGCTGGAGGCTCGTCGTGCCTCGTTTTGACACCGTGGTGTCTCGCCGTCCTTCGTCGTTGCCAAGCTCATCGTGGTGACGACGAGTAAATGTTTCTGACAAAAGGTTTTAAACGTTTTATTTTCTTTTTTTGATTTAGTTGTGTAACTGTGTGTGTGTGTGCAGGTTTTTGGAAGAAGATGGCAAATAGATGGAAAGCAAGGAGACTGTTTGTGTGTTTATGTAGGAAGAAGAAGACGAAGCAGTGTGTGTAGTTTTTTTTTTTTTTTTTTTTTTTTTTTTTTTTTTTTTTTTTTCAGATTTTCGGGAAGAAGAAGAATTTTGGGAAGAAGAAGAATTTTAAGAAGAAGAAGTATACGGTTTACAAATTTTTTTGTTTTTTTGTTAACTTTTGACAAATTTGTTTATAACTTTTGACAAATTTAGATAATTTATAACTTTTCTTTTAATAAATAAATTTAGTTTATTTGAAAATGAAAATTGAATAAAAATAAATAAAGTGGTAGTGGTGGGCCCCAAATGAAGAGGTAAAGGTTTGTTATGAGTGAGGAGGGGTTTGTTGTGATTAGTTGTGGAAAAATGAGATGCTGATGTGGCGCTGAGGTGGCACGACAACGAACCTACCCTTCGTTTTGACACCTTGTGCTCTCTGTAGTAAATCCACAGCCAAACAATATTTGAACTAATAGAAAAGTTTCATATACACCTTCTTCAACTTTATAGAAGTCTACACAATAATTTGTTATTTTCACCTAAACTCGAAAATTAAATAAAGAGTTTATTAACATTAACAAAACCTACTACTCGTATATCGGTTCTAATACAGGTTTCCACATAGGTGAAGAACTCCCCATACGCTGGCTCGTAAACTCCTCTAGGGACGGTCCCAAATTATCACTAGGACCTTCACAATCAGTCTGCCCGTGAGGCAAAACCTTGGAGTTGTTACGTCGTTTCACCTTCTTTACTTTCTTGCAACACGATCGCAGCATCTCAAGTTCAGTTTCACTTACAAACGAGTTTAACCTCCCAACAGGAATCACCAAGTACAATTTTCCACTAGCCAACTCTTCATCCGCCCGCAAAGCCCATAACCTAAAACACGACGCTAGATCATTTTCAACCACTTGAGACACCAAATGTCCCGGTTCTTCCAACAGCATAACCTCAGCAGCCGTGATCGGTACCTTAACATGTTGCACGTTTCCTTGCAAGTCAACGAGCCTCGCGGCTTTAAGGCCCGAAGCAAAGCAAGAAGTGAAATTGCCCATTTTGTAAAGATGGTTTTGTAGTACTATAGTGTGATGAAATGTTTGTTTAAAGCTGTGGAAATATGAGTGAATAATGTTGTGTTATATATGTAAGATTGGAGTGTGAAGTGGGATATGATAGTTTGACTATTTGACTAATGAATTATTCGTTTGACTTATTAAATGAATTTGGATGGAACGTATAATTATAGTGTTGAGAACGCGGTGGGTGATATCTATGATAGCCGTATGAATTATTCGAAATGTCTAACAACTGCAGGTAAAAAGACAACAAAACATTATTATAAATCAAATACTTAGATTGTAATGGTTGGTTGGTTAACTAATTATTTATGATATAATAAGAAAGAAACTCATACATAAGGTGGTCAATATTAGGGTTAACAAAACGCCGCGCGACAGGTGATCGGGAAAAGGTCATAGAATGCAGAATGCACTGTTGAGGTAAAAATACGTCTTCACCTAAATAAGATAAGATCCTTCGGTAGATTCTTCGTTCAGCCCTTTGGATCTGTGAACACAAGAACAACACGCGTTAGCCTCGCCTAGGGTTTTATCCCTAGACCAAGCTCCAGTGTGAGAATGAGAATATGATATGAAAAATTACTGTGTGTAAAAGTAGGGTTAGAGAGAGTTGACCTAAATGCAGTAATTTCCTCTCTTTATATGGGTGAGAAGTCTTGTCTTTACCTGAGGGTCACATACTCACATGTAGTGAAAGTGACCCTTTCGGGCGGGACATTGACTTACTCTGTTTAGACTATGCTTGAATCAGGTCAGAGGTTCTGATCAGAATTCCTTCCTTTTTATATATGGTGTCGCCATGTGACCGTTGTGCCGAGGCGCTTGTGACCAACCCTTCGGTATGGGATGCGTCGTCTCGGCTTGGAGTCCACTTTTACACTTGGTCAAGTTGATTTGTTGTATGATGTCCGGATGGTTTTGGTCCCTTCGGCTGGGTGCTTCGGGTACATACGCCAACATGCAGCATGTTGGTGACCGAACCCGACAATTAGAGATGCATCAACTCCGGCCCCGTACCTTAAATTAATATTTTTAAATCCAGTCCGACCACCTTTTGAATAGCCCATGAACTTTTAAAGCCCCGATCAGGCCGGGCTGGGCTTTGACTATTTTTATAACATTTTTGATGCCCAGCAAGCCAGTTTGGGATCGGCTTGGGCTAGTCTAGGCCGGTTTTTCCAATTCTTATGAGAATATCAAATATATGTTGTAAAACGTCTAGTCGTAAAAGTTCTATAGAATAATCTAGTTCAACAGTAGATACATAAGATGACTTCATGATATATGGTATAGTATTGTTTCACTAGAGGTTTATGGGCAATTCATTTTCTGTGAAGAATTTTAATTAGTGTCGACAATGTGTTTAAGGCTGACAGAATCCCGGTAGTATCGAAAAGCTCGCCAAATGGCTCAGATTTGATGCAGTGGTGTTGCTACGCACTTCCAATCCAGATGGTAATTCACAGAACCACCACTAAGGAAGGGTCCAGGACCGCTTTTAGGCAAAGAAAGCTCACGCTCAAGAAAGGAGGGAGATCAAGACAGGCATTAAATAGGCTCTTCTCTTCTTCCTCTTGAACCTCGAACAAAAAAAAGATATCGCCATCAGCTCGAGTTCCTCCGAATCAAAAAAGTCAACTGAACTTTACTTAAGACGAAGGAACCGAGTGCCAAAAAAAACCGGTTTCAATTCGCTTCAAACCACGTCCTTGTACAATGCTTAAGGCTCTCGGCTGGGTAGCAGGAGCTACGGAACTGAGCAGCTAGTACTTTTGTAGTCATTTCCTATTCCAGTATGAGATCGGAACATGGCATCTAGTCCGCTTCTTTAGAGATTTAGGGGTGGCACACTTCTTGGCACCTTATCTACGAGATCCTCTCGGGCTTAGCCTGTTTTGACCGTCTCTAGGTCCTAGTACATATTAGTCTTTTTTCTTCTTCTAAATCTCAGTAGTAAATCCACAACCAAACTATGCATAAATAAGTCTATTTGAACTAATAGAAATGCTTCATATACATCATCTTCAACTTTCTCGAAGTCTAAACATAAATATGTTATTTCCACCTAAAATCGAAAACTAAATAAAGACTTTATTAAGAATAACAAAACCTACTACTCGTATATTGGTTCTAATACAGGTTTCCACATAGGTGAAGTACTCCCCATACGCTGGCTAGTAAACTCCTCTAGGGACGGTCCCAAATTATCACTAGGACCTTCACAATCAGTCTGCCCTTGAGGCAAAACCTTGGAACTGTTACGTCGTTTCACCTTCTTTACTTTCTTGCAACACGATCGCAGAATCTCAAGTTCAGTTTCACTTACAAACGAGTTTAACCTCCCAACAGGAATCACCAAGTACAATTTTCCACTAGCCAACTCTTCATCCGCCCGCAAAGCCCATAACCTAAAACACGACGCTAGATCATTTTCAACCACTTGAGACACCAAATGTCCCGGTTCTTCCAACAGCATAACCTCAGCAGCCGTGATCGGTACCTTAACATGTTGCACGTTTCCTTGCAAGTCAACTAGCCTCGCGGTTTTAAGGCCCGAAGTGAAACAAGAAGTGAAATTGCCCATTTTTTGTAAAGATGGTTTTGTAGTACTATAGTGTGATGAAATGTTTGCTCAAAGTTGTGGAAATATGAGTGAATAATGTTGTGTTATATATGTATGATTGGAGTGTGTAGTGGGATATGAGAGATTGACTATTTGACTAATGAATTATTCGTTTGACTTATTAAATGAATTTGGATGGAACGTATAATTATAGTATTGAGAACGCGGTGGGTGATATCTATGATAGCCGTATGAATTATTCGAAATGTCTAACAATTGCAGGTAAAAAGACAACAAAACATAATTATAAATCAAATACTTAGATTGTAATGGTTGGTTGGTTAACTAATTATTTATGATATAATAAGAAAGAAACTCATACATAAGGTGGTCAATATTAGGGTTAACAAAACGCCGCGCGACAGGAGATCGGGAAAAGGTCATAGAATGCAGAATGCAGTGTTGAGGTAAAAATACGTCTTCACCTAAATAAGATACGATCCTTCGGTTGATTCTTCGTTCAGCCCTTTGGATCTGTGAAGTGTGAACATAAGAACAATACGCGTTAGCCTCGCCTAGGGTTTTATCCCTAGACCAAGCTCCGGCGTGAGAATGAGAATATGATATGAAGAATTACTGTGTGTAAAAGTAGGGTTAGAGAGAGTTGACCTAAATGCAGTAATTTCCTCCCTTTATATAGGTGAGAAGTCTTGTCTTTACCTGAGGGTCACATACTCACATGTAATGAAAGTGACCCTTTCGGGCGGGACATTGACTTACTCTGTTTAGACTATGCTTGAATCAGGTCAGAGGTTCTGATCAGAATTCCTTCCTTTTTATATATGGTGTCGCCATGTGACCGTTGTGCCGAGGTGCTTGTGACCAACCCTTCGGTATGGGATGCGTCGTCTCGGCTTGGAGTCCACTTTTACACTTGTTCAAGTTGATTTGTTGTATGATGTCCGGATGGTTTTGGTCCCTTCGGTTGGGTGCTTCGGGTACATACGCCAACATGCAGCATGTTGGTGACCGAACCCGACAATTAGAGATGCATCAACCCCGGCCCCGTACCTTAAATTAAGATTTTTAAATCCAGTCCGACCACCTTTTGAATAGCCCATGAACTTTTAAAGCCCCGATCAGGCCGGGCTGGGCTTTGACTATTTTTATAACGTTTTTGATGCCGGCAAGCCAGTTTGGGGTCGGCCTAGCCCAGGCTAGTCTAGGCCGGTTTTTCCAATTCTTATGAGAATATCAAATATATGTTGTGAAACGTCTAGTCGTAAAAGTTCTATAGAATAATCTAGTTCAACAGTAGATACATAAGATGACTTCAACAAGTATGACGTGCGTGGGTTGATATATGGTATAGTATTGTTTCACTAAAGGTTTATGGGCAATTCATTTTCTGTGAAGAATTTTAATTAGTGTCGACAATGTGTTTAAGGCTGACAGAATCCCGGTAGTATCGAAAAGCTCGCCAACTGGCTCAGATTTGATGCAGTGGTGTTGCTAAGCACTTCCAATCCAGATGGTAATTCACAGAACCACCACTAAGGAAGGGTCCAGGACCGCTTTTAGGCAAAGAAAGCTCATGCTCAAGAAAGGAGGGAGATCGAGACAGGCATTAAATAGGCTCTTCTCTTCTTCCTCTTGAACCTCGAACAAAAAAAAGATATCGCCATCAGCTCGAGTTCCTCCGAATCAAAAAAGTCAACTGAACTTTACTTAAGACGAAGGAACCGAGTGCCAAAAAAAACCGGTTTCAATTCGCTTCAAACCACGTCCTTGTACAATGCTTAAGGCTCTCGGCTGGGTAGCAGGAGCTACGGAACTGAGCAGCTAGTACTTTTGTAGTCATTTCCTATTCCAGTATGAGATCGGAACATGGCATCTAGTCCGCTTCTTTAGGGATTTAGGGGTGGCACACTTCTTGGCACCTTATCTACGAGATCCTCTCAGGCTTAGCCTGTTTTGACCGTCTCTAGGTACTAGTACATATTAGTCTTTTTTCTTCTTCTAAATCTCAGTGGTAAATCCACAACCAAACTATGCATAAATAAGTCTATTTGAACTAATAGAAATGCTTCATATACATCATCTTCAACTTTCTCGAAGTCTAAACATAAATTTGTTATTTCCACCTAAAATCGAAAACTAAATAAAGAGTTTATTAACAATAACAAAACCTACTACTCGTATATTGGTTCTAATACAGGTTTCCACATAGGTGAAGTACTCCCCATACGCTGGCTCGTAAACTCCTCTAGGGACGGTCCCAAATTATCACTAGGACCTTCACAATCAGTCTCCTCTCGAGGCAAAACCTTGGAGTTGTTGCGTCGTTTCACCTTCTTTACTTTCTTGCAACACGATCGCAGCATCTCAAGTTCAGTTTCACTAACAAACGAGTTTAACCTCCCAACAGGGATCAACAAGTACAATTTTCCACTAGCCAACTCTTCATCCGCCCGTAAGGCCCATAACCTAAAACACGACACAAGATCATTTTCAACCACTTGAGACACCAAATGTCCCGGTTCTTCCAACAGCATAACCTCAGCAGCCGTGATCGGTACCTTAACTTGTTGCACGTTTCCTTGCAAGTCAACTAGCCTCGCGGCTTTAAGGCCCGAAGCAAAGCAAGAAGTGAAATTGCCCATTTTGTAAAGATGGTTTTGTAGTACTATAGTGTGATGAAATGTTTGCTCAAAGTTGTGGAAATATGAGCGAATAATGTTGTGTTATATATGTATGATTGGAGTGTGTAGTGGGATATGATAGATTGACTATTTGACTAATGAATTATTCGTTTGACTTATTAAATGAATTTGGATGGAACGTTTAATTTTAGTGTTGAGAACGCGGTGGGTGATATATATGATACCCGTATGAGACACTTCATTGACTTGTCATTGTTCATGGGCCATGACGTATGTAATGGGTTCATACTACTTTTCTTCTTAAGATTTTTTATTTTTGAAGAAAGAGACATTTTGGAATATATGTACAAGTTGATTCAACATTTTGTTCCCGAGAATGGATTCGGCGGAAAAAAAAAATTAAAGTGAGAAGAATTTTTAGTTACATATTTCAAATAAAATGAAAATTTTAAGAAGAGTTGTATTTACTTTTGTAGGTGCATCAGAAATATGTGATATTTCTTCTCACCTTTCTCATTTTAATTTTTCTTTCTTATTTGATCCTAACTCTGATCTTATATGTTTCTTTTCTTTCAAAAGTCTGGTCTGGCTCAAGTCTAGTAGCATGCTTAGGTAAGCTAGTCGTAACTGCTTCTCAAGCCAAACTTCATTTTACATTAATTATAATTGTATAACGAGACAGTTTAGGCTTGAGCAAATACTTCTTATACATTGGCATATCGTGATTAGTATATCAGTAACTCACAAACAGGGTCGGACTGAGGGGGTTTTTTATGCTTATGAAGCATTACGTAATGTATAATCAGGGTCGTCTCACTGATTTAGGTGGTCCGGTGCGAAACTAACTCCCCTTCACATAATATTTAAAAATGGTTGTAATAATTTATGTTAGACATGTATAAATATACTTAGACATGTATAAATACTAATGGACATATACTAAATCGGAGGCACCCTCACAAACGGTGGCCCTGTGCGATTGCCCCACTTGCACATGCTAATTATGTGTATAATTATGTCGGAAATACGTATTTTTTCTTAAATGCACCTTGTCGTAAGTTTTATGTTAGGACACTTCAGTTTTTAATAAAATGCACTTCATAACTTTCATACTTGAGTCTATTGCTACTCCAAAATTCAAAATATTTCACGTGACTAACAATGATGTTAAGGTCATTATAAAATGATTTTTTTAGGGGTTGAAGGTGACACCATCAATTTAAATCATGAGGGGTTGTTCTCAAATCGCTTGAACTTAGACCGAGCTAACCTAATGATCCGTGATGTTACAAATTTTGAAATTCATACAACTATGTTCTCTATCGGGAATGACAAATGTTGAAAGAAATCAACCATACTATCATTGCGTTATTGCCTAAGGTATCTACGCCATCTCGTATTAATGATTATCGTCCTATTTTTCGTGTTGTAATGTCGTTTACAAATGTATTAGTAAGATCATTACAAACCGTATTAAGGATGGTTCTGATGATGTGGTCAGCAATAATCAGTCGACATTTATTCCGGGCAAAAGCATTTCAGATAGTGTAGAAAACTAGAAGGGGGGTTGAATAGTTTATCGATTAAAAACTTTTTTTTGAAACTTATTGAAAGATCAATTGATGTTGATCTTAGATATGTTAGTGAAATATGTAATCAATATGTAAAGAGTAAATAAGGAAATAAACAATCAAACCACAACAAGTTGTTTATAGTGGTTCGGTCTACAAGGACTTTTTTTCCTTGCCCTACTCCACTCCCCGAGTCTCACACTCGAGAGTTTAACTTCACTAGTCAACAAGCTCCTTTCACCGGCGGAGAAACCTTTACACTTCGCTTACACACTATTTCCGACACTAAGCTAAATGTCGAGTTCTTTCCAAGGGTACAACCACTCCCACACACAATGTATTTTAAGGACTAAAATACTAACCACTCACACTCACAAGATTATGATAGTTTGGTACAACAATGAAGTATGAATCTACACAAGATCATACAACACCAAACAAACAAGACTTCCAACTTCTCGTTGAAGCTTGAATGTGACTTGATCTTCTTTGCTACAAAAGAGATCACTAATATGATATGAAACTGAGTTAGAAAGGTTAGAGAGAAGAAATGTATGAGAGTATGATGAAAAGGGATGAAAAACTACTTGGTTTGGCTTTGCTATTTATAGCCAAAACACTCAGCAAGCACCACGGACCACGGAACCGTTAAAAGAGTTTTGTTCGTGTTAAATTATGGTGATGCGAAGGTCTGACAGCAAGATCTCAAAATTTGCCAAAGTCAACCATATCTATGCAAGATTGTGTAAGATATGTAGAGCCTAAATCTACACAAAAAATCTAATGAAATCTTCTAATGATTTTCATGATGCATCACATGATGTCATGTGTTTGTTTTTCCATTTTTAGAAATATGTAAATGCATATGTAATGTTTAGTTTTTAAGAAACCAAAACATTCTAAAAACTACTATCATACATTATGGTTTAGAGTCATATCAAGATATGATTTAATCACAATGTAAATGCTTGAGTGATGAAGATATTATTTGGAAAAGCTTTTTTTAATATCTATTAATCTTGACAAGCTTTAAGCTTTATAAAAATTAATTTTACTTTTGTCGTTAACAAAACTTAGGTAAAGATAAAAAATATAAATAACGTTTAATGACGATATTTGTATTAACAATCTCCCCTTTTTTGTTGAGGACGAAACATAAATTTTATTTTTATAAAAGATGTAAACATTGTACAAGAGTTAGAAAAATATTAGTTTTAGAACTTGAAAGAAAAATGATAATGCAAGTATATGATATTGACTTTTTTAGAAAGTCAAAGTCTTCACTAGTTGAAGCATGATGTTGACTTTTTCAGAAAGTCAAAGTGTGCAGTTGACTTTTTCAGAAAGTCAAATATTACCAATGAAGCATGATGTTGACTTTTTCAGAAAGTCAATGTATGCAGTTTGACTTTTTCAGAAAGTCAAATATAACCAAGTTCTATATATTTCTCCCCCTTTTTGTCTCAACAAAAAGAAGATGCGAGGCGGAATGTGTAATAAGCCCTTAGCTATTATCTCCCCCTTGACCAATGCTCCCCCTAAATTGGGTGCCAATGGAGAGATACATGGATTGTGAAAAAGCTACAAAAAAATGGTTAGTAATAATTATCATTACAAGCATTTCCAACCACCATGTAATAAGCAACAACAATATATAAAAAACATCATTCATTAGTTAAAATTTTTCATGATTTGAAAATCATGAAAAGAGAACACAATGAAGTGTTTAGTACAATGAGAAAAAAAAATTATCCTAGAAAAAAAAATACAAAGAAAAATCCAAAAAAAATGCTTAGAAGAGCTAACCTAGGACCATCCTATTGAGGTGGTGTATGAGAAAGAGCATTTAGACGCTCGAGGATGTGATTGAGGATGAACCTCATTTCCTCTTAGAACTCATGGACCATCACCCGAGTCCGTTCAGTTATTTGGGCGGTTTGCTCGCAATTGGAGCAACCATGCCTAGGAGGGTAGTGTGGTTGATGATTTTGTGGTGGAGGTGTTGGTGTTTGGTGTGGTGATGATGGAGGCTAGCAAAGCACTTTGCATTTGCATAGTCTCACTTAGATGAGAATCCACCATATTTGAAAATTGGTGGAGATGTTGGAGTTCGGCTTGAATCTCCTCTTTTGTGGGATGATCTTCCCACATGGACTCCTCAATGTCCTATATGTAAGGAGACATTGATGTAGGGAGTGGTTGATCCCCATACAAAGGACCATGGATGTCTTTATGGATGGGGTGGAAGAAAAGAGGTCTTGGCCCTAATGGGGCGTTTGGGTCAAATGATGGTCTAGGAGACTCATGAGCAATCCGCTCAATAGTACCAAATGATGGCAATGGTGGTAGATGATTGGGCTTAGGAGGCAAATCTTCCAAGTCCTCCAAGAAAGAATTTGGAGAAGTGGGTGGTGTAGAAAATAACTCCAATGGGATGAGAGTTGGAGATTTTGGAGGTGATGGTGTTTTGGATGTTTGGATAGGAGCCGGTGGTGGCGAGCTTGGAGTCTTTGTTGGTGGTGGAGTAGTGATGGTAATAGGTGGTTTTGGAGATGGTGTAGGAGTTGCCAAAGTGAGGTTAGTGTCATCCCTTATGGGAGATGAGATAGTGAGTGGAGATGACTCGGAGGAAGAGCTCAAGTTGACGAAGCAACAAGGTCTTACGCTAATCCTAGCGGTTTTCTTGCAAGGCTTGGTTGATGGTGAAGTTTTTCTCATTTTGACTTAAGCTTTTGCTAGTTGATGGTAAGAATTGAGAAGGTGTGAAGATGATCATGGTAAAACCTCTTAATTTATAGAAGTAAAAAATTATGTAGAAATGTGTTTGATTTGATGTTAAACCATAGAAGGGATGAGGTTCCTAATGATTTGGAAGTGGGTTAAATGCTAGTCATTTTACCCAAGTCAATCCATTCATGAAGGATGGAGTGAATTGACAAAGATTTGCAATAAATGAGTCCTAATGATTATCAGATCCTAACAATCAGATTACCCACGGATTGCAAGGAACCAAATTTTTGGTTCCTTCTTTTATGCAAAAGGGTTCCTTGGGTTGATTTTTCAAATTTTTGAATTTTGGTGGAAAATGGATTTTCTATATGCCTAAGTATGTTATACTAGTTCTAATATGGGTAAAAACTAGTCAAGATTAACTTACAAGTAATGAATGGTAATTTGGAATGTCGAAATAAGCGAAATTCAGAAAATTACCTGGAGGATCCACGACACCAAAATTTTACACAGGCGGAACCCTTAAAAGGGTGCCGCCTGGTCCGCCTGTACAGGTACGGCGGTACCAAAAACCATAACAGACGATACCAAATTTTTGGTGTTGTCTGATCCGTGGACACCAGAAATCACCACAAAACAATATTTTAAGGGTCGGAGACTTTTCCGAAACCTGAAATTTTGCTCAAAACATGTGACATTAATTATTTCTAGTTAGGAAAAGCAAATAACACATACACAAACATAGTGGAGCATAGATTTAGACCAAGGTCTAACGATTTTCACATAAAGTGAAAATGGGTAAAATTTGATAACACACTTGTGCTATCCCTCTGCATGAGATTGTTAGCATGCATCATTGTTTTAAGTTATATTATCATCCTACAAATTAAAAACAACCAAATTGTATCAAACATTAGATAATGTATTGTTCCAAACACTCCTTAAAAGGACCCTCACTTGTCCAACTTCTTGTAGATCTTGTTCATCATCCTACCAAGGCACTTGAACATCCCTTTGGTTTGCTTGAACTCCACAGATTCATTCTCAATCTCGGGAAGAGATGCATAATACTCATGAGGCGGAAGGCGAGAATTAGGAAGACCATCCTTGGAGCTATTTGATGATGATGATGATGGAGTTGGAGGTTTTGCTCTTTTGCCTTTAGTCTTAGCCACTCGCTCATCACTCAAGGGCACAAAGATGTGAGGGATGAGCTCATAGTCAAGCTTCAACCCTTTTGGGCTGGGTGGAATTGGTGCAAAGGCTCTATAGAGACGGGTGAGAAGCGTCCCATAAGGAAGAGCAACCGATCCTTGAGTTGGAATATCAATCATTCTCCTAGCAATGTAGTAGGCTAAGTTGAATGGTTGACGGGTGGACAAGTTATAGAGCATGTGACAAAGGCAAGCATTGATATGATCCCTATTTCCTATGGTGCTAATGACGTTGGCTCTAAGTAGTTCCTCCCATTTCTTAAATTCCGATTTTAGTTCATTGAGCTCTATTCCATATGGATCTCGGTTCACCTCCTTTCCTTTTCGGGTGACATGGGTTGTATCACCTCTTGGGTTAAATAGGCGCTCACGGATGACATCTTTATCCGCTAAAGGAGTTTGGTAGGGAAGAGAGCGGTCATTGATTGCATCAAGGATGGTGAGTGACCACTTATCCGAGTAGACACATGTCCCTTGGTTGGGAATTCCTAGCACTTGAGCAAAGTTGGTTAAGGATATGGTGTAGTTGTGTTGATTGATCCTAAAACTAAGGCTAAACTCATCATCCTCATCAATGAAACCGGTGACACTAGCATAGAACTCTAACACAAACCTAGGATAAATAGGTTCATCGATGTCAAGGAGACAATCGAATTGAATAGCGGCTAGTTCTTGATGAAGATTGGTATTGTCGACGAAGGAGGAGTGAATGGTTCTACCCTCATGGAAGTACCTTGTTTCTAGACTCTTAAAGATTTCGACTTGTTCTTTAGTGAGGCCTTTGGTTTTGTGATGTTTGGGAATGTAGTTAAGGGTATCCTTGTGATCACAGAATTTTGCGGCTACCATGGTTATTCAATGATGTTATCTCCAGTGATTTGTGGGTTAGAAGATGTCAACAATGAGTTAGGTCTAAAGTTTACACGTTTTGGTAAAGTGGGTTGTGAGGAAGAAGATGTTTTGTAGGTAGCATTTTTGCCACTGATGTCACCACCGACCAGACGACACCATAAAAATGGTTCCGCCTTTGTTGTCGTTTGGTGTCGTGGGTACAGTAGCAGGTTCAAAACAAATTTGTTTTGTTTTGTTTGTTCTAAGGTTTAGGCTAAGTTTTACCTACATGTTTGGTTCTATTAACCCTAAACCAAGTCTAAGAAGATTAAATGGTTCTTGTTTGAGAGGCTTGGTTAGAATGTCGGCAATGTTGTCTTCGGAGGATACTTTCTCAATTGAGATGCTTCCTTTTTGAACATTGTCGCGAAGAAAGTGATGACGGATTTCAATATGCTTCGTACGAGCATGTTGGACGGGATTTTTGCTGAGATCGATAGCTCATTTGTTGTCTCAAAATATAACGATATCGTTGAGATGAATTCCGTAATCCACGAGTGCTTGCTTCATCCAAAGAGCTTGTTGACATGTTTTTCCGGCTGAGACGTACTCGGCTTCAGTAGTTGAGATGGCTAAAGCCATTTGCTTCTTTGCAAACCATGAGGTGAGACAATGTCCAACAAAAGTGCAAATACCACTTATACTTTTTCTATCGACATAATCACCGGCATGATCCGAGTCGGCATACACGATAGTTTCTACACCCGTTCCTTTGGGATACCATAATCCTAAACATGTTGTTCCCTTAATGTATCTAAATATCCTTTTCAATGCTTCTAAGTGTGATGCCTTTGGATTTTCTTGAAAGCGAGCACATAGACAAACACTAAAAATAATGTTGGGTCTACTAGCCGTGAGATAGAGTAAGCTACCGATCATTCCTCTATATTTAGTGTTATCTACCGATTCACCTTCCTCATCCTTGGTGAGTTTAGTGTCCGAAGACATGGGTGTCTTAGTTGGTTTTGAATCTTCAAGACAAAATTTCTTAAGCATATTTTTTATATATTTAGATTGGTTAAAGAATATGTCATCTTCTAGTTGTTTAATTTGGAGTCCTAGAAAGAAGTTTAATTCACCCATCATACTCATCTCAAACTCATCGTGCATGATTTTAGAGAAATTATCACATAGCTCTTGACAAGTTGATCCGAATATGATGTCATCAACATATATTTGAACAATGATAATATGTGACTTCTTTTTCTTGGTAAAAAGAGTATTATCTACTAATCCCATGGTGTATTTGTTTTCAACAAGAAAAGTCTTAAGTCTATCGTACCAAGCTTTTGGTGCTTGCTTAAGACCGTATAATGCTTTTTTGAGTTTGAAGACATGATGTGGTTTCTCAAAGTCGGTAAAACCGGGAGGTTGAGTAACATATACTTCTTCGTTAATAAACCCATTAAGGAACGCACTCTTAACATCCATTTGAAATAATTTAAAGTCATAAGCACATGCATATGCAAGTAAGATTCTAATAGACTCGAGCCTAGCTACCGGAGCATAAGTTTCATCACAATCAATCCCTTCTTGTTGATTATAACCTTGTGTGACAAGCCTAGCTTTGTTTCTAGACACAACACCATTTTCATCCATTTTATTTTGAAAAACCCATTTCGTTCCAATTATAGTTTGATCATTAGGTTTTGGAACTAATTTCCAAACATCATTTCTAACGAATTGATTTAACTCTTCTTGCATAGCAATTACCCAAGATTCATCTTTTATTGCTTCATTTTTGTTTTTCGGTTCGATGGTAGACACAAAAAAAAAATTGTTACTTTGATTTTGGGCTTGTGATCTTAAGGTTCTTTGATTTAGTTGTCCTATGACTTTTTCTAAAGGATGACTTTTGGATTCTTTGATGTTTATAATCTCATTATTTAATGGTTCATCTTCTTTGTCATTTTCAATTATTTCTTGACTTTCTACAAGTTGACTTTCAACTAAGTCATCATCTACCAAAGGTGATGTCTTAGAGGGAGGTAGACTTTCGTCGAATGTTATGTTCAACGATTCCTCGACTCTCATTGTTTCTTTGTTTAAGACAATGTAAGCTTTACTAGTTTGAGAATATCCAAGAAATACACCTTCATAAGACTTTGGGTCAAACTTGGTGAGATAATTTTTAGTATTAAGAATGAAACATTTACATCCAAAAACTCTAAAATATCCTAAAGTTGGCTTTTTACCTTTGTAAAGCTCATATGGTGTTTTGTTTAAGAAATGACGTATTAAGACTCTATTTAAAATATATGTAGAAGTGTCAACGAAACCAAAACTTTTGAGGAATGTTTTGTTCATTAAGCATTGTTCTACTCATTTCTTGAATTGTTCTATTTTTACGTTCTACGACTCCATTTGATTGAGGTGTTCGAGGAGCCGAAAAGTTATGTGTTATACCATTTGTATCACAAAAATTTCCAAATTGTGTTTCATTGTCAAATTCACGACCATGATCCGTTCGGATCGACACAATTTTAACACCTAGTTGATTTTGAATTTTCTTGCTAAGAATTTCAAATTTATCAAAAGCTTCAATTTTGGTTTTCAAAAACAATGTCCAAGTAAACCTTGAGTAATCATCTACTATGACTAAAGTGTATAAGTTGCCTCCATAGCTTCTTATAGCGGATGGACCGGACAAGTCCATATGCAAAAGTTCTAGACACTTAGATGTGGACACCATATTTTTAGACTTATGACTACTATGGGTTTGTTTACCAATTTTGCAAGTGTCGCAAAAATGTTGGTCATATTTAAGTTTTGGTAAATTCCTAACAAGCTCTTTTGAAGATAGGTTTTGTATAAGTCTCATATTAACGTGACCTAAGCGTCTATGCCAAAGAGTTGAGCTATCATCTAATGTTTTTAGACAAAGTTTGTCATTAGATGTTTTATCTATTTTCATAATGTATATGTTATTTTTCCTAACTCCTTTAGCTATGGTGATACCATCTTTTAGTAGTTTTACTACCATTTTCATCAAATAGTACTTTATATTTTTTATCACATAATTGGCTAATACTAAGTAGATTAAATCCTAACCTATCGACATGAGCAACATTTTCAATAGTTAGGGAGTTATGAGCGATCGTACCTTTGCCAATCATTTTGCTTTTGAGATTGCTACCAAAAGTGACATTACTTCCGTCATACTCTTGGTATGATGAGAAGAGACTTTTGTTGCCCGTCATGTGTCGTGAGCATCCACTATCTTTTATCCACTCATCAGGTTCCAATCCAACTTTCAAGCATACCTAAGAAGCAAATAACTCAAGCGTTTGGTCCCCAATATCTCATGGGTCCGTTTGGGTTAAACATACCATTTATTTGATTCATGTATGGAAACGATGGGTAAGGGTTCCATGACATGTAATCCGGAGTTTGATATGGTCTAGGGAAGTTTTGATTCCAACCGTTACGTTGATAGTTGGGTTGTACGTTGTGGTTGCTCTTAGAAAAGGGGCGTTTGGCAAAAGGTGTTTTATGTCGTTGTTGAGTAGTTTTTGATCTAAATTCATTTTTAGCAAGTCCTACTCCTGATGTAACAGCAGGTTTTAGTTTAACACTATCCTTGGTTTTCTTTGTTACTTTGACAAATTCGTTAAGCTCCATATCACAAACATTCCGTCCTGCTGAAGTTCCCACGACACCATTTTTTACAACGGACGGATCCCTTATTTTGGGTCCCTCTGGTCCGTGCTGCACTGTAGCAGTTTTGACAGTTTGTTTGTCTTTTTCGGCCGTTTTGTTTTGACTCTTTGGAATTACTACCTCATTAAATCCTAGCCCATTCATGTTTCCTGGTGTTTTTTGAATTCTAACTATTTCATCGGCACAAGCGATGTTTTTGTTAAACCTTTTAAATTTAGAATTATGTTCGATTAGAACATCTTGTGTGAGCTTTAGTTTTTCTATTTCAAGATTAAGCTCTTGACATGATTTGCAATCATCGTCATTTGCTTTTCCCTTTTCTAATCGTTTTGCCTTTTCTTTTAACTCATAGACTTCATTTTCTAAATATTCCTTTTTAGTCTTTAAAAATTTATTTTTAGTTATGATTTTTAGACTTAGCTCACACAATTGATTATATTGTTTTTGGAAATCAAGTGCTTTAAGAAATTGGAGTGCTCTAAGAAATTTCCTGACAAAGTTCTTACTACGAAAAGATTCATCAAGTGCTTTAAGTGATGTAATAATAGTATTAAAGTGAGCAAACCCACAATCAATGGTTTCATCTTCAGGGATAACAAATTGTTCATATTGTGGAACAAGAAGATCAATTTTGTTATCCTTGACTTGTGAATTTCTTTGATGTGTAACAATCAAAGGTTCCCAAATATCTTTGGCGGTTTCGCACATAAAAATTCTTTCATATTCTTTTCTAGGCAAAGCATTATAAAGCATCATTTTAGCTTCATTATTTTTAGCAATTAATTTCTTTTGTTCATCAACAGAAATATCTTTTGTTGTAGAACTAAAATCCCCTTTAACAATAACAAACCAAAGATCTATATCTTTTGATTTTACATATGTTTCAAAACGGTTTTTCCAATAGATAAATCCATTGGTTTCAAAGAGTGGTGGTCTTTGCATAGATTGCTTTTCTTTAAAGTTTTCAGAATCCATGGATCGTTTCAAGTTTATAAAATACAATATATTTTAGAAATTCTTGAGCAACTAGGCTCTGGTACCAATTGTAGAAAACTAGAAGGGGGGTTAAATAGTTTACCGATTAAAAACTTTGTTTTGAAACTTATTGAAAGATCAATTGATGTTGATCTTAGATATGTTAGTGAAATATGTAATCAATATGTAAAGAGTAAATAAGGAAAGGAACAATCAAACCACAACAAGTTATTTATAGTGGTTCGGTCTACAAGGACTCTTTTTCCTTGCCCTACTCCACTCCCCGAGTCTCACACTCGAGAGTTTAACTTCACTAGTCAACAAGCTCCTTTCACCGGTGGAGAAACCGTTACACTTCGCTTACACACTATTTCCGACACTAAGCTAAATGTCGAGTTCTTTCCAAGGGTACAACCACTCCCACACACAATGTATTTTAAGGACTAAAATACTAACCACTCACACTCACAAGATTATGATAGTTTGGTACAACAATGAAGTATGAATCAACACAAGATCATACAACACCAAACAAACAAGACTTCCAACTTCTCGTTGAAGCTTGAATGTGACTTGATCTTCTTTGCTACAAAAGAGATCACTAATATGATATGAAACTGAGTTAGAAAGGTTAGAGAGAAGAAATGTATGAGAGTATGATGGAAAGGGATGAAAAACTACTTGGCTTGGCTTTGCTATTTATAGCCAAAACACTCAGTAAGCACCACGGACCACGGAACCCTTGAAAGGGTTGGTGTCGCCGAGGTCTGACAGCAAGATCTCAAAATCTTGCCAAAGTCAACCATATCTATGCAAGATTGTGTAAGATATGTAGAGCCTAAATCTACACAAAAAATCTAATGAAATCTTCCAATGATTTCCATGATGCATCACATGATCGATGTCATGTGTTTGTTTTTCCATTTTTAGAAATATGTAAATGCATATGTAATGTTTAGTTTTTAAGAAACCAAAACATTCTAAAAACTACTATCATACATTATGGTTTAGAGTCATATCAAGATATGATTTAATCACAATGTAAATGCTTGAGTGATGAAGATATTATTTGGAAAAGCTTGTTTTAATATCTATTAATCTTGACAAGCTTTAAGCTTTATAAAAAAATAATTTTACTTTTGTCGTTAACAAAACTTAGGTAAAGATCAAAAATATAAATAACGTTTAATGACGATATTTGTATTAACAGATAATATTCTTTTAACTTAAGAGTTAATGCACAATTATCACTTGAATCGAGGGCCTTCGAGATGTGCCTTCAAGATCGATATTTAGAAAGCTTATGACACCGTGAGTTGAAAATTCTTGGAAGAAATTCTTTTCGTCTTTGGTTTTCATCCTCGCATGATTCATTGGATTATGGCATGTGTTACAAGCACATCGTTCTCCATCAACGTTAACGGTCATTTGCATGGCTATTTTAAAGGAAGACGTAGGCTTCGTCAAGGAGATCCTATGTCTCCTTATATGTTCACGTTAGTTATGGAGATTCTAACTCTTATCACGGAGGGTTCGAAACGAAGATAATTTCGCCTATCATAATAAATGTAGCAAACAAAAAATTATTAACATTTGTTTTGCAGATGACTTAATAGTTTTTGCTCATGGAGATGTTCATTCGGCTAAAGTGATTATGGATTCATTGGACGAGTTTAAGAGTGTTTCGGGATTGGTTCCAAGTATCCCCAAAAGCACCGTTTTCTTTTGTAAAGTTCGTGATCAAGTTAAAACCTCAATTCTTCATCTCATGCCATTCAAAGAAGGTTCTTTACCGATAAAGTACTTGGGTGTGCCTCTCATCTCGTCACGACTCCTCCATAAATATTGTAAAATACTTGTGGAACGTGTTAAGAATAAAAATAAAAAGTCATAAAAGTTACTAAAAAAGATAAAAGATCCTACAAATAACACCCATCCTTCATAGTGGATTTCGAACTAGTGTTTCGGTGAGAAAGAGTTTTGTGACTAACTAGAAGGGGGTCGAATAGTTTTATAGTTTTTGACGTAGCAATATTATACTTTCAAAAACTTTATAGATCCGAGTATACGTGAGATCAAGCAACCACATATGAACACAATATCAATAAACACAAGATAACAAATAATAATAACAACGAAATATAAAGTGAAAGATAATAATAAAGAGTTAGAAAGATCAATCATAATACGAAGATTTATAGCGGTTTGGTAACGAAGCTCATCTTCGTCCTACTCTACTCTCCGAGTACCCAACTCAAGAGTTCACTTCACTATGTCAACAAGCTCCTTTCAGGAGGAGAAAACCGTACAATGTCGCTTACACCAATTTTCAACACTAAGCTAAATGTCGAGTTTAATCAAGCTAGAACCAATCTCACTCACACACGTATTTTCAGGACTAAAATACTAACCCAATCACTCACGTGTTTTCAGGACTAAAATACTAACCCGATCTATTAACTAAACAAGATTGGAGGTTATAAACTTGATGTATAACAATATACACTTTGTATCTTAACGATTACGTGTGCTCTTCTCTTGCACTTGAATAGGTGGTTAAAAAAGCTTAATGATCAAAGAAGTGAGAGATTAAAAGACTAGAAATAAATAGAGAAAATTATGTGCAAAAAGTGAGTTTTATGTGAAAAATGAGCCACTATTTATAAGCAGCCGAAATATGACCGTCACATAGGAACGGTCCCACGGTTCCCTTATATTTAAGGGAACCGTCCTTACTTAACGAGCCGTCCCAGACAGACACTCCATATTTTGTCTTTTTTCTGGTTGAGGTTTGTCTAATTTGCGAGGAAAAATCAGTTTTGAATATTTTTATAATAAAATATTTTTTAATTATACAAAAATAATTTGTCTAATTAATTTTTGTAAAAAAGTAAAGTTTATGACACAAAAATTCTTTCTTTAATCATTCAACAAGTTATTGTTTGTTATTCATACCTTTAGTGATTTTACATCGAAATGAAAATTTATGACTGATAAGTAAACACAATCACAATCACACATTTCAGATGCATCTACAAAACTGGATGTATCTTCCTTCAAATTTTCCCTACTCATTTGAAATGTGTAGCTAGAATTATTAATTCTTCACTCGATCCCTAATCATAAGATAAATTATCACTTTCGATGTAGCTCCTTTGTAAAATTATTTACTTATTTACGAGACTGTTTATGCATAGTTCCATTTCAAACGATAAGCTCTGTATATATTATTGTGACACCAAATTATTTAAGCCCGACTGAACTGGGATCATATTTGCGATCGACATTATCTATGACATTGTCATCTTGTGTCTACCTCCAAAGCAGTTGTATGTAGATACCATTACAACTTGATGACATCTAAAACAATAATCATAGTGTATGTCTCACATTGATTTCAACAACCAGTTCCTTGTTACAACCCAAGACGAATGATAACAAAAAGAAACAAACAAAGAGCAAAGACAATTACTTTGTCCGGCCAATAGGTCGATGTTACCATCAAGACTGCACTTGGATTATGCCACTAGAAGACTCACTCCAAACCAGATATTGACAATCAAAAGCCCCAACATCGCGAGAATATTATATTTCCTGTACAACAAAAACATAGTTTATAGCAGATAATTGAAGTGCATTATCGTCACATCTATTTGTGGTTGATTCATAGGTTTATCTTGAAGTTGAAATGGTACAGAGATCCATGGGGCTATGAAACTCTTTTCGGTTTTCCCCAAAGATAAACAAAAACCGATAAATGGACAAAACGGGGCCAGTAGAAATCAGGGGCAGACTCAAGGTTACTCAAGGTTTTTTAGCTAATAACTTAGCAATATAAAACTTTCAAAGGATGCACATCCATATCAATTTTTATAATTCTGTTAAACTACATATTCCTTTTCAAGGTGTATGTTCATCCATGAAGAAGAATTAATGGTTTTAGAAATAGACCCTTATGAAGGGAAACTGATAAGATCTACTTTTCGGTCATAAAAAATATTTAAAAAAAAAAAAAAAAAAAAAAAAAAAAATCACATTCCCACAAAGATGGAAACTTGGATCTATTTCGCCAACTCCACTCTATCTCAACATCAACACCATACATACTGAAAAATATAAATTTTATTCAAAACTGCATTGGTTTTTTTTTTTTTTTTTTTTTTAAACGGCAATCTTTTATGATCTACAACACCTATCTCACATGTCTCCAATGAGGCTCGAACCCACAACCTTTAGGTTGATGAACCACTCACATACCGTTAGGCCAAGATGCCTTTGGTTGCATTTGTCTCTATTATTCCATATTTATCAATTCAATCTGCTAATGTTTAAGGTGTGCTGGTCTTGACTTTCAAAAACTATTAGATGATTTAAGCGTCATCTGTAAGAGTTAATTACATCAAACTATAACATGCTTTAATCTTTTTCTCTCGCTCGCATGCATTAATTACTTAATTATTCTCTTGTATGTAAAATAATTACAGCAAATTACCGCATACTATCACCGTTTTTACCACTTAAATTGCACTAACATGTAATTATGTGACATGCAACACTAAAAAGCAAGTATGTTACAATTTTGTGCAATCAACTACTCATATACCAAGCAAATTAACGATCAATTAAAGCTGACATACCCAAGAGGCATACGTCCTTTGGGATCGCCAGAGGAATATCCATTGAAGTAAAAATACCGGCTAACTATATAAACTACCCCGAGTACTGAACATGTTACTGGACGGTTAAGCCCTCCAAGCACCATCAGTATAAAGAAAATCGGCAGAGCCTCCAACGAGTTCTGATGCCCTCTCTACACCAATGAAACGCCCCGAAACATTAAACAAGAAAATAGATTAGAACAATTATAGTTTTACATTCTACTAATATAGTTGATGAACAATTCTAACAAACCTGAACACAGTTATAGATATTGTAATCCTTGCAATCAGCTTCAGTTGCATACATGATAGGGTATGGCACGTTGTACCTTCACCACAAAATCAGTTATAAATACTTGATACATTTCGCAAAACTAAAGAAAAAAATGAAACTGAAATGATCGAATTACTTTTTTCGGGCTTTGCTGACATTAATCTGCATATAGGCGTTGAAAAAGCAGTATGCGGCAATGGTGAGAATGACATAACCGTATTCTTTTGGTAACGAGTCTACTATTCCAGCCATTTTTCTCTGATACTTTGGGAAGATGATCAGAGAAAGGTTTGTACCAATGGTTATATGTTCCACAGCATTTTAGTTATAAATGCTATCAGCTTTAGGTAAATTGCTGAAAAGACCATGAGATTTCTAACATTTCATGATTGGTACCTTAACTTTTTTAGGATTTGTACACGTTGGAGAACAAGTGAACAGTGATACTAAACTTAGAAATCGATGGTGGAGAATCATTGGTTCAAGAACGGGTCAAATCAAGTTTGAGTCGAAAGCAAGTAAACTTCTATATCCACTAGGATTGAGTTATCCTAACAATGTTTTTCTTTGTCTGATATTTTTGAAGTTTATCAAACTTAATGTATTAGTGTAATCTAAATTAAACTTTTTTTTATCAATAGAATTAGTCATAATTAAAAACATATTTGGCCTACCAGGATCAGTTAAGGTGGTTGACACAAGCAAATTATATAGGGTTTAAGCTATTAAATAGCCACGTACTTTCTCCAATGTACCGATATGGTACCTGTACTTTTTTTGCAACCTGGTTAGGTATTGTACTTTCTCAAATGTACCGATATGGTACGTGTACTAAATTTCCTTAATTAAATAGCCACGTACTTTCTCCAATGTACCGATATGGTACCTGTAATTTTCTCAAATGTACCAACATGAGTAACTTTTGGACCTGCTAAACTTGACAAAAATTTATTTTTGAGCAAAAATGGTCCTTTGTGGTTTGTTTCTTTTGCAAAAAAGTCCCTTGTGATTTTAACGTTTTCGGCCGTTTTTTACGGTTTTTATCCGTTTTCGTTTATTTTTTATCCGTTTTCGCCCGTTTTTCTTACGTTTTTATCCGTTTTTGTGTGCTTTTTTTTACGTTTTCACCCGTTTTTACGTTTTTGTTTGTTTTTATCCGTTTTCGTTCGTTTTTATCCGTTTCCATTCGTTTTTTATCCGTTTTCGCTCGTTTTTATCCGTTTTCATTCGTTTTTTATCCATTTTCGCACGTTTTTTTATGTTTTTATATGTTTTCGTCCGTTTATTACGTTTTTATCCTTTTCGCCTGTTTTTTTATCCGTTTTCGCCCATTTTTTTTGTTTTTCGTCCATTTTTTTTACGTTTTTAAAACGGATGAAAACGTAAAAAATGGGCGAAAACGGATAAAAACGTAAAAACGGGCGAAAACGGATTAAAAAACGAACGAAAACGAAAAAAACGGACGAAAACGGATAAAACGGACTAAAACGTAAAAAAAATACGAAAACATATAAAAACGTAAAAATCATGCGAAAACGGATAAAAAACGAAAGAAAACGGACAAAAACGTAAAAAAAAAAAGGCGAAAACTATTATTTGGAAAAATAGGACTAACGGTGCAAAAATTATTAACGGAAGGACTAACGGTGCAAAAAAAATGTACAAGGGCTTATTTTGAAAAAAAACGCAAAAGGACCGATTTTGCAAAAAAAACAGACCACAAGGGACCATTTTTGCTAAAAAAATAACATTTCACACTTTGGTAACCAGTTTTACTGGTAGCCGGTCACTTTGTGACCATATTAGCACGAAATCAAAAGTACGTGACTATTTAATTAACGAAATTTAGTACACTGCACGTACTCACTACAAGAATCAGGAGAACAGGCGACGAATACAATGCCGACGACACTGTGGCGTCGGCAACATACGCTACACGACAAAAAAACCCTTGACCAGGGGCGGAGCTGCGTTGAAAATTTATGTTAATATAATGCCGACGACACGTCGTCGGCAATGTAAAAACCAAATTTGACTTTGTTATTTCAGGCAATTTTTTGGCGGGATCTTTTGGCGCTCATATATTCCCTACGCCAAGTCGTCGGGAATATAAATCCAAATAATTACTGGGTGATTAGCGTGTGATTAATGCAATTCAATTTTGTTTTAACAATGCCGACGCCAGGTCGTCGGCAATAGTATAAATAGTTATTTATTTTGTTATTATGCCGACGACACGTCGTTGGCAACGTTGCCTGCATAAATTATTTTAAAGTTTTCATAAATTATTTAAAAGTAGTATAAAAGTCAAGTCCATATAATTGCTGAGTGGATTGCGTACATAATCTTACTAATGTTGATTTTATTTGCACATGTTACGTATAATTATTTAAAAGTGTTCAATTTTAAATAAACTTATATAATTTTATTTGCACATGTTATACGTTACGTGTAACCATAGCACCTAGACTCGGTCGTTTAACACGTTACGTGTAACCATAGCACCTAGACTCGGTCGTTTAACACGTTACGTATAACCATAGCACCTAAACACGTTCGTTTAACACGTTACGTATAACCATAACACCTAGACTCGTTCGTTTAACATGTTACGTATATGCATAACACCTAGACTCATTCGTTTAACATGTTACGTATAACCATAGCACCTATGCTCGTTCGTTTAACACGTTACGTATAACCATAACACCTATACTCGTTTGTTTAACACGTTACGTATAACTATAGCACTGTAGACTCGGTCGTTTAACACGTTACGTATAACCATAGCACCTACACTCGTTCGTTTAACACGTTACCTATAACCATAACACCTAGAATCGGTCGTTTAACACGTTACGTATAACCATAACCCCTAGACTCGTTCGTTTAACACGTTACGTATAACCATAGCACCTAGACTTGGTCGTTTAACGCGTTACGTATAACCATAGCACCTAGACTCGTTCGTTTAACACGTTACGTATAACCATAGCACCTAAACTCGGTCGTTTAACATGTTACGTATAACCATAACACATATACTTGCTCGTTTAACACGTTACGTATAACCATAACACCTAGACTCGGTCATTTAACATATTACGTATAACCATAACACCTAGACTCATTCGTTTAACATGTTATGTATAACCATAGCACCTAGACTCGGTCGTTTAACACGTTACGTATAACCATAGCACCTATACTCGTTCGTTTAACACGTTACGTATAACCATAACACCTAGACTCGATCGTTTAACACGTTACGTATAACCATAGCACCTACACTCGGTCGTTTAACACGTTACCTATAACCATAACACCTAGACTCGGTCGTTTAACACGTTACGTATAACCATAGCACCTAGACTCGGTCATTTAACACGTTACGTATAACCATAACACCTAGACTCGTTCGTTTAACACGTTACGTATAACCATAACACCTAGACTCGGTCATTTAACATGTTACGTATAACCATAACACCTAGACTCATTCGTTTAACACGTTACCTATAACCATAACACCTAGACTCGGTCGTTTAACAAGTTACGTATAACCATAACACCTAGACTCGTTCGTTTAACACGTTACGTATAACCATAACACCTAGACTCGGTCACTTAACATGTTACGTATAACCATAACACCTAGACTCATTTGTTTAACACGTTACCTATAACCATAACACCTAGACTCGGTCGTTTAACACGTTACGTATAACCATAGCACCTAGACTCGGTCATTTAACACGTTACGTATAACCATAACACCTAGACTCGTTCGTTTAACACGTTACGTATAACCATAACACCTAGACTCGGTCATTTAACATGTTACGTATAACCATAACACCTAGACTGGTTCGTTTAACACGTTACGTATAACCATAGCACCTAGACTCGGTCATTTAACACGTTACGTATAACCATAACACCTAGAATCGGTCCTTTAACATGTTACGTATAACCATAACACCTAGACTCATTCGTTTAACATGTTACGTATAACCATAGCACCTAGACTCGTTCGTTTAACACGTTACGTATAACCATAGCACCTAGACTCGGTCGTTTAACATGTTACGTATAACCATAACACCTAGACTTGTTCGTTTAACACGTTACGTATAACCATAACACCTAGACTCGGTCATTTAACATATTACGTATAACCATAACGCCTAGACTCATTCGTTTAACATGTTATGTATAACCATAGCACCTAGACTCGGTCGTTTAACATGTTACATATAACCATAGCACCTACACTCATTCGTTTAACACGTTACGTATAACCATAACACCTAGACTCGATCGTTTAACACGTTACGTATAAACATAGCACATAGACTCGTTCGTTTAACACGTTACGTATAACCATAGCACCTAGACTCGGTAGTTTAACATGTTACGTATAACCATAACACCTAGACTCGTTCGTTTAACACGTCATGTATAACCATAACACCTAGACTCGGTCGTTTAACATGTTACGTATAACCATAACACCTAGACTCGTTCGTTTAACACGTCATGTATAACCATAACACCTAGACTCGGTCGTTTAACATGTTATGTATAACCATAACACTTAGACTCATTCGTTTAACATGTTACGTATAACCATAACACCTACACTCGTTCGTTTAACACGTTACGTATAACCATAGCACCTAGACTCGGTCGTTTAACACGTTACCTATAACCATAACACCTACACTCGGTCGTTTAACACGTTACGTATAACCATAACACCTAGACTCGGTCGTTTAACATGTTACGTATAACCATATCACCTAGACTCATTCGTTTAACATGTTACGCATAACCATAGCACATAGACTCGTTCGTTTAACACGTTACGTATAACCATATCACCTAGACTCGGTCGTTCAACACGTTACGTATGACCATTTCACCTCAACTTTTTATAAATATTATCTTCAAAGATACATTCAATAATTATATATAAAATATATTTTTTTATAATTGTATCAAATAAAAAATTTTAATTATTTAAAAGTGTTTAATTTTAAATTTTAATTATATATATATTACATAATTTTTTTAATTATTTAAAAGTGTTTAATTTTAAATAAACTTATATTTTAACTTTTTTTATAGTGTTTTTTAATTTTATTATTATTTTTAAATTAAATTAAAGTATTTGTATTAAAAAAAATAAAAAAAATAAGTGTATTTGTATAATACCGACGACGGGGCGTCGGTATTGTTTATACTATATTACCCCCGAAAAATTTAGACGTCCCCCCAAAAAATTTAGACGTCCCGCCGAAACACAAAACGACAAAAGTTAATTTATTCCAAACGACATGTCGTCGGGAATAAAGTTAAATAAAAAAATATATAAATTTTAGCTACTCCACGTCGTCGGTAACGTAAATTGATAAATTTATATCAGATCTGTATCTGCTATGTACTCACACTTAGAAAAGATAAAAAAAAAAAAACACATCTTCCACCCCAAACTCATAAGCTGAGCCTACTCTTCAATTCAATTGTTGCGCCTACATAACCAGTTAACCACCACTCCAATTCATCTCTTCCACCACTACACCTCTCGCACCACCACCACCGTCTCCTCCACTACACCACTGCACCACCGTCTCCTCCACCACAACAAACCACCACTCGCACCACTGTGCACGTCCCTCCTCCCCTCTCCCAATTAATTCTTTTATCCTCAACCCCTCTCATATTAATTCTATTCTTCCTCAACACCCCACCACTTCTTTTCTCATATCACGTAAGTAAATTTTTATTTTTTTTAGTTTGTTTAATTTTTAAATGTTTTAATTGGTTTGATTTTTGTTTAATTAGTATTATGTTTTTTTAATTAAATGTAATCGGTTTTTTTTTTTTTTTTTTTTTTTTTGGTACAGCCTTGAGGGAGTCGAGAGTCTAGAGACGAAAGCCGAGAGCTGAGAGCCGAGACAAAGGGTAATGTATTCTCTTTTATGTTTTTTTTCTAAACTTTTGGTATCCCGACGACATGTCATCGTCAACAGTAGCAGATACTGCATACTTGACATTTTATTGCTCCAACCTGTTATGAAGTTGGTTATGTAACTTCACTTTTTAGACTATAGGCCTATGATTAATATATGTATGCTCAATTTCTATGTTTTGGCTTGCATTTCTTTTTTTGATATATGTTCCTTAGCATGTCAAACTATGGTTACTCAAAGATGGCTCTTATGCTTAGCCTATTATGAAGTTAGTGATGCAGCTTCTCCTTTAAGACTATAGGCCTATGATTATTATATGTATGCACTCATTTTATAAGTTGTCATATGCACTGCTTGGTGTCTTGGATTATGTTATGGTATATCTACACGACATCTTTCAGATTTCATGTTAAGACTCGGTGACCAGAAAGTACTAAAGTAGCTTGAGCTCGAGTTAACTTAAGTTCGAGTTGATATCAAATATTTTCAGCCCGATCTCGAGTAGCTTGTGTAATCAACATCTTTTTAGGAAATAACTTAATGTTTCATTTTTTGTGGTTTTTGTTAATGTTTACTGATGCGCTAGAAGAACACATGTCTTGCATACTACTGATATAGCATACATTTTATTAAGTTACGTTTAATATAAATAAACAACCTTTGCTTAATGTCTTAATCATATTGAAGTTGTTTGTGGCTTACCATTTTTTTAATATGTATATTTATTTTAATGTGTATGTATATGAATGCGTGCATGCTTTTACTAATCTGTTTATGAAAAATGTATATGTTATTCAACTTGTACTTTTACAGATGGCAGCAGCCGTGGCCCGTGGTCACGGTGGTGACGGTGCCGGTGACCCACCACCCCCTCCACGTGATCTTGGCAACGGTCATCGTGGTAAGAATTTTCTGATTATTTTAAAAGAAACTTAAGCTTGATCATTTGAATTTGGTTACTTGTTATTTTATGACGTTTTCACTTGCTTCAATTTGCAGGATCTTCACAGCCTCGTAGGGGTAGGGGCAGGGGCAGGGGCAGGGGTGGCGCCACCGGTGGCGTCCGGAAGGAGGTGCGTTCTGTCAACAAAAACGTCAAGCTCAAGAAAGCCGTGGATGATTTCGGCCCCCAGTTGCTCGAGCTAGACTTCAAAGACCTGAAGACCCTCTATCCGGTCGGCAAGACCGCGGCATGGTTTGCTAACTTTGTGGGCGAGCTCGTTCGGGAGATCCCGTTGTGCTATGAGTCGTGGCACAAGATCGAGTTGGAAAAGAGGGCACATATGTTTCCACGCATCGAGGTCAGTTATGTATTTTCCTTTTATATTGTTTTCTTATCATGTTTATATATTTGAATGTATATATATATATATATATATATATATATATATATATACTAGTTTTCGAAGCCCGCCCAATGGGCGGGCATGACTTATAATTATTTGTTTGTTGTTTTTTGTTAGCGTAAACATGCGTAAATACGTTTTTAAAATAATATTATTTGTTTGTTGTTTTTAAATAACTTGTATACATTTTTAAAATTTGTCAAACAATATTATAAGACATTGGTTTTTTTTTTTTAATTTTAAAAAAAAATAAAAATAAATGATTATAAATAATTGTATGGTTTTAATTGATGGTTAATAAGACATCATATATAATTTTTAGAACATTATGAATCATATGCATGTTTGTAAAGTTGTAGATAATGAAAATGTATTAAAGTGATATAACAATTATCTTAAATTCTAAACAAAGCTTCTTTGTAGACAATTAACTTGTGGTTTGTATTTTTAAGTTTTAGTAGAACAAATATATACTAAAAAGTAATTAAAAGCTAAATTAAAGAATTTACAACTATAAGGAGGAAAATTAACATTGATAAGCGCAAAGCATAATTAAAAAAAATAAGTTTAATTAACTTGTTTGTTTTATACAAAACAGTGAATATGGTGTATGTACAAAACAATAATGGCTATTGAAATCCGACATAAGACTTCTTTATAAACGAAATTTGTTGTTGAGTTGCAATAGTTGGCGTCTTTATCTAAACATAGAACCTTCAATCCTCGCTTGTTCTTGACTCTTGACATAGCTACATATAGTTGACCGTGTGAGAATACGGGTTTTGGTAAAAACAAACCATCCGGTAAAAGTTGTTAAAGAGGCATGAGGAGAATTGACACCACGGGGTGACATGTTGCCAACTGAACTGCTTGTATCAGAATACGAAAAACTTGTTATATGCAGATAGGGAATCTGAAAACTGTGATTGAAGCTGTTCAATATGTGTATCAGAAAGGTTTTCACGTTTTATGCTTGGATCAGAGTTAGCTCTAAGTTCGACATCTGTTTCAACTTCCGATTCCATGGTAGCAAGAGCATCCATGTAGTTGTCAGTCTCACTCGCCACGTCATCCGATTGGTAACCTTTTTCAACTCCATCTGCTTTGTGCTCCTCATTAACCGATATGTGTTTCTCTTCAATACCATCTGCTTGCAAATCAATACTCGAATTTTCATGCCCGTTATTTAGGTGCTCTATAGAGACCGTCTTATCCACCATTGGAGATTCATATCGACTTGGATGCAGGGAAACGGATTAACAAAATTTGCATGAAACATAAGCAACCACTATTAAAAACTTAGAATTTCATTGGAACAGACCTTGGGCTTAGGTCCAGGATTCATAACATCATCTTGACACTATGGCCTAATCGAAAAATGTACACCAAATTATCATTTAAATTGTTCCTACTAAACCTCTTCATTTTGCAAATTACCATTGACAACGACTTCAATTGCGAACGCCATGTAAGTGAAATGTTGTTGAGCTGTTGTAGTTGCATTGTGTGAAATTTTGTCCCAGTACACATTCTCCCTTGTGAAAAAGTGAGAAATGTAAGTGAAATGTTGTTGAGCTGTTGCAGTAGCCAAAGAGGTATAAACAAAGCGCATGTATGTGACCCATTGTGAGGCGCACATTGATTGACCCATCACCAAAATCCGGAAAATTTTAGTTGAATGTAATAAGAGCAAGCTAAACCCCCATACCTGGCCTTGCGCAAGAACACCTTTTCGACCTCCAAATAGTTAACCGATCCATTCTGTCTCAGCACAGTAGCACAAACCATGACAATCAACCAAGAATAGCAAAAAATTAAAATTAAAAAAAAAACAAAAGGGGATGTTTGATAATGCAATTAAATTGGCCATTGGGATTTATATTATGAGAAAATTGCTGAAAATTATAAGATTTCATTAAATATCAAGTCCTTTCTGGTGGGATACACAAATTGTAAAAAAAAAAAAAAAAAAAAAAAAAAATCGTACTCACCATATTCCTTTCAACTATTACGCATACGTTAAGGCTGATGTCCCCATCACCTTTGATCTGTGACAGAACCAACAAATATAAACTTTATAAGCATATTCAAGTATAAATAATCGAGAGGGGTGGTGGACTTGTTCATGTGCTTATACACCGCCTCACGTTTAGGCTGTGACGCTGAATTTGGTTGTCTCTATTTGTGATTCTGACTTTATGGCCTTTGCAGAACCATTTGTCCTAGATGAAGTCCCTGCAGTTAAAATTGGAAATGCAAAAGAACTTCTATCGCCACTGTCTGTTGCAGCAAAATGAGTATTGAGCTCTTCGACAACTGATGCATTTACTTGATCTTCTTGATTGTCTTGTAAACTTGGATTCACGGGTCCACTGCTTGTTTCAGGATTGACACTTAACTCACTCAGAATGTGCATCTTATCCTCCTCGCCAAACTTATAGGTGTTAGGAGCTTCATTCGGGTAAAATTTCTTGTGTGATTCATCTGAGTCACTGGTTTTGCCTGTTTTATCCAATTCAGGAATCGTTTCTACCTTATTGGTTTTCCATCTTGGAGTTTTTTCTCACGAGATGGAGACGGCTCTATAGAATATCCTAGGTCTAGATCTCTCGATCTCCAAACCATACTACCTTGGTTGCAAAAACTCATGCCTCCCATATTAATGCTAAATAAAGACTCATTTGAAGCCATGCCCCATCATGTATATTATTAATAACTTGAAGTAATTGTTCATAGAGTAGCATAGTCATTCTTGGGTTGAAATCTTTCTTCTGCCCTTGAACCAACAAATAAATAGGCATTAAGGAGCAAGCAGGGGATGTTATTATCGTATTTAACAGATAGAGGGACAATTACAAACTACAAATAATAGTTTTGTTTACATTTATTTTTTAAAGAATTGCATCAAAATTAAAGAAGCCGAAAATTTCAAAAGGTGGCGAAGAGGTTAAGTGTTTTAAATTAAAATTGTCGATACATTGTTTTATATATTACTTAATATTTCATTTATGTCATGTTTTTTTGTTAGTGTTCACACTTTCCGGCTGTATGTAATTATTTTTAGTTAACACTTCTATTCAGACGTTTCTAAGTTACAACTAAACTCACAGCTCACTGCTACAACTTCTTAAACTGTTAACCGTGTCCTATATGAGGCGTGACTATTTGACCATAACCTATTTTATGATTTCATCTCGTCACCTAACCGGTTCGACTCCCCAAGCTGTGTATTCCTCAGTAAGAACCGGAATCCATTATTGCCATTAATAAGAATTTGAATCCCTCTTTACGGGGTATTTGTATCAGTTAAGCTCTAAATTTTGGGAAAATTTCAACTTAATCGCATATGTGATACTGTCAAAAAGTCAAACCTAAAGCCAACCTCAGTCATCTGAAAGAATTGGTACTATTTAACCAATATAGAAGTAAAACAAAAAATAATGGGAGTAAAACAATAAAAATGACGTTGAAGTTAAGTTGTAAAGAGCCTATCCTATTTTTCGTTTGGTTCGGATTTATTGCATACTCACATTAGTTCAGTGAATGCGATAGTATAATATAGCTAGGGTAAGTTCACACCTCTTACATAAGGCAAACTGCAGGGGTGGTCGCCTCAGTTGCGCTTTTCACCTTTGACTACCTTGTTGTTTGGCCATCTTCTGATTACAATACATGAATTGTGCATCCATACAAAGTTAGGGATGATTGCTCAATGAATTTTTTAGTGTTCTTCAGTCCAGTCTAGAACTAAACTAATGAAAACAAAAAGGGATGCATTTAAGGGTCAAGGCTTATATGATGCATACATGTAGCTACAGATGTAAGGAACACCCAATAAAAACTTTTATAGAATAAGTTATCTACACACGTCTTTTACTGATGTGTTATTAGTTTTTCTAATTATTTTTCTTGAATTTCTATCAAAAAGCCTTCGAGAGTATGCATAAGAAACATTAAACATTACAAAAGTTGGCGATTTTGGTTAAAATTGTCAAGTATAGACGGCGTCTATCAAACTGAAATTCAAGAGCATTTGCTGAGAAATGGATATCTAATGAAGGAACAATTATGTTTTCTTAAGTGTACTTACCTCTTTCAAGAGACAATGTGATTCTGGAAGCTCGTAATTGCAAAGTTGAAATGGAAAAACCGTCAGGATTCACACAATTGCGAAAGTAACATCATGCTTCTTCTTATATTTTCCTTGTGCTCTTTAAGTTAGTTACTGCTTTTGTTCAATTGCACTTAACGCTGGGTAGCCTAAATGTGGAATAAATTATAAGAAAACCATTAATAACACGTTATCATAAAATAAAATCACTTACACGTGATTTCACTCGGCAAGAGTAGCAATGGTTACTGTTATATGTACACATAAACAGAAGTTGTTGATAGCTTTTATAACATAAAGAAAGCTTTAGGGGATCATGGCGTTAGACCTATTATGACCTAACTTTCAGATTGTAAATTTAAAATAAAATCATCAGCCTTATGCTGAAACTTCAGGCTTATTCAGCAAAAGCTCAGAAAACAGTAGCCATGACGGAATTTTGAAGGTAACCACCACCACCACCATTGGGTAGAGCTGCTCGCATTTCAGTCCTGACTTGGTAGTAAGCTTTCTTATTTTCATGTGTAGCTTTGATTGCTGCATGAATACTATCAGACACGGCATACCCTAACTTGTTAACAGAAGTTGTTGGGCTTCTGGTAGTGATTCATTTACCAGAGTTGGTATCGCTTCATTTACTGGACCTAGTGTTAGCGCCTCTGCTGGTGGCAGCAAGTATGGACCACTTTCACTGTTAATTTTTTTGCAATAAAAACACCAAAAAAGATAATACATATAGACCTGCACAAACTTGCATTGAAGAATGCGGAATCACTCAAGCGGCGATATATACATTTTATCATGTCCAATAGAAATCACTGAATACACCATAAACTTACATACATACTCAAAGTAAACGGGCCAAGAATCGATAACAAAAGTGGAGATCCATGGTACGTTGAATCTGCAAACAATCAAGCTCAATAAATCATTTAAGCTATACACAACCATCATAAACCTCATGAAACAAAAAAATCACTTAAATCTTATCAAACTCATTAAATTTGTGCCAACATAATGAGATTTGTAAACGCTGATAGAAACTCACATTTTCAGCATATTGTATTGAGTATATGCACTTGAGCCGCAGATGACATCATCCTCTTATACTCCCTGGTGGTAATATGCACATTTTTTATGAAGTCGATGCATAGTAAGTTAGTAACAGTTTGATCATGTCTAACCTTAAGCTCCTTTTCAGCTTCTTTTCATATTCGTTCACTTTGTCTTAGTATACCCACATGCTCTTTCAACTCTTTTTCCACATCCTTCCCTTCTATATATTTTTCCCTATGATTGGCCTGTATAAGTTAAAACATCAAAAATCGACAAATGGTACCAAGATGTAACTGATATTCACCTAAAATAAGTATAAATAACGGATGCGAAACTAAAGAATAAGCAACATTCAACTATAAATTTTGATCATGTGTGCCCATGTGCCTGTATATGGTCTAAACGGTCAATAGACTCTCTCCATCTCACCTTAATAACACGATTTGCATGGTAGTCATCAGCCTCCTGATCAACCATGTTATCGTCATATTCATCTCTCAATTCTGTTTCATCATGATATTCCACATCTGTATCAGCAAGAGACATCCAAGCTGGACCATCCTCTGCAATATCTTCATCCTAGTCATCACGGTCCTCATTATTGTCATCGTCATCATCTCCCATGTCGTCATCTTCATCAACTGTAATATTGCCACCTCTGTCATCAACATGGAAAGCCATTTAAAGTTGATCTGAGTTATGTAACCCACCACTATCTTCCATCTCACCATGCATGAAGCGCACAATCTTAGTCTCTTCCATGTCAACTCCAATTTCCAGTGCCACCGTGACCTCATGTTGACTATTTTGATTAGGTTATGTTGTCCCCGAACTCTCGGCCTTTTTCTTCTTGGCTGAAACGGATAGTGCACAGACAAAAAATTAAGAAAAAGATGCAAACTTTTACGGTGTAAGTTTTAAACATTCTAAAAGAATTGGCAAGTAGTGTTGACAAGTATCACAAGAACCCGATCTCTTTTGACCTATCACCAAACAACGAAAGGCACTTACTTTCACCACGATTTCGGGTATCTTGCGATCATTTATAAAGCTCATTCTTGGTTCACCTTGGGCTGTAATACAAAAATGTCTTTTTTTCATCAAGAAATATCCAACGACCAGAACCCTCATGGTCAAAGTATTCAAGATTGTATTTTGAAGACTTTTTACCATCAATGCCATCCTTTTCAGTGTCGGTTTCTATAACATCTGCCTTCTCTTCATTATTTACACTTATAGTTCCATTTGTTTCACTTGGTTCAGCAAAATTGCTGTTAAAACTAACTTCTTCTTCTTTTGTTATGATACTTGAAATGGTTTTCCGCAAATCACCTGTACTAAAAGAATTTCTGAGCCTTGTTGAACTTGACGTTTCTGAGTTTTTTAACTTATCTTGGCTTGATTCTGAGATGTCATAATAATCTTTAACTGCGGTATCCTTTAATAATCGTAAGCTTCCAGCTCTGTATGATTTAGTACTTAAAGGCTTGAGAGGTACTCTATCCTGAAATAAGTTCATATTTTCACGTAACATTTTAACCATTTAGTACATATGAATCAATTATGGGTTAAATTTATCTCGTCAAGTTTGCTTAAAATGAAACGGGTCAAATGGGCTGAATAGGACAAACGGGTCAAAAGTTGACAAGAGTGTGTTGTACTCAAAAGTTGCCATACCTGACATATGTTGACAATGTGGCAAATTTTGACGGCCCTATTTGACTCATCACCCAAGCTGCCTGATTTCGTTACAGCGTATATAAGCTAATAAATAAAGAATTGACATTGACAATATTCAAAATGAAAGGGCATGCATACCTGAGATATACTACTTTCAAATACGCTAATCATCTTCTTTATATTGCGTGGAGTTTTCTCCAATGAGCTTCGCTTAACAGGTTCACCTGCTAATGAAGGAAAAAGAGATTTTACTTTTTCAGCAATAGTTGATTTTGACAAATTCACATCGCCCGAAGACGCATTTTGCAATCTTTTAGGTACTTCTGCTTGTTGTGATTGAATCTCATTGTCCTTATGTATATTCACTTTAGTTTCTTTGCTCATTTTCTTTACATAGCTCGGGATCTTCTCTTCAAGATTATTCTTATCTAACTTCTCATTCAGATTGCCCGACGAATTTGCTTTAGCTAAGCCTGTTCGTGAATCCTGACTCTTGATGTACTCATGCGTTGCCTTCTGCTCAACCCCCTTTGTTGTTTGTTCCCTTCTATCCGTGTCATTCTAGAACACGAGAATTTACTATTAAACAGTTGACTTGCTGAAACTTATATCCAATCTATGTTTTAAAAGTCCAACGGGTTAAATGGGTTAAAATAAAATTATTAAGCAACATGATTTAATCCTTAACTGTGAATGATTGCCTCTGAAGAAATTCCTCTTTGATGACATCAGTAGATACAGAAGCGCTCGCTGAAGTATAATCAACTTCATTATTGGAACCACTTCTTTGGAAATCTTGAGAAGACGTAGCCCTCAAAATATCTAGACAAAACCTTTCAGAAAAGTTCTAATGTAGAACCGCATAAACAATAAAAAGAATGTGTGCTCCTACTATAGAAAGCGCAAGATCAAACCTGAAACCTCATGTCTGCTCAACGATGATGCACAATATTTGGCAACAATCTCGGCTTGCTTTTTCTTCATCGCGGTTGCTTCTAGGACAGGTGGTGGAGTATATGGATCTGTGTGATGCTCTTCTTGAACCACTTTATTGCATTCTGTCACAAAGCAGTGTGCCTCATCACTGAAGCAGGTTAACGTTATCGTTCCGGTGCCGTCAGTAATTGACGCTTTAAAGGAATAAATGCAAAAGAAATATCATGTGGTGGTTCAGGTATGTCTAAGTAGTTTCCCCAAGGTTAAGACAATAGGCATAGTTTCATTGTAGTTATGAGATTGTTGATCGTACCTATAGTCGTCAGAAGTATCTGAGCTGCCTGCCATGCAGTGTGCGCGAGGATAGTTTGGAAATATCTTGTGCTTGCAGGTGCGGCACCTCTGAAAATACCAGGGCCTTCGTCTGTCGATTTCCACAATGAGAAACAAAGTTAGTATACCCGTGCGGGGCTGCAACTGCACACACATAACAGCAAACTGAAATTAGCTATTTGAGTATATTATTTACTATCTATCTATCATGGTATCAGGGATTGAACTAAAGCTTTTATAGAATTCATTCACATATAACCTTTAGGCCATAGTCAAGACTCAAGGGAAGGATGTGAGTGGGTGCAGTACATAGATGGGTTTATCAAGGTTTTGATCACTACTTGATAAGTAACCAACAGATCACAGTTTGAAGATTTGTGTGTATTAAAACTTAAAAGTGATTAACCTGCTGGTACTGGAAAGTTATAGCTGTTGTGTGCACCTGACTGGTATACTTGTGAATCGTTTTTAGTGACACCCCTATAGTATTTTTTTTAATTGTTATAACTGAAATATGTCACTCAAGAACAATTTAAAAGAATATCCGGTTTCAGTTCTGGTGTACAGAGAAGAACTTCAGTAAAATTTTGGTATGATAAATGAGGCCGACCTATTAGGAATATTTTCTAGATGTCAATATTGGGCTTAACAAAGTGTATGTAAAAAAATATACAGAAGATATAGTCATAGCACAAATAATAACCCTCCAATGCAATGTGTAAATGTGTTGTGTTCACAAGAACTATCTTCTCCTGTTGACATCTAGACTTTTTATTATATCTTCTGCTCGAGTATTAAGTTTTATAGTACCAGCAAACACACACAAGAGTTTACCGACCAGAGAAAGTATAGTGTTCAAATTTAGTTCATTTACCTGATACCTAGTGTTCAAATCGTTTTTAGTTCAAATCGTTTTTAGTTCAACAGGTTATATGGTGAAGAATTCAGTAAACTAAAACCAACAACACAGTACTAAAACTTTTACAAACTCAATACCTTGGATGACATGCGTTTCGAGCTCTTAAGCTTTTTATCTAACCAAACGTCCACATCAAAAAGTCATTCATTAGGGAAGATGAAAGAAGAAGAATTAGGGTTTTGTATGATAAATATATAAAATACGTATATTGTGAAAATATATTTTAGGAAAATATATGTATAATAAGTTTTAAAAAAGATAATTACTTAATATAATTTTTGTAGATAAATTATAGCCATTTATATATTATAGTATGCAACATAATTATCAAAATAACTTGTTGCCTAAGTGGTAAACACACAAGTTATTTATACTAATCCTACAAACAACCCAAGTTCGAATCTCACCATGCACATTTTTTACTAAAAACGAATTTTATAAATAATACCTTTAAAAATCCGAAAATTCATAAATTAAATCAGAAAATTAATATTAATAATTAGATGGATAAAAACATTGCTTAGTTGGACAAAAATGCTTATGTGGCATTGAGGTGGCATTAATGTCAAATGCTATATATAATATAGAGATATATATATATATATGATTAATTAATTAATTTAGTTATTTTTTTATTGGAGGAACTGTTTGATTTGGGGCCCTTGAGGCGTTCTGAACAGTGGGGGACAATCCAGGCGGCAATGAACGAGTATTTTGCTGACCGCTACCGGGACAACAAGAGCGCCTTCAAGGCAACTCACTTTCTTAATAGAGGTGGGTATGACGCTGTCGATGAGATCCGAAGGTAAGTTTTTTATTATTCTTATGTTTTTGATAATTTTGTTGTTTTTTTAAATATGTTAGCAATTGATATATGTTAATTATCTGTTTTTTTTTATTATATTAGGAACCCTCCTCCAAACATGGAGCTATCGATGTGGGAGAAGTACATCGAGCACTACATGGATGAGAAGCACGTCAAAAGAGCCGCTATCAACAAGGAGAACAGGAAGAAGAATAAGGTACACAGCAGGCATGGATCTCGGTCATTGGTCGCATCTCGACATCGATACGTAAGACACATTATGATTATTTTACATATTGTTTTTTATATATATGGTGTTTGATTTGTCGTTTTTAATTTGTTTCATCTTATATGCATGTGTATATACAGTTTGAGACGAGCGAGACTCAGGAATACCCGTCCCTCATACAGAGCTATTACGACCAGCGTTGCAAGAACGGGGAGTGGTTGCAGGACGAGGCTCGTGTCAATTACGTAAGTACCGGTCTTTTTATTTTTATTTTTATTTATTATTTAGTTCATTTAACCCATTTTGACCCATTTTAGCCCAAACATGTACACGTTATGCTAAAATGAGTCAAAATGGGTGAAACGGGTGTAATATAAACGGCAAAGTTACTTATTAGCACAAGTTTGGGCTGATAAGTAACTTTGTATTTTATATTACACACGTTTCACCCATTTTAGCCGAAACATGCACTAATAAGTAATTTTCTTGTTTGTTTAAGTCATTTAACTTGTTTTGACCCATTTTTGCCCAAATAAGTACACGTTATGCTAAAATGGGTCAAAATGGGTGAAACGGGTTTAATATAAACGGCAAAGTTACTTATTAGCACACGTTTGGGCTGATAAGTAACTTTGTATTTTATATTACACACGTTTCACCCATTTTAGCCGAAACATGCACTAATAAGTAATTTTCTTGTTTGTTTAAGTCATTTAACTTGTTTTGACCCATTTTTGCCCAAATAAGTACACGTTATGCTAAAATGGGTCAAAATGGGTGAAACGGGTTTAATATAAACGGCAAAGTTACTTATTAGCACACGTTTGGGCTGATAAGTAACTTTGTATTTTATATTACACACGTTTCACCCATTTTAGCCGAAACATGCACTAATAAGTAACTTTCTTGTTTGTTTAAGTCATTTAAGAAGTTTTGACCCATTTTTGCCCAAACATGTACACGTTATGCTAAAATGGGTCAAACTGGGTGAAACGGGTGTAATATAAATGGCATAGTTACTTATTAGCACACGTTTGGGCTGATAAGTAACTTTGTATTTTATATTACACACGTTTCACCCATTTGTTTGTTTAAGTCATTTTAACCTGTTTTATTGATTTACATAATGTACTAATTAACACGACTAATATATATATATTTTCAACTTTTGTAGGAGGAGATGTGTCGCCTACGGGATTTAGGCGCGGACAACCCTCCTGGCAGACCCTACACGGAGGTTGAGATACTTGCCATTGTTCTCAAGGGCAAGCAGCGAGGAAAAGTCGCCGGTGTGGGTAGGGTTTTGAGCGGAAAGATGATTTTACCCCCTGTGTCTCCGCGTTCATCTTCGTATGACAAAGAAAATATTGATGAGATGATGGCCGCCAAAGACAAGAAGATCGCAGACCTCCAAAAGAAGACAGATGAGCAGGCGAAAGAGTCGAAGGCCGTTCAGCGCCAGGTTAGTGAGTTCTTCAAGGTTGTACAGACTCATCCTCCCGATCGGTGGTCCGAGCTTATGAGCCAGATTGCTTCGAGATCTGACGTCGGGTCGGGGAGTGGCGCTGGTGGTAGTGGCGGAGGCGGTAGTGTTGATCTTGAGGAGGAGGGCTCGGATCATGATGATGATGACGAGTAGATCGATGGAGGTATATTTACGGGTTATTTTGTGTAGATGTATAAACCCGCTTAGACTATGCTTTTGATCATCTCATCCTTATGTTGGCCATTGTACACTTTGCACATTTTGGTGACTTGAACATTGGTGATTTAGCAACTTTTGTGTATGTTTAACCTAGATGCGTAGTTAATATCACCCGTTTTGTATAATTTGTAACTTTTTAGCGATTATATATGCGATTTAGTCGTTATGAGTTGTTTTGGGATATCGGCATATTGGTTTAGAGGTTTTGGTTGAAAACAGCAGGTGCAGGTTATGTAGAATTTTTCTGGAAAAATTTCCGAAAAAATTCTGGGAAATTGCTAAAATGCTGCAATATTGTGGCATATGTGATACATTTTGGCGACGACTAGTCGTCGGCAATATGTAAACATTTTATATATTTACATATTTTCCCGACGACCTGTCGTTGGTAAAGTGAAAAAATATAACATTTTGCAATATTTTCCCTACGCCATGGCGTCGGGATAATAAGTGGCTTAATGCAAATTTAATACTATCCCGACGCCATGGCGTAAGGAAAATATTGCAAAATGTTATATTTTTTCACTTTACCAACGACAGGTCGTCGGGAATGAATGGTATAAGTTAATTACGTTTTAATTTTGATAACTAATCACATAATTAGTAGTATTATGCCGACGACGTGTCGTCGGCAACATATGTTTTCAACCAAAAAAAACTTTGACCAGAAAACGATGTGGGTCCCACGTTGTCGTCGGGAAGGTTTATTTTTTGTCGTCGGGAAGGACTTTCCCTACGAGGCTCAGCCGACTAACCGTTGGCTATGCCTTGTCGTCGGGAACGAGCGATGCCTACGCCACGTCGTCGGGAAAGTGTTGAAAAAGTCGTAGGCGAAAGTGTCGATTGTACTAGTGACTATATCGCCACAAAAAAAATTTACACTACCTAACCAGGTTGCAAAAAAAGTACAGGTACTATATCGGTACATTGGAGAAAGTACGTGGCTATTTAATAGCTTAAACCCAATTATATAACTAGAAGGCTTATTGATTCTCGAAAATTAATCATCCACCATACAAAGATAAGAAAAGTAAATTATGACTAGCAAGTATATAGATAAGTAACCAAAGAAAATTAATCAATCATCATGCCAGATGATATAGCCAGGAAATCTACAAAGAGGCCATTGAGTTTTTACTGTGAGCCATTCCTTGATGCAACTCTTGTGATAGTATGTCCGCATTTAAGCACCTCTTTTATTTTGAATTCCACTAGACATTGTTAGGAAATTTGGATCACAGTAATCTGAGAGTCGTGTAAACGCTATCAGATTGAAGTATTTCGGTGATTCTACCGAAATCTCTAATCGGATAAAACTCAGACTTTGAACTTGAGAATATGTTTTTGTATGTTATGAACAGAACCAGAATACGAAATATATGACCAAAACTGATTGTCGGTTACAACTGCTATAGCAGTTATATTAACTGCCAAATCAGTTAAATATTAGGGTTAAAATGCCGGAAATTTTATTTTCTAGTGCGTTTTTAACATAGCACTTTATACCAAGTGTGCACTCCGCACAATATTAGGGTTAACATAGCAATTTTCTAGCTCGACCCCAGCCAGGGGCGCTGCCCCTTGGACCCTGCTACCAGGGGCGCTGCCCCCGGACCCTCGTCATTCGAGGCTTCGCCCCCGAATAGCAATCATAATAACGTCATACAAGTGTGCACTCCGCACAACCCTGACTTGTTGAACATTTATCACAGTTACACATTGGTCACCTAAGTCAATCCATTACACTTAAATAATATCGGTGATGTAAACCAACAGACATATGGCGCGCACATTTCTTCACCTTACTTCTTATGATAGGAAACATTATTGGTTAGGTAGGCTTCTAAATCATTGGATATATATGATCTCACTGTTGGTGGTGATCAATTGATTCACTGCTTGTTCAAGTGATTCTTCTCCAGTCTCGCAAAAAGGGAGGATTTTGATCCCGATTGGGAGACCTATAGGGATAGTCAGAGGAGGACTCGGAAGTGTTGGCAATCCATTGTATGATCGGTAAACGTCAAGGTCAAATTTATTAACTACAAATGTTTGGTGTTGGTTATAAGCATACCATGTATATGGATATTCGAGTGCTGCAACTCAAAAAATTTCTCAACAAATTGGTAAAAAGAATAAGCACGAACAGGCATGTTAACAAAAAGAAACCAAAACCCTAAAAGATATAAAAATTTGTAATCACATAGCTAAATTTGGAAATACGAATTGAATATCGCGGGGATTTTATTTCTATAAAAGGAATAAATCAGACCAATATATTCCTTCAAAAACAATGAGCAAAGTTGCTTCATTGTGTCCATAATATGAAAACAGTTGAGTGTATAAACCGTGGTTCAAGTTTCAACCGAGACATGTTTCAGTTAAAACTCGAACCACTTGTATGCGACGTTTACATCAACGACTATTATTTGGTTACACGTAGCGTCATATTACTGTACTTACTAAATATTAAATACTGTTTTTAAGGAAGATATGGCCTAATTAAAGTATCTCTAAACTTGGTTTCAAATTTTCAATATTACACACCTTCGTTATAGAAATATTAACCATTTTATAATTTTGGTCTGGATTTTAATTATTAGCTTCTAAATACAAAGATTTACTTCCACTTCTATGTAATGTTAATATGTCATTTCCATAACTTTTAGGAAAAGATCAAAGTAAGAAGAGAGTTAAAATGTTAAGTTTGACATAATAGAATTTGAATTTTCATGTCTAAAATATTCTTATACATCTTTAAATTTATTGTGTGATAAAAGCTCCATCGATTGATAATAACAATAGAAGTCATCAAAAGCTGTATGAAGATCAACAAGATGATCACATCAAGGCCATTAACTTTCTTCATTTTATTGGTAATTTTTTTTCTCGTACTAATCGATAATCTTTGTACTGAGTTCTTTTTATTATATTAGTCTAGCAACCTGCGTGTCTGACATTTTTGTAGTCATTGATCGGGCTGCTGCTCCCGAGCATATTGATCCCATTTTGGATTATAAAGATCAAAGAGGTTGAACACGAAGTCGATTTGATCACAAATAAGAGCCATCAGGAAATATGGTCTATTGTACAAAATGCAACAACTACATTGCTTCCAACGAGTTCATCGGCTATGAATTTAGCCAAAGTCGCAACCATGGTTCATGGTAAAACTGATGTCTCGTTCTCTCAAATCGAAACCAAGGTTTGCTTCCCTTTTAACATTTGGAAATTTCATTAATTACAATATAATTCAAAGGTGGCAAGATAAATGGTTCACATAACATGTGATACACTTGCTTTATTAGTAAAAATAAGTAATGCGTAAAATGATGATTAGAAAACAATATTGCTATATCGATAAACTAATTTTTACGAAAGGTTTGAGTTGAAGCCTGATGAATAGATACATTTGTAATGCATAGAACATTTTGTAAGTGTTTACTGTTTATGAAGACGTTGTTATTAGGCAAATATATAATTGGAGATTAGGTTTATGATTGTTATTATAGCTTTGCCTAATAAACATAATCCCTAAATGTATATTTTCGTAAGTTGTATACATTAAAATCATTGTTTTGAAAACCGAACCGAGTTTGCCAGTTTAACCGGTTGAGCTGGGAACTGGACTGGCTGGTTCAACTGGTTGAACCAGAAAAATCAAGAACCCGAAAAGAAACTAGTTCAGTGTCCGTGTCAGTCTTGAAACCCATGATTAAAATAGAGTTTGGTCGTCTTTGATTCCCACTTGACTCATTTATTATATTAGTAACCAACTAACAAATAAAACTGATTTATTTTTTGTTCAAAGGTGGGGCCGATACTATTTCAAGCATTGTTAATGATCCCGGGAATGTCACAAATTTCGTATATAAGAAAAGATGGCATAGTCTTTGCATTATACTCAAAAGACCAACAAGTCATTGCTATCTATTCAAATACCTCATTTCCTGAAGCAACAAAAGCCCGGAAAAATTATTCATGGTACACTCAACATGTCGATTCTGATAGTGGAAAGCTATATGGAGACGTTGTCGTGTTTCCACCTCAGCTTTTGGCTAACGAAAGTTGGTTGCAACAAGCATTGAACACAACACATCATCCATTTGCTTCATTAGGACATTCATGGCATGATGTCGATAAACTGCTTGTCTTGAATACAGCTCGTGTGGGTGATAATGAAATTATCTCACTAGGGTTTGAGCTCAAATCATTGATGAATGTGCTTAGGGGCATTATACCTTTCGGTGGAGGTTTTTATTTGGTAACAAAAGATGGGAATGTACTAGGTGATGGGATCCCAAACATTCGTGTGGTTCTTGATGGAAACACAACCATTTATTTCCAAATGTCGAGAGCAAATGAAGATCAAAATGTCAAGGAATATAAAACTGTGTTACGGCTTAGCTATCAAACGCCACAAGTGCATACTTTGGAAAATTTAGGAACAAAATACATCTTGTATTCTTCCTCCCTCGACATCATTGGAATGCAATCGGTATGCTCTATAGAGTATATTTTATTCTGTTTTTATTCATTACACTAATTGAGTAAAAACGTAACGTACGTTGATTTCTATTTAGGGCAAGACACTTATTTCCACGGCTCAAACTTTTAGAAATATAGCTCTCATGTGACGTTGACGACATAACATCTAAAGTGCATTATATACCCTAACTAGAAATGAGATCAAAGTTCGTTATTTTTGTAAATATTTCTTGACATTAACTAGGTAATTTTCAGGTGTATGTATTGGCATTACCATTCGATCGACTTCAAAGCAAGATGCACAAGAATATTGTATTCCTATTCGTGCTTATGGCATTAATGTTTTTCGTTATTTGCATTGTCAATTTCGTGGATTTATTGGTGGTAGCAGCTAGAAAAGAGATGTGTTTAACATCAGAGATCAAGAATCGGGATCTTGAATTTGTTAAGGCTAGCCATGATATTCGTGCTTCATTAGCAGGCATTACTGGAATGGTAGAGATGTCGATCAGTGATCTTCCTCGAGGATCAGAGTTGGCCAAAAACTTGAAAAAAGTAAAATCACGTTCAGAGGATCTTAAACGTAAGCTTTTACTTGTTTCTTATCTTGAGTCAAATCATACAAATGTGACATCATGCTTATTTGTTACGAGTAGAATTGTTACGATGAAACTGATTTACAACCTTTTCTAAATACTTATTTGATCGATAATAAGATTGACTTCATGTATATTAAACAAATTTTGTTTTTTGAATGGCAAGTACTATTGAACTCTATTCTTGATAAGAGTAAAAATGAAGCCGGGAAGATACAGCGAGAAGAAAAACCATTTGATTTGATAAAAGTACTCGAGGAACAGGTTGAGTTATTTTATCCAATCGGTCAAAGAAAAGGATTAGATGTGATCTTGGATCTTGAAGATGGTTCATTGTCCAAATATTCTCAAGTCAAAGGCGACAAAGTCAAGCTTAAACAGATATTAGCAAACTTACTAAGCAATGCCGTCAAATTCACCAAAGAAGGTTATGTTTCTGTCCGTTGTCGTGCTCATGTCATCAACTCTAGAGTTCAAAACTCAACACCTTCTTCAACAGGCAATAAACTTACAAGATGCCTATTGTGGTTCTACACGAAAGTTAATAAGAAGTATGATCTAACGGAAACAATAAACAAAGTTCCTAGTGATCTTAATTACATGGAATTTGTTTTTGAAGTAATTGATACCGGAAAGGGTATTCCAAAAGATAAAAGAGCGTCGGTTTTTGAAAACTATGTTCAGGTTAAGGAAACAACTCCTAAACACGAAGGTACCGGCTTAGGCCTTGGCACTGAAACAACCCCTGAACATGAAGGCACCGGTTTAGGCCTTGGGATTGTCCAATCTTTGGTAATGTTTCTTCCAAATTTGTGTAAGTTAAAATAAGAATGCTAATACGTAAAAAGCTTAAGAAGGGTCCTTGGATCAAAAAATAAAGAGCTCATACGTAGAATTTATTCACGTGAAATTTCGTTCGCATATAAATCGACTTACATAAACATATTCTCAAGTTTTTTACAATTCTTAAAAGAACTTACCCCTCGTATAAAGATCTATTATTGAGTAAATTATGAGAATCGTCCTTAGTTTTGTAAAAAACTGTGAATTTCGTCTTCAAAGGTCAATAAGTACACAAGATCTCCATATGTTTGCTTAACAGATTTGTCCTTCCTTGTACAAGATCGTACTTAGGAAACAAACATCAAAATATGGACGTCTGGTGTACTTCTGAACTGTGAGGACGATATACAAAAATTTTAAGCCATAGGGACGAATATGGTAAATTACTCTTAATTATTTGTAGTTAATTGTTTCCTGACACAAAGATTGATATATGACATTACAGGTTCGATTAATGGGCGGTGAGATTAGCATAGTTGACAATAAAGTAGGCGAAAAGGGGACATGCTTCGCGTTCAGTGTTGTTTTAGATGTTTGTACATCTAATTCAAGGAACATTAACGAAAACGAAAAGACACTCTCCTCAGGTTCAAATACACCTCTCCGTAGTCCTAAAAGACTAGATGATAAATCGTCAGTAGTTGTTCTCTTCATCAGTTCGGATGAGAGGCGGAGGGTCATACAAGAGTTTCTGCGTGCCCACAAGATTAAAGTTCTAGCAGTTAAAAACATCCTTGAGCTTTCACAAATGCTTAGGGAGTTAAAACAGGGACAAGAAAAAGTAAGCTCATCAAAATCTGATTTTAATAAAAGCTTCGGGTATTTAAACTGGCCCACACCTCGGTCATCGAATACAAGCCCAAAGAATGTTCCTTTAAGTGCGATGGACGGAACTGACGTCTCACCGACTCAAAGTACTAATTCACTAACTTTATCTAGTTTCATTTTGCTGGTAATTGACACAACACGAGCCAATTTCCGTGAGGTAAGTAAAGTAGTAGCTGAGTTTAGAAAAGACTCGAAGAATGAATGTTTTAGAGTCGTTTGGTTAGGTTCTAGATGTATTAAACTTCAAGGTCTAGATGAGAAACAACTCCCACCGTCGGATCTAATCATACCAATGCCAGTTCATGGCACCCGTTTAAACTCGTTGATCAATCTTCTCCCGGAGTTTGGAGGTATGTTCCCCTGCACTCCACCACACCAGAATCAGCCTACACCAAGAGAAATAGAGGAAACACAAATAATCCCTCGGGATGAGCAAACACCAAGAAAACAAGAGGGACCAACAGAAATCACTAAGAGTTCGCCGTTACGAGGGAAAAAAGTGTTGCTAGCAGACGATGATCGTTTGCAACATATAATTGCTCAAAAACTGCTTTTGAGAAATGGTGCAACAACTACGAGCTGCGTAAATGGGAAAGAAGCATTGGATATGGTCACTAAAGGGCTAAATGATCAAAGAAACATTGGAGCTTCTCATATCTTACCATATGAATATATCTTTATGGACTGTCAGGTTTGTTTTCTGTTTAAAATGCATACTAACTTACCTTTTTTACACAAATAACTCAAAATTTTCTGTAACTTTCTCGATTTTTATAAGAAAACTGATGAATCCTATTGTGTGATAGATGCCAGTGATGGACGGCTGTGAAGCAACAAAACAGATACGACTAGTGGAGAAAAATTACGGTGTGCACATCCCCATTATCGGGTTAACAGCTCATGCAGAAGGTGAAGAATTAAACAAAATGTTTGCAGCTGGAATTGATATGTATGTATCCAAACCGTTAAACGATCAAAAGGTACTGAAAGTGATTGAAGATTTACAGTAGACAAGCATAAGGTGAATGGTTGAAGATTTACAGTAGTAAATAACTTTGGATTAATTTTAAATATTAATCACCTAATTGGCTTGTAACTCAAGTAAAGAGTTTCGTTTAATTCTGAAAAAAGTGAACGTTACAATGACAAATTCATCCCGAAAAAATGGATGTGTTTGTACCTATCTATAACCTAGTTACGTTTTATATATTTGAGCAATATATGATTTGTTCCTAAGTTATAAAAAATTCCTACAATTTTGATAACTTTCGTTCAAACCAGTCTGAAAGGTGCGCCATCTTTCTTGACATTTCTGCATTTTTTGCATGTTTTGCAAAATAAGCTTGAATGTTTGAGAACATCACTCCGATGTCATGGTTCATTGCTCGAAAGCTTCTATAATACGAGTTCTTTATTCTTTGTTCAATGATCTCTAGAGTCAATGGAACCGGAAACCTGAAAAGATTCAGTTTAGCAGGTAGTTATGTTGATTTGTAAGAATATACAAGGTAATTTGACTCTGTAAGTCAAACAGATGGGATTATCGAAAATCAAATGCTTACATGTTTATAAAGTCTGCCCGCTCTGAAGTTCGTCTTAACTTCACAATCCCATGCTGGTCCTGCAGCATTTTAATCAAGTTATTAGACCAGTATTTATAAAGACGGTTTTTTTATTGGGCAAGAAGTGTTTTGAGTCAACTTAACACAGCACAACCCGCCTCGCCCTGTGCAAAAGTAAAATCTTACCTGATTTCCCCTAGTTGAGTGTTCTAGCTTAGAAAACAAAGAGAGCATCGTCATTCTGGTATCAAAATCAATCATGGGTTGGGCTTGGGTTTGTTCCCAATCGGTATCTTTATCATGTAATTCCCAAGGACTATGACGATGCACTTCATCAGTATCATACTCAACATTAAATCTTTCCCATTGACTACCAGGAAAGTCGACAGATTTATCACTAACCGAAACAATCCTTCCATCCCACCAACTTCCACCTCCTTCTTCATTCCACCAAACTGAGCATCTATCCCCTGGACTCCAATCTCTTTCAAGTGAAGAATCATAACGTGTTTTTTCAACCAAGAAATCAGGATCGTCGACCAATTCCGGTAAAGTCAATTCAAATTGTTTACCCGAGACTTTAGATAAAGGGTCGATGAATATAAGCCTGATTTTACAACAGCTCTCTCCTGATCCAGGGAGAGTTTTGTATTTGATATCATCAACCGAACATATTTCTGCGTCTTTTATTTTTTCCTTATATTTCATCCATGGCCCTCGTTCTTGTGAGTTTCGTGATTCTATATACTCTTGATGACCCTGAGAAAAACGAAAAATATTATCCAAATTAATGATGTATTCTAACAAACAACCTGAATAATAATTTTTCCGCCTTATGTCAAGTTTCAGTTTCTATGATAAAGAAATGTACATACCTGTCTCAAATATACAACTTCATCACCAAGCTGAGGGATATAACGGCAACTCTCATCTTGCTGCGACAATAAAAGCCAACTGGTTTTGCCGAGTTGACCATCTGACTTGCTTCCGGCAGCACTAGTTGTGAAACTATTAAAAGGGACCGTATGCACCGACTTATTTTTATTTTGATGCGCATCTTTTGTTTCACGGGAACCTGCTACGAACTTCAATGATCTTGCTCTAAGTGTTGCATCATCGGATGAATCGTCTTCTTGTATGTTATCATTATTTTGCACATTTCGAGAAGTTTCAGCATGTGCTGAATTGAACTTAATCTTGATTGTTGTTTTCTTTTGTGATGTAATATCAGCTGCTTCTGTTTTCGTTTGGGAACACTCACCTGCTGGTTTTACATCATCCTCGAGCTTTACCTTGGATTTAAATCTTATTTTAGTAGATTTATGTCCATTTGTTGACGGTTTTTCTATCGGATTCTCGCTAACTGGTCTTGCGCTTTCTTCTTCAACTCGAGTAGGGGTATTTTGGGAAGTTGGATCTTTTTTGGGGACTGAGAGCTTTAGTACTAATTTCCGGGTTGACGCAGGTGGTGCAACTGAATCGTGAGTCTCCTCTTTAGATGATTGGCTTTCACTTGGTTTCATTACCACAGGTTCTTCGTCGTCATCGATAAATGACTCGTCCTCATCAATAAATGACTCGCTCTCTGACGACGATTCAGCTGACACTTCGTCATCATGGTCATCGAAGTCTTCACTTTCTTCTGATGAAAGTTTCTTACCGTTCCGTGCAGCGGCTCGTTGAGGTCTTGATGGCGTCGCCTTTGATTTGTTACGCTTGTTTCTTGATTTCTTTATTCGTTTAGTTCGAGATGAAGTCCCTTCCTCAATAAAGTTTCTTTTTCTAACAGGTCGTTGAGACGAAGTCGTCCACTCTGACTGAAAAATAAAAAGTAGCACTTATAAGGGGTGTTTAAATGTGCGAATTGAAAAAAATTATGTGAGACTCATAGTTAGATGTTTAATTATTTGCAAAAGATGCAACAAATTTTTTTACTTTTTTACTCACAAGTAGAATTTGTTTATTAAGGAAAAAAAAATAAAAAATAAAAAATAAAAAATCAACTTACATCTTTCGGTTTCTTTCTGTATGATCGTCTACGACTATCTTTAAGACTCCCATCATCGCCATTATTTCCACCACTACTTACCACATCATCACCCGAACTATTCTTCAATTTCCGTTTCTCACCTTCACTCGAATCGTCATCCGTAACATTATACTCAGAATCCGTACTATCAACAATCACTTCATTCTCCGGTTCCCAAAACATGGCATCTAAAAACTCAGGCAACGGTTCAGCCACCATATCCAAATCAGCCAAAGGTAATATCTGAAATTCTTGACCACCCAACCCAATATCGGTCCCAATAGCAAATTTTTGAGTCGGGGGACGCCACTCCAAATTTAACGCACCCAACCGACGTCTTTGGTAGTTAGTTTGGTATGGTTCTGGGTACGGAAACATGGTTGCGTCACAAAGAGAGTCTTGTATGTTTCTTTTGTAGGGTGTAAGTGATGATTCTTGATCTAATGCGTTCCCGTGAGTGTCCCGTGCAAGAGGTCGGTAATCACCAAGGAAGAACTGATCGTATTTAGCGTCTTTTTGGGATTCACCTTGACCGGTGTTTAGCAAGTAAATTTGACCGACGTCATCTGATAGTACAACCGAGGTCCCATCTCTGTATTTAATAAATATAAACATGTTGAAATGCATGTAGACGAAAACCAAGAGGGTGAATGATACAAATCACTTACGGGGAAAATTTTCCGTCAACTAACTTATAACGTCCGATATCGTATGTGTGAATAGGTATGCCTTCCCATATCTAGAAATATGAGGAAATGAAGCATGTCAAACTGGGCAAACGTTACATGGAAATATAAATATATAATTAATAAAAATGATGCAACTTACATCCCAAATTATCGTCTTTCCATCATACCCTGAACTCATTGCTATTCGGGGATTAAAAGGATGAACATCCAAAACATAAGTCTGTATAGAAGATGAAATATATAATATAAGCTTTGTATACTTTTTCATATGCACTTAAACAAAGTTTCTTGCACAACTTACAGATTCACTATGACCAGTCAAAGAATGCACCAAGCGACCGTCACTAGCATTCCAAACACATATCCTGTTATCTGAACCAAAAATACATCGATATAAGAAACCAACTTAAATAATATATTCTCGAAGGATCATAAACACGTGAAACTGGAATACCCATGATGGCAGCAAGCACAAAACGATTATCCAAACTCCATACAATCATATTAACACCACGAGGAGTTGGAAGAAACCGCTGACGTGGACCTCCACGGCGTGGCTGAGGTGGCATTGGTGGAGGAGGAACTTTGAGATGATATGCTCGGATCCACCGTCCAGCTTTTCCCTGCAACAACTCAATTATTATATTTCAAATACTAAACTTAATTAAATGAAAGTAGAACCTAAAATGTATATGAACCTTTAAACTTGCATGAGATTTACGAGATTTCGTAATCCAAATAATTGCACTTCCGTCACGGGAACACGTCACAATGTTGTCATAGTTATACCTAGTCATTTTTTTAAAAATATAAGCAAAACTTAGATCTATAGTAAAACAACCAAGCATAACCATTTAAAAAAAATCACATCATAAACTAACCACGAAGTTTTCAACTTTGGTACTTTCTCATCAGTTGATGAGTCTAAAGTCGAAGACCTTGAAGCCACAGCACAACCACTGCCAAAACGAATCATGTGAATACATTTTCTAACACGTTTAAACTTTACACAACAGGCAGGCTAACTAACCTGAATTGTACGTAATTCACATCATTCTCGTGACCAGCCAATAGATCAATTTCGTGTGTTGGCTGTTGTGAATCGTCTGTATTTGATTTCACTGCACTCCAAACCCTTGCAAACGTATCAGAGCTACCAGTAACAAAGATAGCTCCATTGGCGTTATAAGCACAACATAATATTTGATTGTTTTGAGGAATAGTACTTGTGGAAGGACCGTTGTTACTCCCTACAACACATATAATGTGCTGATGATTTAGTCACATATTATATTTTTTAATGAGCTAGTAGAAGTAATGATTACTGAAACACTGACCAGCAACATCGGCAGTCCTCCTTGGGACAAAAACACGTGCAGGACACTGGGAAGATCTAGCTTCCCATATCCTACAAGTGCCGTCATCAGATGACCTGCATAAGTCCAGCACAATTAAACAATGTGAAATTTCAAAACACACACAAATAGGATTTTCAGAAGGAGCACAAAAAGGCACGTACGATAAAAGCTGGAAAGGATATTTTGGACTAAATGCAATGGCAGTAACAGCACCTATATGTCCCCGTAGAACCGAAATAGGATATCCATCTGGCAAACGCCACTAGAATACAAAAAAATATGAGGACAAAACAAAGGCAAGATGAGAATCTTTACGTTTGATGCAAAAAGAATACTTACAACACGAATATTGTAGTCATTTGACGCGGATGCCACCAAAGAATTGCTTATATTTACAGCTAAGTCAGTAATGTCACCCTGCATCATAAGACCAATTAACAACATGGTGATATGATTAAAAAAAACAGAACACCATCATCTGTGTTGACAAATCTAACATACTTCATGTCCTCGACAACTGGCAAGGCAAAACGCTGTTTCCATCGACCAAATTTTGACCAAACGGTCATCTGATCCCGTGATGACATATCTCCCAGTGCGGTCAAAGATTGCTGAATATCAAAGCCATAGAGTATTCTTAACAAATCACCCAAAATTTAATACTTTTTTGGGTTTTTTTAGATAAATTACCGTAGTACTTTTTTATTTGTCTTGTTCTGCTTAGTATACCTTTTTGTACCCACAAGTCATTAGAAGATGCCTATGTGTCCCCTTTGAGTCATTATGATATGGCTGCAAAATTACTCAGACGAGACACAAAGCCACCTTTTAACGCTAATGACTCGTATATACAGCAAAAGTACAATGACTTGAACGGGCAAATTGAAAAAGTACTATAGTATTTTATGTAAAAAACCCTACATGGATTTCAAAGAAAAAAATACTTGATGGTCAAATAATGATAAAGCTCCAAAGAAAGTTGTTACCATACCACAATAAACAGCATCTCGGTGTCCTCTTAACTTCTTTATGTCTTGCATCTTTTGCACCATAGTTGATGGTTTAGCAATAGCATAACAAGCAAACTTTATGGATGGAGCACGATGGTGTTTCGGAAAACCACCTCCAATTTCCCTCAATCCAATCCCACGAACCTGATCAGCCTGCATGTGAGGCCAACGAAGATATGCTGGTAGAGGCTTAACATCGGTTTTAACTTCATTTTGGGTGCCTAGATTAAACATAACGTCAAGATAACACAAAGAATCAAGCATGTGAAACAGAGGACTGAAAATGAAGCAATACAAGAATGACTTACATCCTAGAAGTGAAAACGCGCCGGTTCCAAGCAAAGTAGGAACATCAGCAGCCGTAGGAGGTGTACTTCCAGATATACCCCGTGATGGGGCCATATGTATTATTAGTTGTTTCATAAGCTTCACCAAGTGATCCTTTTCGATATGAGGAAATCTATGGTGATACAATTCCATGTCAGTGTAAAAGTCAACGTTTGGAGTCAGAAATAATATATCGGGATAATGAATAAGGAGGCCACCTAACTGCTGATACTACTTAATAGACCACACAAATATGCTAATGGTTTCGCTTATGCCAAATCTGGAACATGCTGAATGATGAGAAAGTTTTTGACTGTTTTATAGTTTTTTACTTTAAGAAATAAAAAAGGTAACCAAGGAATTTTTGTTTTTTCAAAAATTTAATGTCATGTTCGTAATCCAACATGTTTTCTGCTTAATTTGGTATAAAAGAAACCAAAAATACTCATTTGGAAAGCCTATAAAGTAGTTTCGATAATTGAAAAGAACTGAATAGGTGGATGACCTTCTTATACACGTTAGCCCATAATAATATATCAACTATTCAACTTATAACAAAAATACAAAACAAAGTGTCAAAGCTAAGTGATAATAACATAATGACTAATGACCACTTCCAGTATGGTACTTACTTTGGACTATCTGGTCACTAAACTAAAGAAACCGGTTAATTAGATCACTTGGTCACCGAATGCTGAGGGTAAGATATTAAGGAAGTTCGGATTATTATTATCAAGATGTAAGTTCAGTGATTCTAATAACTGGTAACAGGTTTTCCTGATGAGTTCAGTATATGCTATTAGAAGTTTAATTGCCTACTTAATATTAAAATGTAAGTTCGGTGACACAAATGACCAAAAACAGTACATTACTAAAATGTAGCAAAAGAAGTATAAGCATTAATAATAATATCCGAAATAAAAAAGCTTAGTCATTAATGGTATATATTTGTGTGCTACGATTCGCAATCCAAATAAGTTATTAGAAGGTAAAAGAGTAAAACGAAAATTAACTACACAATAACAAGGGAACGTTTCGAGTCGTTGGTTGTTGACATAAAGCTCTTACTTAACATAATCATTAATGAAACATTTCCGTCATAATAACTTAATTGATAAAACACTCTAATTAACTATATACAATGGTTTACATACTCGTTAATTAAAGTCCCTATATAAATAAACAAAAGACAACATTGCAAAAAGCACGTACCTTTGTGCAGCGCCTTCATAACTCAAAGGGAACGAAATGCCGTCATCGGTTTTATCTCCCGTTACTTCACCATTCCTTGAATACCAGGCATGGTATCTCTTAGGTAAAAGCTGATATTCCATAAGTTCATTGCAGAACTGTGTAAAAGTTCTTTGACATGGGCCGGAAGATATAAAATGCATAATTAAAAAGTATATTTCTCTTAGGTCTACATCTATATCCGCTACAACACCTTGACTCCCCTGACTCATTTCACTTTGGAGTTGATTATGAGTCTTTGTTCTATCTAAAAAACCCAAAGGGTGCATCGTTGTGGATGTAAGCTTGTCAAAAGATGCATGGTGGCCCGATTCCATATATATTTACAACCTGAATCACAATGATAACCATAAAAGTTACATTTTAATATGTATCCGATATTCGACTAAGTTGAATAAGTTACACCATAGTAAAAGGTCTTTGGCATTGCGTTTTGAAAGTGATTAAGCGATATGAAATAACCAAAATCAGATAATCAGCAGTCTCCAAACAGGCTAGAAGAGATAGTGAAGGGATGTGCTTACGGCATTCGAAGTTGTAATATTCAGTACTTTAATCATTAATGGGGTGTTAGGGGTCACTTGTTACAGCTGTATAATTAAACGCAAGAGATAGTGTTTGGATTTGCTTATGATAACGCAACACAATAATCAGATAAGCAGTTGTTTGAGTGGTCGGCAATTCTGTTTATTTAACGATTTGGGAGGTAAAATAATCAGAATCAGATAAGCATTTTAAATAAGCAACTCTCCAACAACTTATTCAGCTAGATAATCACAATCAGATCGCTCTATCCCAACAAGCATAACTACTTATCTACTGATCAAAACACAATACAGATAAACCGTTATAATAAGCTATCCTAAACAACTTCCAAGCATTCAAAAATTTCCCTTTATTGACAGATTCACATTTAACATGTTACACAAGAGGTCTCGGGTTCAAACCTCACTAGGTGCAGTGGTGCACATCTGGGGATGGCCGGGAAAGGATTGGAAACGGTCACAGGGGCCTAAACAGGGAAAACCTAATCCGTTTACCTATGTTACATGACTCTAAATTATCCAAATTAGCATTATTCTAGCTACTCATAGGCTCAATTATTTAACCCCCTAAAACGCCAAAAATCCCATTATCTAAAACTCGAAAACCTAGCAAAACACAACGCCAAGCACCCTCTTAATATCATTTCCTCAACACTTCCTTGCTAAAATTAGTAACTTTTAGGATTCAAATCACACAAAACCTATAAAAACCTTCACTTTTCCCTAATTTAACACATACCCATTTCACTTTACACATCTTTACACAATAATCACATCTCAAATCAACAAATAACCAAATCTTTAAGTCGTCAAAATCACACCCATCAACAAAAAACAACAAATTAACCATAAAAGCGAACACTTTATTAACTATTTGGTTAAATAAAGGCTATAAAATTTAATAAAACTGAATCTTGAGTGGCATCTAACATGCTGCACGACTCTAAATGATCCGAAGTACTAGTTTTTACGTAGCTACTCCTAAACTCAATCATTTAACCCCTAAATACTCGGTTAATCATAATCAGTCTCACTATCATCCAAAACTCGAAAACCTAACATTCACATAATTACTTTCAAACACAATCCTAAACACCCCCTTAACACCGATACCTAGTTGCCTCCAAAACATAACTCAAAACACTTCCTTGCTATAATTAGTAACTTCTAAGATTCAAATTTTAGACTCAAACCGGGTAAAGCCCTCCCTTTCGGAAACTTCAGGATTCGCACAAAACCTAAATTAAACACATCTTTACACAATAATCGCATCTCAATTCAACAAGAAACCAAATCTTTAAGCCATCAAAATCATACCCATCAACAAAAACAACAAATTAAACAAAAAAGCAAAGACTTTATCAACTATTAGACTAAATAAATGACACCCAATTGAAATTATGCCTATAAAAAACACTAAAAATTAAATCTTGAGTGGCATTTTAGCAATTTGAGCATAAAGGGTGTTAAAAGAAGCAGCTTTTATAAGGAAGATCGAGTGTGTTGTAACATACCTTTGTGTTTTTGATGATCGAAGATTTGACCCAACAAGGTTCATGCGATTTAACGTTGGATGTTTTTTTTAAGGAAAGATGTTTTTGTTTTTGGTTTGGTTTGGTTTGAGGATTGAAGAGATTGTTTTTTTGGTTTTTGGTTTTGGATTTCACAAGGAGTTGGGACTTTTCTTAGGTTATTACATTTTTTTATATTTTTCCGGGCTTAACATTATTTTGTTTTTTTTTATTTACTTTTTTTGGGCAAAGATTTTGATTTTGTCTTTTGTCCAAATTAATATATAAATGTTTGTTAAAAATATTTATAAAGTATATAATGGCTCGGCGCCTCTTCTAACTATCTTATTTTATTCGCTTTTATTATAATTTTTTTTTGGGCCGTTTGGTTGGCCTGTTTGTCACGGGCTTTTTTCGTTTCCCTAGTCTATGTAGGTTGTGTTGTTAACAACAATAAAATTTGAGCAATATGACATTTCTTTCTCCAGAAACCAGGTTTGGTGAAACACGCTTTGGGTAGGTTCTTCAGATCTGACTTTTTTTTTTTTGCATGCAGTGTTAGTTAGGTTTTGTTGATGCATGTTCTTTAAGTGTCGTTTGCCTTTAGTGTTCCATGTTGCTTATGTGGTTGTTAGTTATAGGGTTTTGTTTTCTGTCTTTTCTTTGGATTGCTTTACGTATTTACTAACGTTTGGGTTGTGGCGAAATGTCTCTTTTCCAAAAGCATCGTTCTGTATTTTCAGTATCCATTTGTGTCTTTCATTTTCCTTTCATTTTGTTGTCGTTTTGTATTGGTTATGCATGTTTTTCCTGAACATGAAATCAAAGAGAAAACTTGTAAGTAGATTACTAACTTTGGGAAACCCTGTCAATGTTGTTAGTGATGGTCTGGGTGATTTGGGAGGATATGTTGGGCAAGTTAGTACCACCAGTTTACCTCAGTGTGAAGTGGTCGTTACATCAACTGGTTGTAATGCTCTTCCGTCCATATCTTTGAGTCGTGTTAAACCTGGTTTGAACGAGACTGATATAGAGGGTGTGCTTTTGTCAAGTAAGATGACCTGTGTTGAACGGCGTTTCTAATGGTTCTAGTACGTGTAAGTTATGGTCACCCTTTGTTGTTGTGTTGTTTTTTCGGTATATGTTGATTTTTTAGTGTCTGTATTTTCTTATTTCTTTTCAAACTTGCATTGGATGCTGGCTGCGTGGACACAGCTTCTATCGGGTTTCACAGTAGAGGTGTACTTTCTTTCTCAGATTGTCAGTATGTGTTTTGTTGAAAGGTTTACTAGACTACAAGGCTGTCCTTTTATTTTGTAACTCAGGATGTCGAGCTGTTAACCTGGATTTTGTTATTGGAACCGTTAGTGGATCAATAGATGGTGATGAAACTTTTACAAATATTGTGGCGTCTGACGTGTTGGGTGGTGTGCATTTTAGTCAGAAGAAGACGTTCCAGGATATGAGTGCAGGTAGTTTTAAATGGTTGATCGATTTAGTGTCGTGTTTTGGACAATTATATGACTAACAATTTGCTCTCATGCTGCATTTTTATGGTTATAGGTGACAGCCATTCCGTATCTTTTGTCCATGGCCCGTGTATTTTACCTAATATAGCGCAGCCAGTTTCGCGTAGACGTAGTAATTTTCCCTTTAAGCAGTGCATATTGGATTTTTTTTTCCTTTTCTGTGTTGCATTATTTGTATAGGACTGCGCACGTGTTTATGATGCCTTTTTTCTTAATGATTGTGTAATCCATGCAATAATTTTACAACTCCAATTGGTGTAATCCATGCAGTAATTTTAGATTCCCAATTGGTTTAACGACAAGATTACCATGCGTCGAAACAGTAACAGATACTTCAACTGTGTCCATGCCTCAGCCAGCGGTTACCCTGGGTCAAGGGACATCTTTGGGTCTGACGGCAGTTGTATCTAACTGTAAGTGCACCGTCTTCGGTCAGGTGCTTTGAGTCTGTTAACGTTGTTGCCTCTACTCCGCTCACGACACCATGTGTTCTGTACCTTTTACATGAATGCAGTTGTGAGGGTGTCATAATCTTTTGATGGACCACAAACAAGGGCTGGTTTTCGGCCTAATGTTGCGGTTCCAGTTATCAGTATGCCCGCTTCCAGACCCACAGCTTCCCGTCGCTACCTGAGGCAGAGGTATGACAATTTTTAGTATTATGTGTTCCTTCGGTATGTGTCCTGTTTATGGGCTTCAGACTACAATTTGCAACATTTATGAAACTAGTAATGATGGTTGCAGATGTTTGAGGAACTCGGGTCGCAGAGGGTCAACGACCTCAACTGGACCTGCATTAGCAAGAGGTGTTGATTATCTTGGAAGCTTCATGTATTTTTGATTGTCCGTTTGTTCCTCTTTTTGTTAAATACTGAAAGATTACAACCTTTTACAAACTGTGCAGGCGCACCTTCGCAAGTATGAAAGTTTTGGTTCGTGTAACTGCATTTGTAGAAATTGTCATGCAGATTTTGGTATGAGGAACGCCTACATCATTCTACACGGGCTACGGGCATGTTGTATCATTGGTGTTGCTTGGGAGAAAAAGTACATTTGTCCATACCTCGGGACTATCCAGAGTACATTAGGCGACTATTTCAAAACCCACATTTTTTGGCCAACATACGCGGTTATAATCAGATGTTTGCAATGACGTCGTTGGGTGCATCGGTTGCTGTGTCAGTCAACGTCGGGAGGGGGCCCTATGTTTTCAAAGTTTCTGGACACATATATCACATGATTGGTTGTATGTGTCATGTTGAAGGTGGCGTCCCAAAGTTGCTTCAGATGTATATTTATGATACAGATCATGAAGTTGACAACAGACTTAATCATTTTGGTCGAGATGCAGAGAGAGTATTTGATCACCATATTGTTGAGGGCCTTATACATTTCCTGGATCACAACAACGCATTAGTCCAGCTGTTTAGGACTACACGGGATAAATTAGTCGACCTTGTTGTTCCAGGATTCAAGGTGTCACTTTTTGGCGTTGTTGGTTCGGCACAGCATGAGCTGCTGTAACACCCCCAAATCTCGGTACAGCGGAAGACTTAATCAAGCTTTCGGGGCGTTACTTTTTGGATTGGTATCGCACACAAGTAAAATAAAAGATAACCATTTAACCATTTAAAACCAATCCCAAATCAAATATTCAAACATTTAATCCGAAGATATAAATTTAGGCCCAAAACATAGTTTAACAAAATAGGTCCCCATTGTTTATCAGAGTCAGAAAATGATCCTTGAACCACGCCTCCATGCCAAGCTTCCACACGTCAAATAATCCAAACATCTCTCAAATACCTGAGAAATCATGCTAAAAGGTCAGCTTACGCTGGTGAGTTCATAGGTTTAAGTTCAACAAAATCATAGTGGACCTGTAAGAGTTGATTTGCTATGCATGACCTAGATAGGCAAATACCGTTTCACACATTGATCCTACCCGGATCTCCAATCATATAATCACTTACTCGGGCCCCTGCGACTCTAGTCCAGCACTGTCGTGGCAACCTCTAGAACAGTTGCCAACCCCGGGCTAGGTCATGATAGAAGTCTATTCTTAGTTAGGCACGGTAAAACCTAGACTAAGGCAACAACTATCGCACATCTATCTACTCAGTCAGCATATAAGCAAATCCAAATAGTTTTAACGGTCCAAAAACAGTAGCATGATTCTCACCCCAAAATAGTTCAAAACGTAGTTAAAACGTATATAAAAGTGGGGCTATGAAACTCACCTCAAGCAATCAACGCAAAATCAACGCACAAATATCACTAGCAGAAGATAACAGAAATCACAGCACATCAACTATCGACTCGGCACAACCTATTAATGTAGACCAACTTAATATACACATTCCTCAAAATCAACGTTATCTATCCCAATATATTTCATTTCTTTATTTCCAAAAACGTCTCGTTTCACTATTAATCCTAGTGTTTGGTATCCTCATGTGTGGGTGTATCGACTCAATATGATGCCATGAATGCACTCAACAACCAATATGTTTCGCTTCGCAACCCAATATGCAACTCCATGCAACACAATATGCGACTCAATTCAACACAATAAGTGATCCAATTCACACAATATGTGACTCAATGCGACATAATGAGACGTCTAAGCGATAAGCTCCATAGTCCAATAAGTTTCGGAATAAACATTAGATCTTATCGAATTCGTCAACTCGATAAACTCATTCATTTATTTGTGCCGCTTATTATCCCATAAATCAATCGTATCCTAAAGAGTTATAAGGATAATTCACCCATTAATAAGGTTACCCAACGTACCTAGCGGGCTCTTATTAGATTCGTCAACCTAATAAGTCCGCTACCTACGTGGATCAACAATATTAACGTTAGGTTATCCGTAACCCATGCACACGTAACGCAAATAAATAATTACTTAACCAACATTAAATGTCCACAATTGACATTTATTGATAAACGTGTACTTGAAACGTTAATTACTTATTTATTACAAAACCTCTCCAATTTAGTCGTTAGTTTCATTTAAAACTAGTAAATAACAAGATAAATCTTGTTATTGATATTTTTGGTACAAAAGCCCATTATTATTTACATTTCATAGCCCATTATTATTTTGCATATATAATATATATTTCGTCAAATCCCATTATAAATCTCATAACGTTATTCGTTTCGAGTCCACAAGCACGAGTCATAACTTCTCTGCTTTTAATCAATCAATCGTCCAAATTATACTAAAGTCCATGTTACGGCTTTGTCGGAGTCAACTATTGACTAAAAAGTCAAAGTGACGCCAACGTAGCTCAAAGTCACAATATATATATCAAGTCCATAATTAAAAGTCATAACGTCGCAATTCAATCCCAAACTAACTCAAAACAATCTCGCCAACCAATCAATCAACCAATTATACTCGAAACCAATGTTATGACCCTAATGGTCATGACACGGTCGCGGTCAAGACCACGTGAACCAAACAAGCTATAGAAGTTTTTCGGCTCTACGCGTCTCATCCAAACCTCAACTAAACCAATCAATAAGCTACCAAATTGACCCGACTCGGACCAAAGACCCAAGTGGGTCTCGTACGCTCCTCATGAGCCACATACGAGCCCAAGGTGGCTCGTCCACCTCACCAAACTACTCCAAATCCAATCCACAACACTCAAAACCAATCATTCAAGCTCCAAACACTATCTAAACACAAAACCCATCAACTTTCATCAACCAAAAACATGCAACTAAACCCTAAAATGCAAAACCCATCAAATTAATGCACCACACATGTACCAAACACTAATTACTTGTTTATTTCATCACTAATTAGCTTTAATTTCAAGTTCCACCCAAAAGCCCCAAAATTAGAAATTAGGTCGAAACCCTAATTCCCAATTCGTGGGTTTATATTGCTTAAACAAGCTCAAAACATGTTCTAAATACCTTCTCTAATCACCAATTGCAAAAGCCCTTTGAAATATTTAGAAAACCCTAAAAGTACGAATCTTAATTCTTGAATTTGGAGGTGTTAATGAAGTCCAAATTGAGTGTATGATATATGGTTGGAAAGAGGAGAAAGAGATCTATCTTTTGGTGGTAGAGGTGTGATGACACTCGCCGGAATCCGGCGGTGGTGGCCGGAATAGGGGCCGGATTTTAGTGGTGGTGGTGGTTTAGGGTTTTTAGTGAGATGTTAGAGAGAGAAAGGTGTTGTATGTGTTTTTCTAGAGAGAGAAATGAATGTGTTAAGTGAGGTAGTAATGGGGTATATATACATGGGAGAGGAGGACCTCAAAATAAATAAAAGATGGGGAGGAGGTGGCCGGCCTAGAGGTTTTTGAGGGGCCGTGGTCGCCATTTTTCGTAACTTTCCCGTTTACCCATTTTCGAGCTCATAAATTGTCCCCCGAGTGTCCCACTACATTTATTTAATTTTCCAACATCGTTACTCACGTTTTTCCACAAGTTTTGACTATTTATTTGTCAATTTTCGAGTTACGGTATAAAAGTTACAATAACTCTTGTTTTAGGCTTTTCTAGTGCCGATCGAATAGTGCCTACCAAATAGAGTTAAAACGCATACGATAACTCATTTAATAATGAAATAAACCGTAAAAACCAATCGAAGATATAAAATCAAGTCACGGTTTATAAAATAGTGTTAAAGGCAAATCTCAGTTTAATTTAACGTAATGCGGTTACCTAAAATAGACTTCCTAAATTGCCAGTTGTCACAGCTGCCTACTGGATATTGCATCGGAGCAACCGTTTTCGGATCAGGGGCAGAAACAAGCAGTGAGTTTGATGTTGTGATAGAGCTGCATTTAGGAGAGCCAGAACGAATCAACAAACTTCATCCTTGCTATATTTCCTTGCAGTTTCCATTACTGTTTGTTTATGGCGAACAAGGATATCACACAGGTCTGAGGCTTAGAGACACGACGTCTTTGGAAATTGACAGTGACAAAAACTTGTCTATGAATGCTTATTATTCCTATTTGTTACATGACCGCTATAATCGGTATGGGATTCTTACCGGGGTTGGCCGTCTCTTCCATCAATATGTAGTAACTGCTTATTGTGCTATCGAGCAATATCGGATGGATTTTGTACGAAAGAACCAGTCTGATATTAGAGGTGAGTATTTGAGCGGCCTATATGATGTCGTGGCAAGAGGATACCATGATAGTTCTGACGTGGGTTCAAGAATCATATTACCTGCATCATTTACTGGCGGGCCACGATATATGTATAGTCACTATCTTGATGCATTGGCCATATGCAGAGTTTACGGCAATCCTACCTTCTTTGTGACATTTACATGTAATATCATATGGCCAAAAATTGACGACTACATGCTAGAATTTCCAAACTTAACAGCCGCTGACTGGCCAGATGTAATTGACAACGTTTTTGAACGCAAAATACACAGGCTAATAAAGTTTGCGCGTGAGAGAAAGCCACTTGTAACTATCAGTGCAGGTTAGTACAATACCCTAAAACATGTTCTCTTGCTCTATTTTTTTATTGCCATTCGTACGGTGGAGGCCAGGTTTTACAACATCATTTAAAAAAAAGTGTTTTCCTGCTTCTAAGTTATATTTTTTATTGCAGTACTGTATACTGTGGAATTTCAAAAAAGAGGCCTCCCACATTGCCACTTGCTGTTTTGGAACGACGCTTATTCAAAGATAACGAACCCATCTGATGTGGACTGGTTCATATCTCCTGAACTGCTAGATGAATATGCCGACCCAAAGGCTTTCAGAGTCATTTTCTGTAACACCCCAAAATAAAGGTTCGCAGCGGAAGTAAGTGTTATTGGGGGTGCTACTCGATTGGTACCATAACACAAATTATAGAACAATTTAACTTGAGAAATCGTATTTCGTAAAGATTTATGTTTACATCTTTAAAAATATATATTATAGAATGTAGGCCCATAAAAGAATTAAAGTGGTCCCCAAATTTACATCATAGTCTTCTATGACCATGCCATGCCAATGCCTAAGCGCCTCCAAAGTTTAGCTAATGCCATCCTGAAAATACATGCTAAAAGTGTCAACACAAAGGTTCACAAAGGTTGGTGAGTTCACAGGTTTTAGTACACAAGTAGTTTCCAAAACTAGAAAATCAATTGGTTGTCAAAGTTTCAAAGGGTCCATTATGTATGCAGCGCGTTCATGGCATAAAGGTTCCACTACTTAAGCCGATTCAGCCAAAAATTGCCCCTACGTGCAACATGCTCTAACCTAGCATGAGAGGTGATACTATGCACTCCGGTTAGTCGAGTGAGGGGATGGCTCTACCCCTAAATAGCGCTATCCATAGTTATCAACGGCTCGTCCCGTACAGTGGGAATGAGTTAATAAGTAGTATAGTACCAGGGGACTTTCACAGTTGTTCTAAGGCGCCAAACATAAGCATACATACCAGTTTGCATAGTATAGCAGAGCATAGCTCAGTAGATTGAATCAGTTCAGTAAATCCATAATTTCATGAATGCACAACCAATTTAGTTTTAAGTAATCATAGCATGCTTTTCACCCCAAAACGAGTAAAACAGTCAAACGGGGCTGTGAAAACTCACCTTAGTCCGAAGAAATACATGAATCACAACTAACACGACTGGCATCGAGAAATGTAACACAATAGTATCACAAGGTAGCAACGTATAATGATACAAGAGTACCGACACAACGGTACGTCATTGGCAAAACCTAATAGACATGAGCTTGTCTCATAATATGATACGCGAATAATAATCGATGCGTATTATTTTCAAAAGGTGACGTGTTTTAGTTTTCGTGGAATATTCGTTTCAATGTTTGTAAAATGTTTAGTTTCATCATTCGTGTGGTGATATGAAATCTTAGACTCGAAACAAAACGCACGCCAGTATATATAAAGCACATATACATATATACTTATAGCTTGATAATAGTCCAATGGGCGATCGCCCGATATCTTAAGTCTGACATCTTAAGTTTCGATGTGTTCAATATATATACATCTGTGTGTATATATATATATATATATATATATATATATATATATATATATATATATATATATATATATATATATTCTAATGTTGTATCCGATAGATAAATAGGAATCCTGTTGGCGTATAGCTCCCAGCAACAGGGTGTAGATAATCAACTTCAGCAGAAACAGACAATGGTCAGCAGTAACAGATACCAACAGGTGGTTACCGGATATCACTTGGAATCGTGTGATCACTTTCCAAAGTAAACTATTCGACCCTAATGCCTGGGTATCACGAATATCTACTTGGGATAAGACCAAATGTAGTTAGAGAATTAGGCACAATTCTTTAACCCTTGCGCTTATAAGTGTTTAGTATTTTCTGTGTGTATTTCATGCATGTTCAGATCTCCTATTTATAGGAGGTTACTCTTGACCGTTCCAATGGAATTATGAGTATTAATCGGCCCATTAATAGCCTCATAATTATCCCCATTATAGCCGTTAGTGGTTACATGACCAATTAAACGTGGTCATAATGATGCAGTTGTAACTGTCATTTATCAGTACTTATATCAGTACTTTCATAGTGCTTTCAGTGGTTACACTGATTCAGTGGAAACGCCACTGCTTCAGTGTAGACACAACTTCAGTGAGATACCACTTCAGTGGAAACACCACTTCAGTGGAAACACTGATCCTGCTGAAGTACTGCTTCAGTGGAAACACTGATAATCAGTGTTAACCACAACAGTACTTTCACCAAGCACTACCAATACATACCACTATTAGAGTCAGGGTGTTCATGGACCTTATGGGTGTACACTCCGTACCTCCTAACCCATTACAAGGTGTGAACCATCCCACAAGTGCACTAAATTTTCCAACAATCCTCCCCAAATTTAGTTCACTTCCTTCGCATGGAAAAAAAAATAAACATCAAGCAAAACATGTGCATAAACGAAAATGTCCTGAGGATTGAATTTCCATCTTAGTAATTACACGTTCAAATATTCGAGAATCAGTGTGTTCTAAGAATTGAACCCTTCAACCCATTTGAATACCTGAAGATAACTACACACAAGTTTTCAAACACTTAAAAGCTCCTGACACTATACAAGCCATGTGTCCATATCCAAGTTCATAAATGTTGTAAAAGCTAAAAGTCCAAAAGCTTCCTGAAGCGGCAAAACTTCAACATTTACATAGGTGGTTCCTCTTTATTCATGCTCCTGCCAAGCACTTTTTCAAAGATAAGTTAACCATTAAGAAGTAAAGACTTCATCCTCCTTTCAGCAGGTTCCGAGCACAACCTTGGGATGTAAAGTAAACATGTGCTCCAGTCCACTGAATGTTCAGCTTTCCACATTGAACTCGGCTCCTAAGTTTCCTCAGGAGGGAGTTGGGTGTCCTAGCATTCAGTGACTAAGTTGGACTTAAACCCATTCCTTTAGCAGACTTTATAACCAAGTCTCTAGCCAGTCCCTTCGTCAAGTGATCAGCTAAGTTCTGTTGAGATCTAACAAACTCTATAGATACCACCCCATTCATGATAAGCTCACGAATCATGCTATGCCTGACACCTAAGTGTCTAGACTTACCATTGTACATCTGGCTATAAGCTCTAGCCAATGTAGCTGCACTATCACACCGGATAGAAATGGGTGCTATAGGTTTAGGCCACAATGGAATCTCAAGAAGCAAGTTTTTCAACCATTCAGCTTCTTTACCAGCAGCTGCTAAAGCCACAAATTCAGATTCCATTGTTGAACTGGTGATGCAAGTTTGCTTCTTGGATGCCCAAGAAATTGCACCTCCACCAAGTAGGAATACCCAACCACTGGTAGACGAATTGTCTTCAGTGTTACTGATCCAACTTGCATCAGTGTAACCTTCCAACACTGATGGGTAACCAGTATATGAGAGACTATAATCCATAGTTCTCTTCAAATACTTCAGTACCCTTTGAACTGCTTGCCAGTGATGAGCACTAGGATTACTAGTATACCTGCTCAATTTTCCCACTGCAAAGCCAATATCAGGCCTTGTACAAGTCATGGCATACATCAGGCAGCCAATTACCCTAGAATACTCAAGTTGAGATACAGCCTTGCCATGATTAGGCATTAGCTTCTCACAAGTATCCATAGGTGTACTCACTGGAGTACAATCAAAGCAATTGAATTTCCTCAGCACCTTCTCAATATAATGAGACTGAGAGATAGAAATTCTTTTACTTTCATGTTTAATCCTAATACCAAGGATAACATCAGCCTCCCCCATGTCCTTCATGGAGAACCTTGATGACCAAAATTCCTTTGTCAGGTCAACCTGATTTTGGTCAGTGCCAAAGATCAACATGTCATCAACATATAGACAAATGATGACTCCTTTACCAGATTCATCAAATTTGCTATATACACATTTGTCAGCTTGGTTAAGAACATAACCACTAGACAAAACCACTTCATCAAACTTTTGATGCCATTGCTTAGGTGCCTGCTTAAGTCCATAAAGAGACTTAATCAGTTTACACACCTTGTTTTCATTTCCAGGCATGATGAAGCCCTGAGGTTGGTTCATATAAACCTCCTCTTCCAATTCACCATTCAAGAAAGCTGTCTTCACATCCATCTGATGAATAATCAGATTGTGAATAGATGCCATAGCAATCAGCAGTCTTATGGTACTGATACGAGCCACAGGGGCATAAGTATCAAAATAGTCTATCCCTGACTTTTGTTTAAAGCCCTGAATAACTAGTCTAGCCTTGAACTTTTCAATAGTTCCATCTACCTTCATTTTCCTTTTGAAAATCCACTTGCAACCCAGAGGTTTGCAACCTGGTGGTAGATCAACCAACACCCAAGTGTTGTTGCCCATGATGGAATCCATCTCATCATTGATTGCTTCTTTCCAGAAAGCAATGTCCTGGGACTTCATTGCTTCTTCAAATGTCTTGGGATCATCCTCAACAATGAAGCAATAGGAGTATTGGTCTGAGACCTCATTCCTTGTACCTTCAACTAGGTATAGTTGAAACTCAGGTCCAAATGACTTTGGAGTCCTGACCCTTTTGCTCTTCCTGAGCACAGGTTCAGGTTGTTGAACCACAACCTCATCAGGGACCACTGATGGTTCAACATCAGGGACCTCTGATACACCAGTGTCATGAGTTCCATTAGGAATCCTCTGACTTGGTCTAGGGACTGATGTGAATCTATTCTCATCAAAAGTTGCATCCCTTGATTCAATTATAGAGTTAATTGAAACATGTTCATTAGGTTCAATAACATAGAACCTAAAAGCCTTGGAATGCTCAGCATATCCAACAAAGATGCAGTCAATGCCTCTTTCACCCAAAGTCTTTTGCTTTGGATCAGGGAGTCTTACAACAGCCCTACAACCCCAGACCCTGAGATAGTTCAGGTTGGGTTTCCTTTTAGTCAAGAGTTCATAAGGGGTAACCTTGTTCCTTTTGTTGGGAACTCTATTTAATAAATAGCAAGCTGTTAACATAGCTTCACCCCAGAACCCTTGACTCAGTCCTGAATTGGACAACATGGAATTAACCATCTCCTTCAGCACCCTGTTTTTCCTTTCAGAAATGCCATTTTGCTGAGGAGTATAAGGGGCAGTCGTTTCATGGATTATTCCAACAGACTGAAAGTACTGAGTATCCATGTACTCACCTCCCCTATCAGTCCTTAATCTTTTGATCAAAGACCCAAGTTGTAATTCAACTTCAGTTTTAAACACTTTGAATTTATCTAATGCTTCATCCTTGGTATGTAACAGATAGACATAACAAAATCTAGAAGCATCATCAATAAATGTCACAAAGTACTTCTTATTCCCCAAAGAAGGAGTGGCATGCAAATCACACAGATCACTGTGTACAAGCTCTAAGAGCTTAGTCTCACGACTAACACCCTGAAAGGGTTTCTTGGTAATCTTGGTCAACATGCAAGTTTTACACTTTTTAGTGTCCATGTCAAAGGCTGGGATCAACCCATCCTTAGACATATCTTGCAACCTTTTATAATGTACATGACCAAGTCTTGCATGCCAGAGGATAGAATTAGTCTGATCAAAAGTAGACACAAAAGCTGAAATAACATTGTCAGTGGTAACAGACATACTATCAGTGGAAACATTAAGCCTGAACATTTGATTACATAAATAACCAAAACCAATAAAAACACCATGCTTAGAAAGCACAAATTTATCAGACTCAATAACTTGTTTATATCCATGATTATTCAAAACACTACTTGAAACCAAGTTTTTCCTTATATCAGGAACATGAATAACATTAAACAAAGTTACAACCTTTCCAGAACTAAACCTAAGATCTACACAACCACGACCATGCACCAAGGCTGTTGACTCATTTCCCATGTGAAGAATAGAACCATCATTCAGTGACTCATAAGTCTTGAACCAGCTTCTATCTTTGCACACATGAACTGTTGCACCAGAGTCAACCCACCACGCAACATCATCATCCTGCACATAAAAAGATTCAGATACATATGTAACATAATAAATCTGAAAAGACTTATTAAACATATTCTGACCTTTCAGTGAGTTGGCTGAACCACCACTCCCTGAACTTTTAGTGCCTGATCCATTGGCTTTACCACCAACATTAACACCCTTGCAGTCCCTTTTAATGTGACCAGTCTTGCCACATTTCCAACAAGTAGGTGTTGCCTTCTTGTTAGGATCCGCCCTTGTGTTATCATGATGTTTGCGCTTGCCTTTGTTGTCATTGTACCTGGTGGAGTTGTTATGCTCCACCATATTGACAACAGATGGTCCAGTAGCAGTGCTACTCTTTGGCTTGTCATTATCCTGCAGCCTGAGAGAATCCTCAATGCGCAGATGACTGCCCAACTCAACCAGAGTTAATTCCTCTTTCTTATGTTTCAAGATATGCTTGAAATCTTTCCAAGAAGGAGGAAGTTTGTCAATAACACAAGAGACTGAAATAGCCTCATCCATGTGCATATTGTGTTGTGTAAACCTTCCAAGTATTCCAAGAAGTTCATTGTATTGTTCCATAATTGGTCTTGAATCAGTCATTTTGTAATTTGTGAAATTACTAACAAGGAACTTCTTACTTGATGCATCCTCAGCCATATATTTGGCATCCAAGGAATCCCACAGTTCTTTGGAAGATTCAGAGTTCTGATAAATATCAAACAGAGAATCAAACATACCATTCAGAATAAGACCTCTGCATATGTAGTCATCATTCTCCCACTTGCTCCTCCTACTGATCTGCTCCACAGTAGCATCATCCCCACCATCATCAGGAATTGGAGTAGTCAGCACATAGACCACACTCATGCTTGACAGCAAGAAGTGCATCTTCTTCTGCCACCTCCTAAAGTCCACCCCTTCAAACTTATCCAGCTTTGCAAAGTTTGAAGCCATATGTTTCATAGCAGCAGTTGCCATTGATTATCACTAAATAGTTTACTTTGATTGTTGGCGTATAGCTCCCAGCAACAGGGTGTAGATAATCAACTTCAGCAGAAATGCAACTGGTTCAGCAGAAACAGACAATGGTCAGCAGTAACAGATACCAACAGGTGGTTACCGGATATCACTTGGAATCGTGTGATCACTTTCCAAAGTAAACTATTCGACCCTAATGCCTGGGTATCACGAATATCTACTTGGGATAAGACCAAATGTAGTTAGAGAATTAGGCACAATTCTTTAACCCTTGCGCTTATAAGTGTTTAGTATTTTCTGTGTGTATTTCATGCATGTTCAAATCTCCTATTTATAGGAGGTTACTCTTGACCGTTCCAATGGAATTATGAGTATTAATCGGCCCATTAATAGCCTCATAATTATCCCCATTATAGCCGTTAGTGGTTACATGATCAATTAAACGTGGTCATAATGATGCAGTTGTAACTGTCATTTATCAGTACTTATATCAGTACTTTCATAGTGCTTTCAGTGGTTACACTGATTCAGTGGAAACGCCACTGCTTCAGTGTAGACACAACTTCAGTGAGATACCACTTCAGTGGAAACACCACTTCAGTGGAAACACTGATCCTGCTGAAGTACTGCTTCAGTGGAAACACTGATAATCAGTGTTAACCACAACAGTACTTTCACCAAGCACTACCAATACATACCACTATTAGAGTCAGGGTGTTCATGGACCTTATGGGTGTACACTCCGTACCTCCTAACCCATTACAAGGTGTGAACCATCCCACAAGTGCACTAAATTTTCCAACAAATCCAACATTTGTCCAAGTTCGTTATGTCCGATAATTCAAATATGTAAAGTCCATCGTAAGTCTAATATATATCTAAACAATATTTATTTGATATAAGTCCAATGTCAAGTCTAAGAGCATGGGGTATGGGCTCGCCACTTTGTTTCGTTTCCGACGTGGCTTCCTCGCCGTTTGTAACCGTTTCTCGCCACGACACCAAGTAGCTTCGCCACTTGGTGGTTCGCCGTTCCAACGAAACACGCCACGACAAAACCATTTACTTCAAACTAAAATATATCCGTTATTTACTTTCAATTTCAAATTCAAAAACATTTTAACTTCTCTATAAATATAAATCATTTACAACTCTATCACACATAAAAATTCACATCTCTCAAACACAATTCAACATAAAAATTCACATTTCTCAAACACATTATGGCTTGTCGTCTCCCGCATTTCGCTGAGGATATGCGAACGTACGTTGAAAATCAATGCAATAACGATGATGAGGCTAGAAAAGACGCTATTCTACGCGTCATCCAGTTCTTTGAGGAGGGGAGGAACGAGAAGCTGCAGATGAGAGACAACTACAAGACTTGCAACGACATCAGCACTGAACGAAAATGTGTTATCGAGACATTTCTGAAGGAGGAAGCCCGCAGAGATGACGAACTTATTGACAAGCTGTGGAAGTGTGTTTCACGGATAACGAACAGCATCACCACCAAAGTTAATTGGAGCTATCGAGTGAACAAAGATGATGATCCAAGAGTCTCTGGTGAGGGATCTCCGATAGACGAGGAAGCTTTGTCTCGCCTCGAGGATTATATACCCTCCGCGTTTGATCCTACGGAGGACTTTTCATATTAGGATTTAAAATTTATGTATTTTTCGTATGGTTTATTTTCGTACCGTAAGTTTATTTTATTATTTTTTTTCGTATGTTTTATTTATTTATTTTGCGTATTGTAGTTGTATTTTTATTTTAAATGAATGAAATGAATTTAGTTGTGTTTGGAAAATATGGAAAATAAATAAAATGATAGTGGGTGGGGCCCAAGTGAAGAGAAGTGAGTATGTTGTGATTGGGGGATATTTTTTTGTTAGTGTGTTAGAGTGATGTGGAGGTGATGTGCCACACGTGGGGCCCAAGTGAAGAGAATTGAGGAGTTCATGACACCCCATGCTCTAATATATGTCTAAGCAATATTTATTTAGTATAAGTTCAATGTCAAGTCTCGAGTTAATATTTGTCCAACGTCTATTATTTTTAGTATGACATAAGTCTAATAAGTTTGTCCAATTAGTCCGATACATGTCTAATAATGTCAACTAGACGTCCAATGTCCATCATATTTTGAGTCCGATAGTTCAATGCGTAATTAGTTCGATAATCGTTATAATACAAGCTCGTTATAACATACATGTTTAGTTCATTATTAGATACAATGTTCGGGATAATAAAGTTTAACCATACATGGTCCAATATAGTTAAAACCAATCCACCAATTGGTTCATACCTAAAGTTATAAGACTTTTATCTTCACATGTATAAGCTGATAATCAGCTTATCGAATAAGCATATACGAGTTTAAAAAAAAAATACTAAATAAGCTATAAGCTTATAAAATAAACTAAATGAAATAAACAAAAACCACAAATCAAACACACTCTAATATTTACTAGTGGTTCGGGGCCCATTTAGTGAAGCAAACCAAATGTACCCATATTTGGTTCAGCTCAACTAATGGCACCAACTGTTGTGAACCGAAAAAAAATACTAAACCAAGCAACCCTTAGGCCGAGTTTTTCCCGTTTGACCGAAAGCAAAGCAAACCCTCACGGGTATCCCTTATGTCAACTGAATCTACAACAATTCCAATTAAGCTATAGGCAAAATTTTAATAGCAAAAAAATCACTAATCTATCAAATAAGTCCAATGAATAAGCTCAGGCAAACGCCCCTTATAGGCTACGGTGTGGGTCGAAACAACCAAACTATGCACACCCCTTATGGGTCTAGCTGTGAACGAGCAAACAACAAGCACCCTCTGGGTGATTTCTAGCCGAGAACAAAGAAACACCCTTGATGGTGTCGTGGTCGAGCCGAGACTAAGACACCCTCGTGGGTGCTGTCGAGCTAAAACTAGAACAAACAAACACCCTAATTGGTGTTTCTCTTGACCCAACCAAACAAACAACACTATGTGTGCTGTTTTGAGTTAAACCGAACCAACCCCTATGGGTTTCTTGACTAGCTGGGTACACAAACAAACACCCTATTGGGCTGCTCTCGCCGAGAACAAACCAAATAAACTACCCTCTGGTTTTCTGTTGAACCAAGACAAGCCAAACGCATAAAAACACTACCCTTGGGTGACTTTTGTGAGTCTAACCGAGACAAACACACCCTACGGGGTGGCCATGTGAGCCAATACTAAGCCAACACAAACAACTCCTTTTGGTGTCTTATCTTGGACGTGAACAAAACAAACAAACACGCCCTAGTGTGGCTCTTATGTGACTCGGACCTGAAGCAAAACAAGTATACCCAACACCACTGTGGGTTTTGAATCTCACGGGTTTGACATCAGGTTCGAGTACAAAATCATCAACACCATTTTTATTTGCTTAAACCACACGAATGAATTAGAAAGACAGATTTTAAAATCTCGTTTTGATTCCACGAAAACCTTACAAATCCCTTTTATATTCGTATAAAAATAAAGGAAATAATTAGGAGGGTTTTGATGGTTTTTACCTTACCAATCGAGAAGGAAAGTGGTGGTAGCGTGAGACAACGGCCAGGGTCTGGGAGGTGGTTGAGTGGTGGCGAGGTGATGGTGGTTGGCTGTGGTTATCTTGAACCAAAACAAACTCTTGAACCCCCAACGCAAACCAATCGTCACAATCTATGCCTATTCAAGCCACTGTTTTTAAACCATTGAACCTGATGATGATGATGGAGGCTGGAGTTGATACCGGTGGCTTGGCTGGGAGGCGGTGGAGAGGCAGTGGGAGAAGAGGGATGAGAGATGTGGTGTAGTGAGAGAGAGAAAGGAGGAGATAAAGGATTTGATTTTTGAACTTTTTTTTAGAGCATCAGGTGTCGTAACGAGCTTCAACTTCGTCGTCGTGCCACCTCAGTGCCACATCAGCATCCCATTTTTTCACAACTAAGAGCATAAGGTGTGGTGGCTACAATTTCTTAGCCATTTGGGCCCCATCACATGCCACATCATTTCAACACTTCAACATCAAAATACCCCTTCCTCACAACTAACTTCAACATAACTATTTGGACCCCACCCTCAATTTTATTAAATGAATAGTGATGAGTGATATATTAAATCAAAAGTGGTCCATGTTGATGTTTGTCATTATATGTGTTGAAGAACCAACACAAAGTAAAGTGGCTAACATAATTGGTATGGTGGCTATCATCAAATGCCTTCAAAACACCTTCCACATCAGCTTGGCGAGCTACAAGTTTCATCACACCCATTGCTCTAACCACAACAAACCGCCTCATCACTCATAACAAACCTCAACCTCTTCATTTGAGGCCCACCACTACCACTTTATTTTTTTATTCAATTTTCATTTCCAAATAAAAACTAAATAAATTCATTTAATTCAAATTAAAAATACAATACATAACACAATAATAAAAAAAACAACACGATACGGAAAAAAAAAAAAAAAAAAAAAAAAACAACAACACGATTAAAAAAAAAACAACACATACTACTGGATTTAATCCTCGACATCCCAATTTGGGCAATTTTTCAAAATCTCCCAAACGTGAACATATTTGAACTCTTTTCTACCAAATTGTTGCTGGAAGCTTAGTTTCGCATTTTCGAGATGAGTGTGGTCATTTTGAGCACTTCGACGCTGCAACTGTTTGTAAATTGCGTTGAACCTTTTGCAATCGACGTTAATCCTCGTCCATTTACCCGTGATTGAATTTTTTGTACGATGGTCATCGGTTGTCTGATTATTGAACATATGCATAACGTCGTTCCAAAAAATATTTTCGGAACGGTTATTTTGCATATCCATAGCTTGCGAAATTTCTATCCAAACTTGCGCAAGCAAGATTTCTTCAGACTTGTTCCACTTCAAAATTTGAGACATTTGTGTGTTTTTTTTTTTGAATTGATGTAGATGTGAAAAAAATGGTGGTTATAAGATGTTATTTATAAAGGTGGTTTTCAATTCAAATTCAAATTTTAAAGCCGTTTACTGTTGAGCGGGGTAATTCAAATTCAAATTTTAAATTTTAAATTAAAATTCAAAAGCCGTTTACTGTTGAGCGGGGTAATTCAAATTCAAAAACCGGGTACTGTTAAGCGGGGTAATTCAAATTCAAATTTTAAATTCAAATTCAAAAATCGGGTACTGTTGGGCGGGGTAATTCAAATTCAAATTTTAAATTTTAAATTCAAATTCAAACGGTTTAGTTTTCTATATATAGTATCCTACCAGTATTAGTTTCACACACAAATAACACAATTCACACACAAAAAAATATCCCGCAAAGACTTTTCTCAGCAATTCCCCAGCCCAGAGAAGTTGCCGGAAACCAGCTTTCCGTCCCCAGATCACTTGCCGGAAACCAACTTTGCAACTCTGCCAGAGTTTGAAGTTTACTCAACACCACCGGAAAATGTCTTTCCGGTGGGGTTTGAAAACATCCCATACCTCCCAATTGTTCCAAGTCCACCTGTGAACAGTCCACGGGTGGATTTTCAAAACCACTCAAGCGGGTTAAGTGAGGCTTCCCTCTGGCAACTGGAACAAGATGAAGAAAACATCAGGGAGATACTGGAAGAGCATGCACGTGAAGAGGCTGCTCGCCGTGAGCAAGAAGCACGGGAGGCTCAGTACCTCCAAGACAATTATTTCGACATTATGGAGAGTCGATACATGAATGGGGAGTTTTATTCTCCGCCAACAAGTAATGATGGTTTGGACTCGGATGACTCGTTTTTTTAAGTGTTTAGTAGTTTTATTATGTATTTCATGTTTTTATGTTGTTTTTAGGGATCCCTCTGTAGTTTTAATATTTAAGCTTATTATGTATTTCATGTTTTTAGTTAATCTTTCAAGTTTCAGTATTTTATGTTTAACCACGAGAAGCTCAGTACCTCTACAAACCTTTCGAAATCAATAACACTTCACCTTCACCTTATTATAAAACTTTATATATCATTATGTTAAAAAAAAAAAAAAGGTACAAGAGGCTGCCTCGTCGTCCCCACGATCTCAACTCCCACGGCGGATCACGGCGAGCCACCTCGGTGTGGCGGCGGCCCACGGCGGGGCTCCACGTCAGCCACGGCGAGGCACAACAACGACCACACCGGATGCTCTTAGCAACATAGGGCGGTTTGGTTTGTATTATTAATATTGTGCCGTGTACTCGTGTCCCGTTGAGCTAAAGTGCAAACTCGGTACCATGGTTCGATGTTTTAAATTAATAGCGTATAAAATACATTTTTGTGGTTGTTTTTGTAAAATTAATATAAAAACAAAGTTATCAACTCTGAAAATTAATTATCGGACTTATGCCATTATTAATGGAATGTCAGCACACGACGCGTGTCGTTTTTCGTTGAACATGAAACTCTACTCGTTAAATAATCAACGTGAACGTAATCGTTCAGAGAGTAATTATTCTAATCATAGCGAATTATTCAACTTGGAAAGTTACAGGTTAACCATTGGTTACGGTATTGTCTTTTATGTTATGGTAAAAGTTAAATAGTCAAACGTAAAAAGGTAAGATAGTCATTTTATCTTATAAAATTTTTATGTCACATTAGTTAGTCGTTGTGATCGGGTAAACTGATAACGTTTAATGTTAAAAAAATAGACGTAGAAAATGGATATATACTCTTTCATTAGAATATTTTATTAATTTAATATAAGGCGAAATTTACCGGTGGTTACATTATCGAACTCATGATGCATGACCCATGTAGTCGCGCGTTTCCAAAGGCTCCATTCATGCATGAACGCGAAACATGTAAAAAACACTTCCCAAAGGACTATTGTTCACAGACGATGAATCAGGATATGTATATTATCATCGAAGGGACACACAATTTCAAGCAACTTGTCAGCACATGCAACTTGATAATGGTTATGTGGTACCGTACAATTTGCAGTTATGCCTCAAGTTCTATGCCCATATCAACGTTGAGTGCTGTAGTTGGACGATGCACATCAAGTACCTTTTCAAGTACATTTCCAAAGGGACGGATAAGATTTTTGCACGCATAACGAGAAAAAGCAGGCCACTTTCAGGTATCGGGAGCTCATCAAATACGCAGTCTTCTTCTGCCGCTCCTTTACCAGAAATAGTGGACGAGATTAAGAATTTCGTAGATGCAAGGTACATAGGACCACACGAAACATGTTGGCATTTCTTTGGTTTTGATATTCATTTTTGAGAACCTGCAGTACAAATTCTCGCAGTGCATTTGGAAAACATGCAGCGCGTCACATTCAAAGCTGGACACCGACTCCAATCAGTTCTTGACAACCCACACTCCCGTAAAATGACACTGACACAATGGCTTAATTTCAATGTTGGATCTGTCATAGGTAGACACTTAACATATCTGAAATTTCCATCTGAATTCATTTGGTCTAAGAAAGATAAAGAATAGTTTCCGAGATCCAACCTTAACAAACCGTCTATCGGAAGATTAACATATGTACACCCAAGTGCAGCCAATCTTTTTTATGAGCGGTTATTGTTATGTCATCAAACAGGATGCACATCATTTGCCGACATTCGTATGGTCAATGGTCACATTTACCCTACAAATAGGGTTGTTGCAGATGCGTTAGGATTACTAGAAAATAACCAAGAATGGTGGATAGCACTAAAAGAGGCAACAGTCACAACATCTGCATTAGAGATGCGTTCACTATTCATAGAGATCCTTATCTTCTGTGACATAGCGAATCCAATTACATTATGGGAAGGGTTTTGGAAACATATGTCTTACGACATTCCAAGAACATTGTCAACGTTGTTTGGGATACATTTCTTACATGTAAATGAACCAGAGCTCAAGGTTGGTGTCCTTTATGAACTTCAGTCAGCTTTAAACCAACATGGTAGGTCTTTGGAAGAGTTTGGTCTCCCATTGCTGTCTCAAGAATTGTTGAACATACTAAACAGCAAAGATGTGATGGAAGAGAAGTGTTATAATCGAGAAGAGAAGGCAAGGGAAAGGGACGTCATGATACCGCAGTTAAATGAAAAATAAAATACTATTTTTGACATTGTGATGCGCAATCTAAATGATCAAAGGCAAGAATTGGTATTTGTGTACGGTCATAGAGGTACGGGGAAGACGCTTTTATGGAAGAATTTGATAGCTACCTTAAGGTCAGAAGGTAGGATAGTTCTTGCAGTTGCATCTTCAGGTATTGCCTCTTTGCTTCTACCAGCCGACCGAATAGCTCATTCAAGGTTCAAAGTACCGCTAGCATTAACTGATGAATCAGTGTGCAACATAAAGAAGAATACGCAGTTAGGGAATCTTCTAAAACAAAATGATTTAATCATTTGGGATGAGGCACCAATGAATGATCGTAGGTGTTTTGAAACCTTAGACCGTACCTTGCGTGACATCTGTGACATTCCAACAAAACCTTTCGGAGGCAAGTCATTGATGTTTGGAGGAAACTTTAGACAAACGTTGTCGGTAAAGAAAGACGCAACCAGGGACCACGTAATAGCGTCATCGCTCTTGGAATCCCACTTATGGCAACACTTTAAGGTATTTGTTCTTCAACAAAACATGAGGCTGCAGAGGCATGGAAAAGGATGAAGTGAAACTTTTTTCTAAATGGTTACTTGATATAGGTGATGGAAACATAGGAACACCTGGCCCGACAGACAGTGGCAACAGTTCATGGGTGCAAGTCCTAGAAAGGTTTTGTTTGCCAGATAGTGAAGATGGGAAAAGGCAACTCATTGACTTCATCTATGACAGCCTCCAGGAAAAATCCATTGTATGTCCAAAAAATGAAACATCATATTTGATAAACGCAGATGTGTTAGGAAAAATTACCGGAACAACACACTCCTATATAAGTGTCGACCAGGCAGTACTTGTTGCAAACGATGGCGGTTCAACTGAATTGCTTTATCCGGCATAATATCTAAACACAATCAACCCCAGCGGTTTACCTCCACATCGGCTCGAACTGAAAGTTGGTACACCTGTTATGTTACTACATAACCTGAACCTAACAGGAGGCCTGTGTAATGGCACACGCATGATAGTCACTCAACTGCTTACAAGAGTTATAGAGACAAAGATAATAACCGGTACAAGAAAATCTCAAAAGGTATTCGTACCCCGTATTGTATTAACCATCAAAGACGAAAAATTACCGTTCGTACTTAAAAGGAGGCAATTCTCGGTGAAGGTATGATATGTTATGACAATTAACAAGAGCCAAGGCCAGTCGCTGAAAAAGATAAGCATTTACTTGCCTGAACCAGTATTTGGACATGGACAATTATACATTGCATTGTTTACAAGGATTTCCTAAACAAAATTAGGACACTCCAGCTTCACTTTAGCATTAGCAATAATCGTGTCTCTAAACAAGTTTTGAATCTTATTATTTTCTTTGGGTCAAACACGCTTTCGAAGAACTTTTTTATTATTCAAAAAAAAAATATTCAGTTACACATTTACAATACCATGGTTTGCATCTATGATACACAAACTGTTAATGCATCACACAAATTGTATCTGCACGTTCACATTTACCCTCTATATCATGTGGTTTATAAACTGTTTCGTTAGACAAATAGGGTGTGTAACAGCCGCTGGTACATTACCTTCCTTGATTACATGTACATACTGTCATTGAACAGGTTACCATATCCAATTACAATTTTAAACTTTCCTTAATCTGTTATAAGAATGATATCAAAATGCATAAACTTTTCTAGATTTCACTAACATTTTTCTGTCTGTTCAAATATGGCTGACAAAAATATTCAAAATCTTATCACAAAAGATAGCGAAGAAACAAAAACGGTTAATGTTCCTGTGGAGCAACAGCTCAAAGACACAAGTAAAGCTATTGCTGTGGAGACAGATGTACATATACAACATCAAGTACTACACCACTGGATCAACCAACGCAACAACAGTTGGCCGAAATAGTTTCCATACCTGCAAGTGAACAGGAGCAAGATAAAGGCAAGGCAATCGTAATCGAAGAGGATGTGACATATCTTATGAACCTCACGCTCCAGACTTGACAAAACCGTTGAACGTAAAGGTGTACAGAAAGTTCATTGCTATTAGATTCTATTAACCCTTAAATTAATTGATAAAGTTTGTATTAGGTTGATTTCACGTACTGATAAGAGGAAAATTCATCTTACATAGATTTATTAGGGAAGGAAGTCAAACTACTAATGTGCAGTTTGGTTAGAGGGATTTAGGCACTTGGAATAGTTTTATAGTTTAAAAGTACTACTTGGTTCACGAATTTTGATATAATATTATGAAATGGAATAAAAAAACTCATTCCACTATCAATTTTAGATGAAAGTTATGACAATCCGTGACATGTCTCACATGGGAATAAATGTAAGCCACAACTTTTTACTGTTTTTCTTTTAAATATATTTTTTTCCCTTTTCGTGTCTTACAAACAGTACTTTTTAACATGTATAATATATTTTTATATAATTTTACATTTTCTTTCGTTTCTTTTCTTTCACACATTTTCCAAATCCAAATCTAATTCTAACCTCATTTACAAACAAAACGCACCCTAAATTATTAAAGAGGGGTAAATTAGGAACACCAAATGAATATTGGTTTAAACTCTAAACTCAAAACATGTTTAACCAATCAAAATTGTAGGTTTAAAATAACTGTCATTTTTCTTATTAAAAAGTCACTGGTCGAGCCATGCAATGACTATTTTTGCAGTTTCTCAAAAATCCATTTGCATGTGATGAATAACTAAAAACCAAAACTGAAACCCTAACGGTAAATTATCGTTCTAATATGATGTCTTAAGGTTCGAAAATCAAGGATGTTGATGATGAGCGTAAAAGGAAATTTGACGAAGCAGGCAATGCTGTTAATAATGATGATGAGAAGAAGAAAGATGATGAAGTTATCAAAGAAGATTATGAGAAGAAGAAGGATGTTGCGGCTGCTAATGGTGAAAAGCCACAGCAAAATAAATCTTACAAAAAATTTGGCCAACCTCGTGGGTCTGTTGCAAATAGGGCAAGAGATATGTGGTTTGATATGTGCATGAGAAAAGGCAAAAATTTCACTAGTTACATAATCAAAGGCCCAGTTAAAGATTATCCGAATATGAATGTTACTGAAATAGACATGGATCGCTTCTGGAGGAAGGCTCAAGCAGCTAAAGGCTTGTCCACCGAACCTGGAACAATCGTAACATCAACTTGAGCTAATCCATGAAGCAAAGCTTGCTAGTATTAATTTTCTATCTCATCCATATGTCTTAACTTGAACCACCTCAACGACTTGTCTTGTAATAACATATCAATATATTTGCCAAATTATTTTGTTGTTGTTACTATTTAATTTATGTTGTTTATTACTCAACGTAAGTTGTTGGTTTGCACATTATTATGCCAATAATTTGCCTTGTAATTGAAACACACATGATCACCAGCTTAATTAACTCTTCCTCACACTTCACTTATATTAATTGGCACTGATTACAACAACAACCTCGAGCATGTTTGGCATGCGAGCTTACGAGAGCTTATCGAAGCATGAGCTTATTTTTCTTACAAAAATACGCTAACCTTAAAAAATAAGTCCCATTTGTTTGACATAGCTTGAAATAACATGTAAAAAGAACAAGTTACTAAATGGAACACTTGTTATATATTAGGTTTGTTGTGGCGGGAGCTAACGGTGTAAAGTTGGTTGTGAGCAACGATAACTAGGAACGGGGTGGTTATGGGGAGATCGTCGATGCTTAAGCATCGACTAGTAACTGCCTCGACTATTAAGGTTGGTAAGGTGTACATTAAACATGCAATTGGAATGAGTGGTAAAGTTAAAATAAAAACACAAATATCTGTAAAAAAGATAAAAATAATTTTTTTAAAAAAAGTTCTCGAAAAATTTCAAAAATATTCTACAAGATCGGCTATGTTGGTGCATAAAATGTTCTGAAAGAAGTTTTCTAAAAGTTAAGAGTTTTGACGAAAAAATTATGAATAAAAATGTTTGTGTTGATCCCAGTTGAGCAAACGATCCTTTATAAAAACTGACTTAAACAAAGACTTGTTAAGTATCACGCGGAATTTAATACTTAATCTTAAGAAGAAGAACAATAAACATTCAACACCTCAATATTATTATTAATACGAATACTCTAATCAGTATTAGGGTTTTACAACCTTGAAGTGTATCGACCTTAGATATAAAACATACGTATATCTAATCTAACCTAGGACCTCCTTTTATAGGCTAAGGATTCCTTTACATTATACAATACGTAACCTACAAGATAAATATCTTTTCCATATTTATCTAATACAAAACATTAAACCGACTATAAAGGACTAGCAGCGGTTACAATACAATATCGATGGTTACACAATACTACTAGCCGCGGTTGTATCATTAACAGAGGATTCATTCTTTTGTCCGTGGTTTCAACAACTATGTTCGAGGTTCCAACACTTAGAATATATCATGATCCAAGGAACCTAAAACCCAACAATCCTCCCCTAAACTTGATACATTCAAATAGAATTCTCAAGTTTCTTTTAAGCTGAAAACATCTGAATTGGAGGATGTAGCCAAACACTTACTTGTTTTAAGAATGTTCTCATACTTCAGCAACAAATTGTAAGCTTGACCATCATAGGGCATCAACATCTTCAAACCACCAGGCTTCACCATCTGAGCAATAACTCCTGGATAATTATTCAATTGAGGATAATAACCTTCTACAAGCATATGAATAACTTTTCCAGACACAGTTAACACATGAACTCCACAAGTTTGATATAAAAACCATCTTGTAACATGACCATTGTAGAGTCCTTTCCAATCAGGTTCATCATGAGTTGGTTGAAACAAAATCTTCAAGTGATGATAAACAAGTCTCTCATGATAGTCATCTGGATGTATACTACCAAACTTATTCTTGTAAAGCTTCTAAAGATTCATTAAATCATCTCTATCCAGGTATTGAAGCATTTGTGAAAATTTATAAAACTCAGAAACTTCATTATTGAGTCTTTGAATTTTCCAACAGCCTTCACTTCCATTAAGCTCAAATGCATAAGAGATAATTTGATGACTATCTTCAATCTCTTTCAATCTTTTAGAACCAGATGTCTCCTGAATCTCAGATTTTCTCTTTAGATTACCTTTAATCCACTCTTCATCTTTTTCAGAATCCATAGGAGTAAAATTCTCATTATTAATCCTCATACACATCAGATAAAGCTCATGGATTCTTTCAAATGAACATTTACTAAGATTGTCAGGAATATGTATGCCTGAATTCTTAATAATCTTCATCAGTACATTCCTCATCTCACGAATTGTAGGAGGTTTCTTCCTTATAACTTGCTTCTTTTCCTTACTAATCCTCCTTGCCCATTCACCCAAAATTCTAGCTCTTTTCTCATCATCTAACAATGCCCATTCTTGAGTAGTATACTCATCCTGTATTTGATTAGAAGCTTGCATATAGTTTTGTGATTCATACCATTTCTGAGAAGCCTCCTCCTCCTTTTGCTTTTCTTTTTCTGCAGCTGCTTCCTCTTCAGCTTGTATGCCTCTTGTATACTCTTCATCATAAGCAATCTGTTCTGCTACACTTTTAAACTTTAAGACAGGTGCTGCAATACCTTTACCCTTACCAATATCTTGTTAAGTCACCTTCTTCTTCAAAGGCTCACCAATAACTAGACTTTTACCTTAGGGTTTGGTTGCAGTAGGTTCAAGAGATAAAACAGGTGCAATGATGGGTGTAGGATTAGATGAGGTTTTGCTAAGATTAATCAATGTACTTGCAGCTTCTTTATCAACTTCTTTTGATTTGGGTGGTGATACAGAGATGGTTGAAACAATTGTAGATGTAGTTATGATAGCAATGGGTAAGACTAAAGTGGGAGTAGTTGTGATTACCATTTCAGAAACTGCAGCAGTGGTTTCCAGAATACTAGCCGTGGTTGCAGACACACTATTGGTTGTGTCCTGCACTACCTCATCTTCTACCACAGTCTTCAAACTTTCAAGAACAGCTTCATTCCCATCTTTATCAGAGACCAAAAATTGTGATGCTTGACCTCCACTATCCACATCCTCTTCCATATGCACATCCACATCCTCCCCTGAATTCATGCCATCACTCCTCTCCTGTTTGGATACATTCTCCACATTCAGAGCTGGAGAGAAGTCCACCTTCTTTTTCAGCTTTCTCATACTCCTTAAAACAACAACCCCATGTCTTCTTACTTTCTCCAAAACAAACATCCTATGCTTCAGCCTCCTTATTTCTTTACCTTGAAACACAGCCAACTCTTGAAGACTTGAGATTGTATCATCCATTTTAGCACATTTAGCCGTCAATTCATTAAAACGTTCAAGAATATCCTCCCCACTTTGACCTGTGTTAACTAGTCCGAGAGGTGGTTCATTGGAAAAGTCACCATGTACCAGATTAGGATCCGTCAATTCAGTGTCAGGTGTCAAACTATCCTCATCACTTCGAGCTGTGTTAACTGCTCTGAGAGGTGAATCCTTGGATAAAGTAAACATAGCATCAAACCGTGCCTGAACATCTATGCACCCTGAGCCAGCCAGTTGGCTAGGGATTCCTCCACCTGTATTGAGTTCCAAGGAACTCTCCACATTAGGAGTTGCCAAAGGTTGGGTCTTAATGATGTTTCCACTATCCTGACCAGCATCTAAACATGAATCAGTAGTGGAAGCCCTTACAATCATGTCACCTCCACACCGTGTGACAGCCTCATGAACAACACTACTAACACCAGCCTGAGGTAGCTTGGTGCCCTTCCTTCTCCTAGTCCATACGATTGGTGTAACAGTGGTTTGGGTTTGACTAGTAGTGGGTTGTGATTCACTAACAGTGGGAACAATTGCACTATCAGTGGGTTGAGGTGTACTAGCAGTGGTTTGAGGTATACTATCAGTGGGTTCAGGTTCTAAGGATTGGACTTCAAAACCTTCATCAAACTCAGGAATAGCAGGCAAAGTGAGCATATGGGGAAATAAAGGAACATCTCTAGGTTGAAAATTAGATTTCTGATTCCTCATATGTGCGAAAACCTTAGGAAGCATATAATGCACTTCATACTCCTTAGTATGCTCAACAGGTTCTTCGATTTGACTTTCAACAATCAGTTGCACAAACCTAGAATATAAATAATATTTTCCCTTCTTCCGAATATTCTGCACAAACCCATCATAAATCATCCTAGACCAATTAAACTTCCTCCCTTCAGAAAAACAAATGATAGCAGTAGCAATTTTGGAAGGAAAGTCATCAAATCCAGTGGTCTTATTACTTATACACATCAACAAGGTATGAATCAAAAACTTCCATTGTTGTGAAAACATGCTCTTAAAAAATTTTACCTTGTCCCCCCTTTGTGTATATCCTAACCTTTCTAAACCAGCAAAAATCTCAGCATCTGAAAGATTAACAACACCATCAGCATCATCGAACTTCAAAACCCCTCTAATTATCTCCTCATCAACCAAAATATCATTCTCATCCACAACAGTACTAAAAAATTCTACACCATCTACCTCCTCAAGCTTAGCATTCCTCCAGAATTGATGTATATATGATTTTAAGATGGTTGGTGTGACGGTTAAGGCAAAGTGAATAGGACTGTGAATAAGAAAATCAATCATTTGATGAAAACCTTCGGATCGAGTGTTTTTGATCAAATTAGCAACTAGGTTATGGGAAGTGGGATATTGATTTGGCATGATGATCGATGATGTTGGTTATGTGGGATTTGTGTATGTGACAGATGAAAATGGTTAGGTTTATGTAAAGCGCCAATTGGAAGTGATTTGAAGATCAAATAAATGACCTATCAGTGAGTTGGGGATATAAACGTGGTTTCTCCAAAGTTACCAAACAGCCCCTCAAGTATCCAGAAAGCAGCAACATGCTAGCAGTGGTTTGAAAAACTCCATCCGTGGTTTGAAAAACTCCATCCGTGGTTTGAAAAACACTAGCAGTGGATACATAATTTCAATCCAATCAGGTGACCAATAGATATAGCAAGCAAATCTTTGTCAATCTCAGTGATATCACACAAAAATATGAAGGATTACAACATTTAACACAATTTTTTTTTCACAAAAGCTCCAAAGGTCCAAAGCAAAATCTCCAAACCAAAAGCTCCAAAATTCACAACAATCCTTCATACCTGCATATCACAAACATAAACCAAGCACTAAAAAAGAAGGTTAAGGTTAGCAGTGGTTAGAGTAAAATCAAAAGTGGCTCCATATACTTAGCAGTGGTTAGCCGATGTGCTAAAATCTAAGTCAATATGGTCAAATTTCTGTATAAATGCTTTTCAAAGTAAAAAGACTTCATTAACTGCTCACCCACTTAAACCTTCCCCTCATTTACTCACAAACACCATTTATGCTGCCTATAAAATAATCCCAAGGCACAAGAGACACACACCAATTAATCCAACTTACTTCCAAACCCTAATTTCTCAAAAATCCACAATCAACAACAATCAGCATGTGGAATCAACCAGAAGTCATCAATCTAACATCCTCCTCATCATCATCATCATCATCATCAAGTGATGATACTAACCCATGTCTTCTTTACATTCCTCAAGAAGATCCTTGACCTAGAAAGTCCCCCTTTCTCCCTTCATCAGAAGATGATAGTGTGGTCGATCCTAGTGAGTCATCAAGAGGGTCAGATGATTCCACTGAGTGCCTAGAGCCAATCTTCAATAGATTGGTGAGGGAGGAAGCAGAGAGAGCACAACCTTCACCATCCCAACCCCAACCAAGGCCACGTGCCAGAAATCCACCACTCCCAAAGAACAGAGAGGTGGTGATTTGCTCCAGGATCTGGTTCTTCAAATCATGGAAGGAAGGGAAAGGGCAAGGATGCAGAGGTGAAGGGAAAGGGAAAAGGGAAGATGGAGTAGTTGCTTTATGGTGGAACGAGTAGATGGAACAACTGAAGATTTTTCGTGTCACAAATGCATCCATCATCGTTTTCATCAATCCATCTTTCCATTTTCAGCTTCAGCTTCTTCATATGTACATCCACCAGCTTTTGTAATAGATGATAGGAACTTGAATAGCTAGTTGTAATGTGTGCTCCATGTAGTTTGCAACCATGATTGTAACCACTGCATTGTATAATGCAGTTTATGAACTATGAATAAGAGTATCATGGCTTTTTCCTTTGTAGTCTCTTGCATCATACAAATAGTGAGAAACTTCCAAATTTCTGCAAAATGGTTAGTGGGAACACAAAGCAACAAACAATGGTTTGAACATAACTATCAGTGGTTAGAAACAAAAATAGCAATACTAAGATCACATAATAACAGTCCAATACTTGTACAAACTTTTACAAAACAAGTTGAGAGTTAGAGATTAATCATTCCAATACTAACTACAAGGTACTGAAACCTCCCCACATCAAAAGCTTTAGTGAGAAGATCAGCAACATTGAAATTAGTATGGATTTTTACCATTTGAATCAACCTTTTCTCATTACAATCTCTAATAAAATGATGCCTTATCTCAATATGTTTAGTTCTAGAATGTAAAACAGGATTTTTAATGATGCATATTGTACTGTTATTATCAATGTAAATCTTAGTATGCATAAAGTTGTACCCAAAATCCAGCAATTGATTCTGAATCCAAAGAACTTGACCACAGCAACTAGCAGCATTTACATATTCAGCTTTAGTTGTAGAATTTGCCACAATAGTTTGCTTTTTACACTGCCATGAAATTAGTCTGCTTCCCAAAAACTGACATCCTCCAGTTGTAGATTTCCTATCCAAACTAGCACTAGCATAATCACTATCTGTATAGGCCACCAAATCAAAAGGGGAATCCTTAGAATACCAAAGGCCCAGTTTAGAATGACCTTTAAGGTATCTAAAGATTCTTGTTAGGTCACTAGTTTTACAAACACAAGTAATATAGAAAGAGATAAGGCGATTAAACAAGATCCAAACACACACACGATAATATAAGGGACGGTTATGCGTAGATGTGAGTGAAAGAGAATAACTTGAACAACCAACCTTCAAATGAAGGTTTACATAGAGTATTTATTGGAGGAAAGCTAGGGCAACACTCCTAGTTTCCATCCTTTCTTTAATGGGCTTGGGCCTAAGCTCATGGGCCTTCTACATAAGCTTAAGGCTAATTGCAAACATAAAGGCCATAATAAAACTAACTATTACATATTAACTAGAATGGTACCCGCGCAATGCGGCGGCGGGTACCCGATGACCATTTTTATAGTGAACAAATGTTTTTCATGTTACCTTTTAAGCACAACAAGGCGACCAACATTTTTTTTTTCAACTTTTGTTTTCAACCATTACATAATAATTCAAATACATTTAAGAACATTACAAATAAAACTTCAAATAAAATGACTAAACTACTAATCCATCAACACATTTGCCATAACTTTTAGGGATAAAACTACCGGCCTATGTATATTTAGATAAGCCCAGATTTTCGGATAGTCCAATTACTAATCCATTAAAACATTTACTACATGATGATGATGGATTAAATGGGCTGTTACAACTCACAAGTCAATGTGTTTTATGAATATTAAAGTCGTCACAATTAAAGACATTTAATTTACATTTGAATGTTGGGTTGTTAATTTCAATTTCCTATTAAAGAAATGTTTTTGGTCTTAAATTTTTTAAGACTTCTTTATTTAGAAAGTCCCAAACCCTTTATAAAGTAGTATAGATTACTAACACTTGATTATGGGTTAGGAGTGATTCCAACAATCTCCCCCTTAAGTGTTGGTGATGAACGATGAAGGCGTTGATGTAATAGTAGCTCTGACGTCTTCTGACATTCTTCTTTCATGTGAGAAGAATTACCTCGATTCGAACAATCTCCCCAGTGTAGAGAGATGGTTTTCCTTGAGCAGTTATGATTTGACGTCATCATTAACTTTGTTCTTTGATTATTGTTCTTTGTGATGAAAGTGATAGTATGTTGTTGTCTGCATCAATTCTGCCTCAGGTCAGCTTCGCTGCTCCAGTGTCTCCACGTCATTCTTCAACATGCTCACACGCTCTTTGACATTGGAATACAATACTGATAAAGTTCTTTAAGTCTTTAACTTTGTAGATTCTTTGGTTTGACGAAGAATCATTCTGACTGTTGTGTTGCTTCTGAATAGAACTTTCATTAGTGATGATGTTGGCGTGAGCATGAGAAGAATCTGAACGATCATCCCGCTCCGGAGCTTCCATAAGAAGAAAACATTTCAAACGGTTAGTAATAAGCGGTTTCCGGCACTTACAAGTTTGAACTTCGAGAGTGTTAACAGCATAGTGTGAAAACACAACTCTAATTCTCACAAAGGCCGTTCCTGAACTGGAGTCCCACAAGTGAGATAACGCGATGTACCGAAGTACACCTACAGTTCAGATGAGTCACTGAGGTACACCGAAGCATCAGGGCTGTTTGATGTTGACATTGGCAGGAGTTTCGATTCAATCAATGAGGATCACATATGTGAACCTCTCATAAATGTTCTCGACAGATTGCTAAGATCTGTGAAGGACTCGATAATGTACCACTGAAATTCTTATTGTTGAACGTCAATTGATAAAATGTCAAGTGTACCTAAGAGATCTTTTGATGAATCTCGTGGCTCTAGACTCAATTGTGCGTTTTGGTTTTCCTGAGCGGAGACTAGGGAGAGGGTCTCCTTCTTCAATACCAGCGATATCTAAGAGAAAGCCAATAGTTTGCGTAGGGCTCCCTATGAGAATGAAACAAGCTTCTGTTGAGAGAAACTTGAGTGGCTAAGAAGGTTTAGTGCATGCGTCACTGGGTCCATGATGACTTTTAATCTTCAATACCGGTGTCACTAAGTGACAACCAGTAGCATATGAATTGAACCCGGTGTCTGCCCTAAGTTGAATAATCTGGAGGGCTATTTCTTTTCACCCTTTTCTTTGCATTTCTTTTTGATTCTTCAACTCCTTCTTTCTCCGATTCTCATTTTCTCCTTTTTATAATCGTACCTAAGGACTTCTAAGAACTAACTATTTGTGATGTCCTTGGGTAGATCCCTCTGGCTCTGGCGGATCATAAGACAGTTATTCCTAACCTTAGTCACCTTATAACTCCATGACTAACCTATGTTGCCATTAAAACCACTGTTGTGAAGAATCTCTCAAAGGGTTTGTTAATGAAAATCATGTTTGAACCACTGTGAGAGATAGGATTTTGCATAAATACTCCCCCTCCATATGTGCTTTAGAATTTTGACGGAAATCTGCACTGTGTGGGAAGAGCGCGCACTTTTGAATTGATCAACTCAAGATAGACAATCCCCCGCGAGACACGGTTACATTGCATAGTTAAAGAGTTACATTGACAGCTTTTAGGTGACAACTAGCTCTAATAACTACCTTGAAGGTGTAGACAATCCTCGAAAGGTTGTCATACCCGTCAGAGTTCATGTCTACCAAGAGTATCTCGAATGGTACTTTCTACTTGGACAAGTCCTTTGCGAGACACGTTTACATTACTAGCGAACTAGCTTGAAATTATTACCCGTCCAGGACAAGTCTTTTCGAGTTACTAACAGTTTAGTACCGTCAATTCGTTGGTTAAGTCTATTACACAAAGATTCATTTGCATTTTGCACAACATATTTCTTATCACATAATTTTCTCCCCCTCAAAAATGGCATATTAAATGTTATTTTTGAAAAGTTGAGAATAAATATGACCATTTCGAGTGTTGCGGGAAGATGACCACTATGAACAATTTGTGAACAAAGTTTTGATTCAAATACTCCCCCTCAACTAGTGATATAAACGGTTGAGGTTTTGAAAAACATACAGGGAAGTACTTGTCCTTTTGAGCAAAACCTTGAAAAATGAAAGGTTTGATAGGTTTTACTCAAAAGTAAGAAGCTTTCGCTCCTTTTATAAGGATTGTGGCAATGAAGCATACCACAGGGTCCTTTCTTGACAATTACGGGTTGTACACTGTTATGTGTGCACAAGCCATTCATATATAATCACACATCCAAATTTATAATGAAGGAAACAATTCAAGGGGTACCAGGAAGTGCAGTGATGTCTCCAGGAGTGCGAACAGGGCGTTGATAGCCGGTGATGTTAATCCTGGGTCGACCACCAACAAAGCTTTCCAACGTTCTGAACTGATCCCTTCGAAACAACCTTTCATCAATCATCTTGATGATTCTCCTCACATCCCTTCGATCCTGAGAATTCCATCGCTTAGGAGACCCAATCTTGTGACGTATGTCCTTCAACCTATATGCCATTCCGTCCCTAACTATCTTCAAAGTGTGATCTCCAAACTTTTGAAGTTCACTACATGCCATTAAGCAATTTCTTTGTAGTTCACTACGGTAAACGACGCCGAAAGGTTTGCTGATGAGTGTATATTGTGAGAGCTGGTTGAGGTCGGGAAGATCTAGCTGAGGTGGAGTGAAGTTGACACGGGTCTGATAAGATTCAACTGCCAGCTGAAGATCTTCTACACGTTCTTTGATGACTGTGCGTCTGATGAAGATGAGCAATGACTTGATGAATTCACATTGTACTTCGGTTGAAAATTGTCTCATGCGACCTTGTACTTTGGCAAGGTACATGTCTTCAATGTCGTTGATAGACAAATTCTCAAAGTCAGCTTCAGAGAATGCATAATCCCTTTCATCTTGTCGTTTGACCACGATATTCTTTAGGAAGGTGTAGTCCCACTTAGATGACAGAACAACGTGTTTGATGGCAACGATATCTTTAGTACTGAACACCGCATGTTGAGACTTCTGAACCTGACAGCTTCTGTAGTAGATTCTTCGACGTTTCGGCCAATGATGAATCCCGTACATTGCATCTAAGTCGTATGCTTCCACTTTGTCAGAGAACAAGTGATTGGCACGTTCCTCGATGGCTATGCAGTTCGAGTATATAGCTGCTGGTAATGGAAGTGTCAACGATGTAGCGTATTTCCTTGAACCATCGCCACCATGTAGAAGAAATTCCAGGTCTTTGTTGAAAAAATATCTGAATGGAACCCTAGGTTCAGCTGTTTGGCCAATTGTTGGTAGAGGTCTTGACCAGTCGGTGTAGTATGGAGGGTTGTCCCGTTTAGTGAAGTCGATGTTTGCTTCTGGGTTGAGCCAATCCATGTTGTTAGACATGGCTCGAGCAATGTTCTCAAGGTGATATTCGACCTCGATGGTACTTTCGGAGCTGTCTTTTAACAGTTGAAATGCTTCATTCTTGATTCGCCTCAACTCGGATTTCGTCATCTTCTTCACCTGGAACTTTTCTTGCAAAAGTTTTGCATGCTCCAATGTATTACCGTCTACCAAATCCTGACCTTCATCAGGGTAGGGAGTGTTGTTAACAAGAGTAGAGAACCATTCAAATTCATCAGTTTTATCGTCATCTAGCCAAGATACGACGTCAGTCTGAGGCGTCTTCTTCTTCTTTTGTTTTGGCCTAGATGATGATTCTGGTTTCTTAACTTGTTTGGGAGAGGTGGGTTGTTGTAGGGGCTCTAGGACCTCTTCATCGTCACCACCCGTGAACTCAAAGTGATCACCGGTTTTCTGAGTTAGGGGTGGTAACTCGGAATCGTCCTGAGGTTTATCTGTAGAAGAACGAGGAGGGGACGTTTGTTGAGTAGGAGTCCGTTGAAGAGGAGGTAACATAGAAGATGATTCACCAGACTTCTTCTGACGTTTAGCTTTATCATGCTTATCCTGATCCTTGTCTTCATCGTCTCTAGGACGTTTAGACTTTTCTGCTTCGAATCGACATGCTTCTTTGAGTTGGTAGTCCAGCAATGCTTGAAACAGCTTTCCTTCCTCAGAGGTAAATGTCCTAGATTGTGTAGACATTTGTGTGACAAGCTTGGCCACCAATTCATTATTCGAGAAAACTACAGGATCAGATGGATTGATTGTGACGGTTAAAGGTGTTGATCTTATAGTTTGCTTGGATATCTGCATAAGATTCAGATATAGTTGTCTGGTAAACATCTCCTTTGTGAATTTAGGAACGAAATCCTGAAGGTACTTGTTAGTGTAATCTTCGATCATTTCGTTCAGTTCCTCTTGACGATGACTTTTCATGAACTTCTGAACAAATTCCCTTTCTTTCTGCATCTTGTCTTTCTCATCATTTAAGTACTGTATTTGGTCAGCAAACCAATTCAGTTTTCTGTAGAGCATGTCCTTCTTTCTGACTTGTTGGACAGCTTTCACAATTCTTTCATGAGTCTGAGAAATCCAAGATCGAGGTGGTTTCTTCACAGATTTGGATGTTGATTTGGTTGATTTCTTTTATGGTGGTGGTGATGAATGAGAAGAAGAATCCGATGAGGATGAGACGTGAGGAGACTCGGGGTCCTTGGGCGGTTCAGAGGTTTCCTTCTGTGATCGTGTAGGACTTTCCAGAAGCAGCTTGTCATAATCAGCATCTTTATTTTTCTCAGACTTCTCAGTTTCAGTTTTCTCAAACTCATATTCGATAGTATCCTCCACAAGCTTTTGGTTGTTGCAGAAGAGTGGTGGCACCAGATACCTTATTGGGTCGATTAACCGCAGCAGGATCTGGTGAAGAGTGGGCAGCACCACTTGATCCTCCGGGGCCACCCATTTGGTCTTTTGCAAATTCTTCAGCTTTTTGAAGGTGACTGACGAATTTAAGCTTCTTCCTGTAGGATTGATTCAGTAGCTCTTCTTCTTCTTCAGAGCTTTCATCATAGGGCACAAGTGCAGGAGTCTTCCCTTTTCCTTTATCAGTTTGAGGACTTGGAGGTTTTGGTACTGAAGGATTGTCATCCTTTGCAGTTTCAGAGTAGGTAATCTCTTCATCTGTGTCAGTACCTTCAGAGCTTTCGTCCAAAAGCTTTCTTTGCGGTTCAGGTGAGGGAATAGGTTCAGCTTCCTTTACAGGAACAATCCTTTTACGAGGTGGATTCCTTTTGGGAAGTTTCCTACAACTTTCAGAACTTACTGCACTTCCAGCACTTCCTCTTCTGGTTCTCCGAGTAGGAGTTCCTGAAGGTTTTTCATCAAGATGACCAACTTTGCCTTCTTTTACTGCTACAAGATACCTTTTGTACGTTTCAAGCTTCTTGAGTTCTTTAGACAGAAGGTGATCAGGTAATACAGCACCCTGTTTCTTTGTTGACGATTCCTTGATTCTGACTGATAGTGTAGGTTCAGTCAACATATCGTGATTGTTTGGGTCATTGAGCCTCTGTGGAATATCGGGATTAAGTCCAAGTGCTCTTTGGATCAAAAGCTTTGTGTATCTGACATAGGGAATCTTTGAGCCAAGCTTCTTGTGAAATAGCATCATGTCCTCCCATATCAGTGCTTCGATTTCGATGTCCTTCTTACTGATCAGAGACCAGAAGATTTGCAATTCCATGAGCTTTGGATGCTCATAACCACTATCACGACCAGAGACCGATTTGGTGATGATGAGGTAGAGGGTTCTCCATGGTTGAGGAATGTTCTTAAGCTCCACATGAGAGTGCTTAGTAGCAATTACTGAAGCTTCATCATAGCCAATATCTATCAGGAATTGAAGAACTGTCTCCTCAGTAGGTGTGGCAAAGAAATCAGTTGGCTCGATTTCAGGAATGAGAAGAACAACCCGTAAGTCTGCATGAGTGATGGTGACTTGTTTGTGATTAAGAGTCACTGTCACAGCACTTTGACCAGTGATTCTCTGCATAGAGTTCCAGAATTGCTGAATGTAGATTTCTGGTACTGTAGCAGAGTGTGAGAGCATGTTCTGGTATGGATGATTCCTTAGAATATCCACAACAATGAGACAAGAAGATTCAGAGCATGTTAGGGTCTCAAAGTCAACCCTAAGGTTATTCTTTCCAATCTTTCTCGGATAGCCATTTGGGAAGATATCAGCAATAGTGAGAACCTCAGGTGCATCCACATTCATTTGAGCAGCCATGTCGTGATCTGAAATAACATTAGCCAAAGGAACCAACATATCGAAAGACATAATGTTAGTCAACAGAAGGTCTTATTGTCTAGTTAATGAATGTACAGTGTCATTGATTGTTACGAGTCCTAATTCACTTGTTTGTCCAATAGTCCAATGACGTCGTGAAATGTTTCGTGAGTTAGTTATCTTTAAGTTTTAAAGTTTATGTTATCACTTATTGTTCACAACATATCAGACATTTAAGTTTATTAGTGACATTATTAGATTCGTGACGTTATGATTATTTTATTTACAAGTTTGTACACGTAACAATTCATAATGACGGTCAATCCAGGCTTAAGCGTAGTTTTGGCAAAGTTAAGCGTAAACAGTAATGACATACGTGTAGACGAAAGCTTATGCGTAGGATCCTAACTTACGTGTAAGAAATGTTACGCGTAGGAAAGGGGCCTTATGCGTAGGGCTTACGCGTAGGCGTATAAAAACCTTACGCGTAAGGCTTACTCGTAAGAGTAGACCTTATGCGTAGAGTCACTGTTTACGCATATCCTTCACAGGATACGCGTAGTCCCACTGTAGAACCTTACGCGTAACAGTTACGCGTAAAATTTCTCTTACGCATAACTTTCTACGCGTAAGGTGATCCTTATGCGTAGAGATTCAAATGACCTTGATTCTGAATTTTTAAGCGTAGCAAGCCTGAAATAAATTCATCAAATCAGCAATCTTAACATGTATATTCATTTTTACAACAGATCATGGCATGACAACACATTTAACATTTACGCGTAGAAAGTCATACGCGTAGGTCAAAACCCTACGGGTTATGAATTACGCGTATGATTTCTAACCATGGGATTTGCACCAAACATTTTCAGGTAGTTCTGATATGTTGTGAGAGTCTATAAATGGAGTTATAACATCTAAATCGTGGTGAATCAAAAATACCCAAACTTATGAACTTTAAACCCTAATTCCAAATTTTTAATCATTTAGAGTTTCTGGGTGGTTATAGAACCTGGAAACTTTTAATTCAACATGATATGAGTATCACACAACAATCATTTTGACCAGAAACATACACATTTGAAAACACCCAAAACCACGCATAAACCCTAATTTTCAAAATCATTCAATTCGAGTTTCTGGGTTTGTTTTGAGGGTAGAAAACATATCATTGATGTTATTAAAACATTTTGACATTATCTTTTTAGCCACAAACACATAACACATGATCATGTGTTCTTACGCGTATGCGAAGAACACAAAATCACCCATATAAGTAGATTTGACCGTTGGATTCATTTGAAAATCAAAACCAATGTTTAAAAACATGTTAGAAACATTAATCCACTTACAGTTTGATGATCAACAACACAGATTGGATGAAGGATTTTTAGGCGTAGGATCTTGTTAGGTTTAGAGTAATAAATGTGAAGTGGAAGTTAGGTGGAGGACTTTTATTGAAAATGACTTTCATCTTTTGACAGTTTTGGTCCCTCCACCTTTTCCTTTTACATACAAAGCCATTTAACTTCCATGTTGGTTATCCAACAAAGATTTTAAGAAAGAAACTTGACGACACTCCCCCTCGACTTAGGTAAATGATGAAAGGTTATAAATTTTAGTCCGAGGAGTGTCATTTAACTAGAAACATTTACCACCATTGATAAAAGAAACAACCGGGATAGGATAACATGCAAGTACACAGATGTTTTGAAACAGTTAAGTGATAATTTTCTCCCCCTCAACACTTGATCGGAAAAAATACTGAATTTATGAAAGATTATAGTGTTGATAGAAGAAATGTACTTGCCATGTTGAAAGAAAAGTAGATTAGAAGAATATTTTTGTTGTTTTGTAAGATTTTATATTTTTGTATTTTGTTTTTGAAATTTATTTACAAAAGATGTTTTGGTGTTTGACAGGTTTTTAAGACTGTTTTAAGAGGTCATCCAATTCCTCTTGAGTCAAACACCTCATACCAATCCGGTGGACCAACTCATTAAACCTAGCGGGAGGCAAGGCTTTGGTGAGTAGATCTGCTAATTGGTATTCTGTACCCACAAAGTATAATTCAACAGTACCCTGTTCCACGTGGTCTTTGAGGAAATGATAGCGTAGATCGGTGTGCTTAGATTACGAGTGCTGAACTGAGTTGCACGAGATCGCAATGGCACTCCGATTGTCGCAGTACATCGGGATCCTGTCAAATACGTAACCATAGTCTTTGAGTTGTGTTCTCATCCATATGACTTGAGCACAACACGCGGACATGGCTACATATTTTGCTTCGGTTGATGACAGCGATGTACAATCCTGCTTCTTTGATTGCCAAGACACCAGTTTCTCACCAAGAAATTGTAGAGCTCCTGAAGTACTTTTCCTTGAGTCTAAGCATCCTGTGTGGTCAGCGTCTGAAAAAGCGATTAGTTCAAAACCAGAATCCTTCGGATACCAGATCCCCAAGTTAATGGTTCCCTTGATGTATCGGAGGATTCTTTTAGCCTCAGAGAGGTGGGTTTCAGTTGGTCGCGACTGATAACGGGAGCATAGATAAACGGCAAAGACAATATCAGGTCTGCTAGCTGTTAGATACATGAGAGACCCAATAATACTTCGGTATTTGGTAGGGTCAACTAATTTTCCATGTAAATCAGCATCTAGCTTCTTGGTATGAGCCATTGGTGTGGCATAAGTGTCACAGGTTGTCATTCCAAATTTGTTTAACAGTTCAAGGGCATATTTGGACTGACTCAAGAAAATACCACGGGGTGATTGATGAACTTGCAATCATAGAAAGAACGTAAGTTCACCCATCATGGACATTTCAAAAATTTTCTTCATTAGTTTTGCAAAAGCGATTGAAAACTTTTTATGTGTAGACCCAAAAATGATGTCATCCACGTAAATTTGAACAATTAAGATATGTGCCCCGTGATATTGTATAAAAAGAGTTGGGTCAACCGAGCCTTTGGTGAAATTATTAGCAATGAGGAAAGACGATAGCTTATCGTACCATGCCCGAGGGACTTGTTTGAGACCATAAAGAGCTTTGTTCAGTTTGTAGACATGGTTCGGGAACTCTGGATCAATGAATCCTTCGGGTTGGCTGACATAAACCATTTCTTTCAGTTGTCCATTGAGAAACGCAGTTTTGACATCCATCTGAAAGACCGTCATATTCATATGAGCCGCGAACGCGAGAAATATCCGAACAGCCTCAAGACGAGCAACCGGAGCAAAAGATTCTTCAAAGTCTATCCCCTCTTCCTGACGATAACCCTTAGCAACTAGACGTGACTTGTTTCGAATTACGTTCCCTTCAGCATCCAATTTGTTTTTCCAAATCCATTTGAGACCAATGACGTAGACCCCTGTTGGTCTTTCAACCAGTTCCCATACTTCAAGACGTTTGAATTGGTTGAGTTCTTCTTGCATGGATTCAATCCAGTTGTCTTTTGTCATTGCGTCTTTAATGTTTTTAGGCTCAGATTGGCAGACAGTGAGTGCATAAATGCAATGTTCACCATCTGTGTGAAGACGTTGTCTCGTAACGACTGGTTGATTCGGGTTGCCAATAATATTAGCCAGAGGATGGTCTTTTGTCCATCGATGTGTAGAGGGTTGATGTTGGTATACATTATGCAGATTCTGAGGATTCAAATGGTTTGTTGATGATTCCGCGACATCAGGTGCAACGGTGTCATTAGCAAACGGGTTAAAGAACGCATTTGGATCAAAATCTGCAGGTGGGGGTACTTCATTCAGTATATCATCAGCTGGTTCATCATTGTTGGAAGCGGTGTGTTCAACTGTTCTGTTGGAGTCAACTGGTGTAGGTGCATCTTCAACAGTAGTTGTTGTAGCAGGTGTATCAGGTATAGGAATATTATCAGGTTGTGCAGCGGAAACAACGGATACACCTGGAGCACGTTCATCAATATCGTCACAGAACAGAGGAGCAATAACCTTTCCATTTGGTGACGAGTAAGCTGAGGGCTTTGTTCAGCTGATGATAGGGGTTGAGGGAAGTTTAAACGGTTGTGACCGGGTTCTAAGCTGTTATACTCAGAAGCCATCTTCGTGAGTTCATCAAAATGAGCATGAATCGTTTCCATCACCTATTTTGTACGACGATTCCAGATCCGGTAACCTTTGGAATTCTCACAATATCCAACAAAGACTCCAATGTCAGCTTTGGCTTTGAGCTTTCCAAAATCATCACGATCATTATTCGGATAGCAAAGGGATCCAAATACATGAAAGTGTTTGAGATTCGGTTTATGGTTGTGGACAAGCTCGAAAGGTGTTTTGTTGTGGCGTTTTGTGATCATAGAACGGTTTTGAGTATAGCATGCAGTTGATACGGCTTCTGCCCACAAGTAATCTGGAAGTTTAGCATTGATTAACATTGTTCTTGCAGCTTCCACTAAGGTTCGGTTTCGTCTTTCAACAACTCCGTTTTGTTCTGGTGTACGTGCAATAGATGTTTGATGCTGAATTCCCACTTTCTCATAGAATTCACGAAGGGTTTGGTTTACAAATTTAGTACCTCTATCTGTTCTGATTAGCCTGACGGTGTTGCGGAGCTGAACCTGTATTTTTGTGAGAAAGGTGATGATCATTTTTAGAGCTTGGTCTTTGCTTTGAAGAAAGTAGACCTAAGTCCAGCGTGAGTAATCATCAACAATTAATAAGATGTAGCGTTTGCCATTGATCGTTTGTACGCGCATCGGGCCACACAAATCCATGTGAAGAAGATGAAGCACATGCTGAGAGCTGTGTTCCACCTTTGAAGGATAGTGAGCACGAGTGCTTTTCCCTTGTTCACAGACTGAGCAAAGGTGATCTTTTGAATACCAGAATCGTAGGAGACCTTCAACTAGTTTGTGTCGAGCAAGGTTGGTGATGGTTTGAAAGTTTAGATGTGAGAGACGACGGTGCCATAGCCAGGATTTTGTTGATGTTGCCTTTGAAAGTAAGCAGATGGGAGATGAAGCAACCATGTAGTGCATAGAGATAGTGTAGAGACTAGAATTACGCGAGCCAGACATAAGGTCATTTCCTTGTAGATCACGAATGAAACAAGTTTTCTCCCTGAAAGCAACCTCCAAATCTCCATCACAAAACTGACCAACTGAAAACAGATTATGACCGAGGCCTTCCACATAGTAAACCCTGCTGATTTCGATGTTCCCATTGACATAATCTCCGTAGCCCATGATAGCTGCGAAGTGATCATTCCCGAACCTGACAATGGCAATGAACTTTGCAATAAAGTTTGATAACAGTTTAAGGTTTCCTGTCATGTGTCGGGAACATCCGCTATCAACAATCCAGAGAATGATCTGTATCACCTGCATTACACACAAACGACACAGATGGAATAGAGGTAGATGTGGAACCCGAGATGTTAGAGGGTTCCGAAGCAGGCATATTAGATATACACACATTAATAATTTTAGGCATCCATTTAAATCCTAGTGTGTTATATATCCATTTCTGCCATCTATAACTACTCGTTGCTATAGTCTTAGTGAATGCACTAGGTGGTACTACATTCTTAGGAGGTGAAACTGGAGCTACAGGGACAACAATTCTTGCCTTAGAATCTAAAGAAGGCGGTCTACCAAGCACAGACTTAGAATGATTAGTGGGCCTAGAGGTATTCCGATTCTTAGGATTCCGTAAGCGAGAGATTATAGCTTTAGCAACACATTTGTCGTGACAATCCGAATTTAAACTTTTTCGACAAATAACACAAGGTGCATCAGACTGAATATCAAAAGTACTTAACGGTTTAGCATTCGTTACATCACTATTTCTATTACATTTGCCAGACGCAACATCTATAGTGGAAGCAACGTGAGTCTTATTCATAGTCCTAGAGTGTTCTTCTACTTTAGCATTCCTTATTGATCTTTTCTTAGGTCACAACTTCCTATTCTTCGATTAAGTGCTCCTAGGCTGTGAAGTGCGGACGTTTGGAAAAAACGCAACTATTCCTGTTTCAGTAGAAGGAAGCACTTTAGCAACTTGTGATTTGGCAGTAGGGATTCTAGGTGCACGATTACTAAGTGTTACTGGTGCTAATCTCTTAATGATGGTTGGCGGAAGTTGTTCATACTTTCCTAACATTTCTCTTAACTTAGAGATAGTGTGAATCAATTCTTGATTTTCAGATAGAATATTACCAGCAAAATTCATGATATCTCTAGTGTGAGCAAGATAGTGATCAAGTTCGTTTGATGCTTCATGTCGAGTCTTATTGAGTAAATCAAATATGACACCATATTCCTGTTTAACTTTTACAAGTTCATGTTCATATTTTGAGATTTGACTTTTCAAAGACACATTTTGATCATCTAGTTTCTCAATTTTAGGATCAGAAGATTTTGCACTCAACTGAGCGATTTTCTTTTGAAAACTAAGTTGATGATTGTGAATATCTTTTTCACACCAATGAAGACGACGTTTTGCATTGTAAAGTTCGTTAAGTAATTGTTTATTTTCAGCTTTTAAAGACTCGATCTGAAGCACATTATCAGTATTCTCAACAGTTACCACAGAGTCAACATTATCAGCAGATATATAATCAGATGCATGTGGCAAAGAATAGAATAACACAACATTATGGATATCAGCACAGATAACATCTTCCAAGAGTCGATCAACATCTTTTCTCAACAGTTTCTTTTTACGTTTAGTATTAGAAATAGATGTTTCGGTTTTCTAGAAAACGACCTTCATCACTCCAAGTTCCTTATGAAAATCCTTTTCCCAAGCTAATGCACAACTTTTCAAATTTTTAACATTTGGTAAAAGATTTTTTTGAAAAATGTGTCTTTGCTCTCACGCCAGAGGTGATTGAAAGTGTTGGACTCTGATTTCAGAATGATATTCTATCTCATGTTCTAAATTTTTGAGGTCAGCCATGAAAATATCAAAATATCTAAGAATTTTGCGATTTTTAAGTTTTGAGTTTACCTCACTGATGGAAGGTAAAGGACCATAAATTTGTGCATAATCTGGTTGGGGATTAACATTAGAAGACTCAGGTGTTTTGATGATAACCCTTGGTGTGTTAGAAGAATCCGTTGGTGTGGCAAAAGTGACCGGTTTTGAATAATTAAAAGGTTTGTTGTAAACAACAGTTTTTAATTTTGATCGACTCTCGTCTTCTACATCTAATTCCTCTTGACAATGATATTCAATAACACTCATAACAGTATCATTAATTTTATATTCTGCACTGGAAACTTCAGGATTTGGTTTGAATGTTTTGGTTTGTAGTCAGCAAGATTTGGGCCATATCCTTTTGGATCGGGTTTTAAAGTAAACTTTTCAATAGCAGTTACTGACTCACCATGTTTGTAAACAACAGTTTTAAACTCTTTAAGTTTTCGTTGCAAGCCGATAATTTCTTCAAGAAGGTCATCTACCCGATTCGTTGAATGCTTTTTGTATGCGAAGAACTGTTTTTGACAAGTTAACAGCTCAGCCTTAGCTTTTTGATTTTCCAAGGTAAGAGCGTTAATTTTCTTTTTATGTTCATGTTTCAGTTGTTCTATTTTAGATAACAAAGCATTCTTCGAAGCGGCTAGATCACGCATCTGTCTCTCTAAATACTTTTCGTTTTGATGAGATTTAGTAAAGGCTGCTTCAAAACCTTTTTCACGTTTTTCTTGAGTTTTGAAAAAGTTGAGTTGCTTTAGTAAACATTCAAGATCCTTGCTTAACAGTGCATTTTTACTTTTTAAGACTTTGTTTAATGCATAACATTCCTCCGTTATGATTTGATGGTCTTGAATTAAACGAGCAAAATCTGGATGAGGCAAAAGTTCGACTTGTTCAACGTGAGTCACAACATGATCATTATTTAGATCCTCAAGTACAACCACGGAGTCAATTTGATTATCAAAGGAAACCATAAGGTCATCTTGATCGTCAAATGTAACTACAAGGTTTACTTGAAAATCGTCAGAATGAGATGTAGATGACGTATTTTGAACAGTCTGAGCCGTGCCGGATTCAGATATTGGCAGAGATATTAGTTCAGATATGATGATGGTTTGTTCGGGTACCTGAGACAAGCCATCAGTGTCATACACTGGGCCTGTTTCACTAATGTGTAACTCTTGCATATTAGCCATCAACATAACAACTGCATTGGCCTGCAAGTCCTCCATATCATCATCTGAGTCTGCATCTGCCATAAAGCTCTGTTCTTTGTTTGTGAGAGATCCACCAGCTTCATACTTAAGAGCCAAAAGAAGAGCCTCTTTGAAGTAAGCACTGCCCCTAGTCCTTGGCTTTGGGCATGCATTAGCCAGGTGTCCCTTCTCATTGCAGTTGTAGCATCGAAGACCATTCAACCCATTCTGAGCATTTCCCTGTTCCACCACTTGAGCTCTGTTGTTATTCCTTCCCATAGCATTAAACCCTTGACCACCTCCCATTTGATGACCATAACCACGATTCTGAACTTCAACTCGTCCATTGTTCACAACAGCCTGATTTCGTGTATTGGATGAGGAACGAATACGATTGTTGGATTTGTTGGTATAACGGCTAAAAGCATTAGCAATCATAACAAAACCCTGTTGCAATGCTTCGAACGGATCAGATTCCTCATTAGTTTGACTATGAAGTGCTTGATCATTGTTGTTGTTGTACGGAACCAATTGATTTTGTTGAGGTTGCTGTGATTGATCGTTTGGTGTGACTGAGGCAGTTGGTTGAGTTGCTTGTTGAGGAGGATAACTTTGTTGAGCATATAAGGCAAGTTGTTGATTTTCCGGATGTGTAGGTGGAGCAATTTGAGCACGGAGAATCCTTTCCCGATCAACTTCCTTCTCATGAGGCTTCAAGTAATCATACAACAATCCATATGTAGAATGATGCATATTCTTCGCTTGACGGAGAAAAATGACATACTTCTCCCATTCAGGACCAAGACTACTCAGGAACTTAGTATTCACTGCAATTCTTGGCATGATGATGTTGTGTTTATCCAAATCATTGATGATGTCTGAAAATCGATGATGATAAGACTCTAGTGTCTCTCCAGGTTCAATCATGAAGTGTTCATAAGCCAAGTAAATTTTGGATTCCAAATCCTCCTGATTGAGTACAGATCCTTCCATAAGAAGATGAATATGGTCCCACATTTCCTTTGCAGTCTTTTGAGCATCAACACTTTGAAGAATTGGGTTAGGTAATCCTAAAAGGATATATTGCATTGCAAGCTCATCAGCTTCATAGTGTAGAAGTTCTGTTTGATTTAGATCTGCAACAGTAGCAATGTTTGTTTGTTCATCTCTTGGTGGAACTGCATTAGGATCTCCGGGTACAATGACAGTAGGCATCTCAAATGGACCTTCCAAGATAACCTTCTTTAAGAACTTTCCATGTGGCTTCTTCAGATCACAAAACCTAAAGAACCTTATCACCCATTGATCGTAGTTTCCTGGAGTGAGCATTGGAGGTCTATCAAGTGATCCAGCCTCATGAATTGATTGTTGGCTGCTTAAAGCTTCACACATCTTTGCAAACCAAGTGGGTTCCTTCATAGTGTTCCTTGATGGATGTTGATTGAAGTCATTTGTGTAGGGTTGAACTTGAAGACTTGGCGGTGTTTGAACCATTTGTGGTGGAGGAATTGCACCAAGTTATGGAGTATGTTGTTGATTAAATTGTTGTTGATAAATTACTTGTTGTTGATTCCATTGTTGATGTTGTGGACTTAGTTGTTGTTGTCGTTGAGGATAAGTGTAAGGGAAATAGTTAGAGTATGGTGGTTGAGACATGTTGAAAACTTGTGTTGGTAAAAAATGGATCTTTGTAGTCGAATGAACCTTTGATGAAGAAGTATCCTTAGGCGTAGAAATCACAATAGCCAAGTAGCACTTATGCGTAAAAATACCAAAGTTACGCGTAACAATAAGGAGTTACGCGTAGTTTTAGCTTACGCGTAAGTAAGGAAAAGACGCTAAAGTTATGCATAGACAAAAGTTAGGCGTAGGATTATCGTATGCGTAAGACTAGGCTTAGGTGTAAGAACAATCTTATGCGTAGGATTTCTACGCGTAAGCTTATGCTTATGCGTAATTTTAGGGTTTTATCCCAAGTGATCTTTTACACTTCACAGTGCAAAAGATATCCAAAGTCGACGTATTTTCAGACTTATCCAAGTAAGAAAACAAGGAGTAAACCACGAAAATGAAGATCAAACCAAGGATAATCTTACGCGTAGGATTAGGGTTTTGCTACGCGTAGGATTACTCGTAATTTTGATTTTGCCCAAAAATGTTTCTAAACCAGTTTTTGTGTGATGAAATAGCTTCAATAACACAAAAAGACAAAAAAGTGTGAAACTTGATGATCCAAAGCACTCAAAATAGTTATGCGTAGAACGATACCCACGAACAAAAACAAGCTTAAAAACTTAGATCCACGCGTAAAGTTTGAAACCTTTTACCAAAAACAAGTATTTTAACACCTTAAAACGTTGAAAGGAGAAGAATCTTGGATTAAAAAGTGTAAAAAACAAGTTTTTAAGCGAACCAAAGTATCAAACGTGTGTTTTAAGCGTAGGACCGAAACCCACTTCAAAAAAAAAACACGATTCACCCAACTAGTAGGCGATTGATACCACTGTGAGGTCACTAGTTTTACAAACACAAGTAATATAGAAAGAGATAAGGCGATTGAACAAGATCCAAACACACACCTGATAATATAAGGGACGGTTATGCGTAGATGTGAGTGAAAGAGAATAACTTGAACAACCAACCTTCAAATGAAGGTTTACATAGAGTATTTATAGGAGGAAAGCTAGGGCAACACTCCTAGTTTCCATCCTTTCTTTAATGGGCTTGGGCCTAAGCTCATGGGCCTTCTACATAAGCTTAAGGCTAATTGCAAACATAAAGGCCATAATAAAACTAACTATTACATATTAATTACTAACACTTGATTATGGTTTAGGAGTGATTCCAACAATTCTCTTAACAGCATTCATGTGTGAGGTATTGGGTGTGACTTGAAATCTTGCACACACATATACTGAGAACATAATATCTGGCCTAGATGCAGTGAGATACATCAAAGATCCAATCATGGACCTGTACAACTTCAAATCAACTTTGGGACTTCCATCATCTGGTAGCAGTGGTTTCTGAGTCTCCATAGGTGTACTAGCACTCTTCACATCCTGAAACCCAAACTTCTTCAAAACGTCTGCTACATACTTGTCTTGACTAATAAAGATACCATCAGTCCTTTGTTGAACTTGTAGCCCCAAAAAGAAAGTGAGTTCTCCCATAGAACTCATCTGAAACTTATCATGCATAAGTTTCTCAAAATCCTTGCATAGCTCCTTATTGTTTGAGCCAAAGATGATGTCATCTACATAAACTTGAACCAGTAAAATATCATCCTTGAGCTTCCTAATGAACAAAGTTTATCAATCAGCCCTCTTTTGAAGCCATTGTCCATTAAATAAGTAGACAGGCACTCATACCATGTCCTAGGAGCTTGATGCAACCCATACATAGCCTTCTTCACCCTGTAGACCTTGTCATGATGATCAGGATCTTCAAAATCATGAGGTTGACAAACATAAACCTCCTCATCAATAGTGCCATACAAAAAAGCACTTTTAACATCCATTTGGTACACCACAAAATTCTTGAATGAAGCATATGCTAAAAATAATCTTATAGCCTCAATCCTTGCAACTGGTGCAAATACTTCATCATAATCCAAACCTTCAGTTTGTGTGTATCCTTGAGCAACCAACCTTGATTTGTTTCTTACCACAATTCCTCTTTCATCCCTCTTATTTCTGAACACCCATTTTGTCCCAATTGCCCTCTTACCATTAGGAAGATCAACCAATGTCCAAACCTCTTGAAGTTTGAACTGAAGAAGCTCCTCTTGCATTGATTCTACCCATCCTTCTTCTGATAAAGCTTCTTCCACTCTCTTGGGCTCCTTTTGAGACAGAAAACATGCAAACAAGCAATTTTGCAGATCTTTATGACTATTTCTTTTGTGAAGTGATCTTGCAAAGAAACCTTGCTCAGGGAAGGTTTTTGTGTTCTGAACCTTGCTTCTTGTTTGAACAGGGGTGTTCAAATTTCCAAGTATTTGTTCCTTAGGATGAATCTTATGAATCCTTGTGGTGGTAACTGGACTTTCATGAATGACATGTTCCAAATTAGTAAGATCAGCATTAAAGAAATCATCCATGTCTTCATCATCAGTAGGAGTATCAATTTCAATCAAAGCAGGCATGGTAAGATCATGTGGATACTCCTCTTCACCAAATAATGGCTTTGCAGTTGGTCCAAAGAAAGTACTATTACCTGTACTTACAGTCGGGGTTTCACTTGAACTGGCAGTGGTAGAAGTTGGCTTAGCAGTGCTTTCATTATTACTATACGTGCTTTTGTTTGGCTTAGCAGTGCTTTCAGAATGCGTTTTCTTTCTTTCAATTTCTTCTACCGACACTGAGTTATCTTTTAATAACTCATCCTTATCTTGATGATGATCAACTTCAGAATTCAATGCATCATCATCAGTGGGACCTTGCTTATCAATGATGGGTGAGACAGAACCAACTTTCCACTTTTCAACCAAATAGAACTCCTTTGGAGAATTAGCTTCTTTGGAATCTGTTTCTACATCAGAATCCTTTTGTGTACCTGCATTAACATTAGTGGAAGTTCCTGCAATGATAGGCTCATAATTCATAAATTTGGTTAGCATATCAATGTTAAACAGCCAGTCTGGTCCTTTGGTCTCAACAGTAGGAGTCTCTTTACTAAATTGAACATGTAAGTTCTCTTCAACTATCCTAGTCCTCCTATTGTATACTCTAAAGGCTTTACTATTAGAAGAATAGCCTAAAAAGTATCCATCATCAGCTTTTTCTTGAAACTTACCTAGGTAGTCTATGGTATTCAAGATAGTAACAGGATACCCAAAAGGTTTTAGGAATGCAATCATTGGCTTCCTATCATGTAAGAGCTTATAGGGGGTCTTGTTATGAGGCTTCCCTACCTTACTTCTATTCTGCACATAACATGCAATGCCTACAGCTTCAGCCCAAAAGGTAGTTGGTAACTTAGATTCTGACAACATTGTCCTAGCAGCCTCAATTAGTGTCCTATTTTTCCTTTCAGCTACACCATTCTGTTGTGGTGTTCTAGCAACACTAAACTGTCTTTCAATACCCTTAGCTACACATAACTGCTTCAACACATCATTCTTAAACTCAGTTCCATTATCACATCTGATTACCTTGACCTTATGATTTACTAGATTTTCTATCTTAGTAATGAAACTCTTGAGGATCTCACTAGTCTCACTCTTAGCAGCCAAAAAATATACCAAAGAAAATCTACTATAATCATCAGTGATAACTAGGCAATACTGCTTATGGTTCAAACTTTTAACAAAGGTTGGTCCAAATAAGTCCATATGAAGCATAAACAGTGGTTGTCTGATGGTGTTAACAGTTTTGGACTTATAAGAAGCTCTATGTTGTTTTCCTTTCTGACAAGCCACACAAAGTTCCTTACATTCAAAAACCTTATAAGGTAACCCTCTCACTAAGTTGCCCTTTACAAGTTTATTGATTGTTTTGAAATTTAGGTGACCCAATCTTCTATGCCACAATCTAGACACATCAACAGATGCCTTAGCAAACAAACAAGTTAAGGACCTATTAGGAAGTATATCTTTAAGATCAAAACAATATATGTTCTCCTTCCTAGGTACCCTAAGCTGTATATACTTTTCATCAGGCATCTTAAAATCAGGTGACAACACCACACACTCAGTTTCCCCAAAAAGTACCCAGTTTCTCTTATCACACATTTGAGAAGCACTGAATAAATTGTACTTTAGTCCCTGTACCAGATAGACCTTCTCAAAGTCTAATTTCCATGTTCTGATTGTGCCTCTGCCAAGTATCTTTTCTCCCTTTGGATCATTGCTAAATGCCACATATCCTCCATCAAAAGCTTCAAAATCCTCCAGGTTGCTCCCATCCCAAGTCATGTGCCCAGAGCAACCACTATCAAAAATTCCTTTGTCTTTTAGCTCATCTTGTAGATTGCCCTGCACATGAATTTAAACAAATTAGTTCCTTTTGTGGACCCAAGCCAATACTGACTTGGGTCTGCCCTGTGCATCAACATAATCAAATTTATTTAGGTCCATTGATGCACAGTTGACATGATGTACAACCTTGGTTTTAGGCTTCCATTGCCAACTAGCTGAGGTCTTAACAGCATAAAAACGATTTCCAACCACTGTGTCAGTTATCACCTTTGGAATTTTTAAAACTTCTTTTTTATCAGTGGTGATATTTTGCTTAGCAGTGGTTTGATTTTGCTTAGCCGTGTTTACATTTTGCTTAGCAGTGGTTGGAACCCATTTGGGTGTAGCAGTAACAATAGACTTTGTATTACCATTCCTCATTAAAACTGCTCTAGGAATCATGTTTATGTTAGGATGAGGGTTTGTTTTCTTTGAAAAGTTTTGGTGATTTACCCTCCTCCATTGATTCCAAACTTGTGGTTGGTTTTTATAATAGTTTCTCTGTAAGTGCTCAAAACTACCACATTTATAACAAGCCTTCTTGACACATTGAAACTCATCTCCTAATCTGTTAGAAATTAGGCCATTAAAGTTTCTCTGATTGCCCCTAGGTATATATCTTTTCATTTGTTCCCTAGGTATCTCCTTGTACTCTACAACTTTCTTAGCAATTTGAGCTCCAAATCTAGGCACAAGGTTGACTTGCTTAGAATCAACTTTCTTATCATGTTCTATCTTTTCAGGCTGAGTTGATTCAGATCTATCTTCCTCAGAATCTGATTCCCAATCTTCAATAGTGGGAGCATCAGATGACTTATCAGAACCTATCTTAGGTGATTCAATCTTGTTAGTCTCACCTACAGGTTTATTGAAACTAAATTCACTGCTAAATGACAGCTCTTTTGTAGGTGGTGCATGTTTCATAAGAGATGGTGGTGGCATATCATTGTAACCAAGACCAGTACCATCCTTGAACAATTTTTGACCTATTGGCTTGTTTACTAGATCAGAAGCATACTGTGTTTTAGCAACCCTAACAACATGTTTTTCTTTTTCTACTAGGGCTTTTTGTTTTACACTCTCTGCCTCTTCTAGTTTCTCTTTAAGCATTGTAATCTCTCTGTTTTTAAGATCAATTTCACCACCTAGTATATTTATCTTATCAACATACTCAAACTCACATTTAATACAGTAATTAAGCTTTTCTTCAACACTTTCTAGACCAACTCTATAACCTAAGTTATCTAGAGACAGTCTTTCTACTTTTTTTTCTCAAACTATCAATAATAGCTCTTTGTGATTCTAATTTATCTTGACATGATTTGAAAGAACAAGTAGAATTTTTTGAATCATTAGATACCTCAGAATCTGAACCAGAAGATGAAGCATAGGCCATAAGAGCAAAGTTATGCTCTTTAGAAGCTTTACTAGCAAGAAAAGCTGCATTGGGACCTTCTTCAATCTGGTCACTCCAGTCATAATCACCAATACCATCTTGAGCAACCAATGCTGAAGAAGAAGCAGGCTCTTCAGTGGTCTTCTTGATGCCTTCAATTCTCTTGGGAGCTCGACATTCTCTAGCAAAGTGACCTTTCTTTTTGCAGTAAAAGCACTCCATCTTGCTTTTATCAAATCCAGCTCTCCTTTGACCATCATACTTAACCTGTCTTCCAGTCCTCCTTAAGAACTTCCTTGCTTGGAGAGTCAACATGGCCATCTGCCAATGTAGATTTATCTCTTCAAGATCATCATGATCAATTTGATCTAAATCTTGATTCAAAACAGTAACACTGGTAGTTAAATCAGCCAGAAAAGCACAAATTGCACCATCACTGATATTCTCACTAACAGTGGTATTGTTTGTAATGGCCGTGGTTATACCATAGGCAGCAGTGGATACATCCTGTGAGCTCTTGTGGTTTGTGGAAACAAAAGCAATGTTTTGATTATTAGAAGATGCACCAGCAATGTTGTTCTCAGACTCATAAACCTTCAAGTTGTTGTAGAGATTGTCTAGAGTCATCTTATCAAAGTCATCCTTATTTCTCCACACAACTGTGTGCACAACCCAGTCAGGTGATAAACTTCTGATGAACTTCAAATTTATATCTTCTTGAGCAACCTTGTAGTCCACTAACTTCAGTTGGCTGATAAGTTTTTGAAGTCTGTTATAAGTGCCATCAAGTTTTTCTCCACTGAAAGCAGTGAAGTTTTCAAGATGATGCTTGAGCATATTCTTCCTGGATTTTTTTGTAGCTTCATTACCAGCAAATCTTGTTTCAATAGCATCCATTAACTCTTTAGCAGACTCATATTGATCAAAGTCCAAAGCATACTCATTAGGTATTCCCATAGAAAGAATACTGTGGGCTTTAATCTCCAGCTTCCTTTTAGCCTTGTCAACTTCACTAACAATGGCTATGTCTTTACCATCATCACCCTTCCTAGGAAGGGTATCACCTTTTTCAACAACGTCCCAGATAGCATAATCAATCATACGAATGTATTGCCTCATTCGCATTCTCCAGATTTGGTACTCACCCTGCTTGAGCATAGGCACCTTTGATGCAGTAACCATATGTGTTTCGTCAGACATCTTTACTTACTTTAACAGAACGTAACAAAGCTTCTTCTTGGTTTCAGTTTCTAGATCACAAGCTCTGATACCACTTGTTGATCCCAGTTGAGCAAACGATCCTTTATAGAAACTGACTTAAACAAAGACTTATTAAGTATCACGCGGAATTTAATACTTAATCTTAAGAAGAAGAACAATAAATATTCAACACCTCAATATTATTATTAATACGAATACTCTAATCAGTATTAGGGTTTTACAACCTTGAAGTGTATCGACCTTAGATATAAAACATACGTATATCTAATCTAACCTAGGAGCTCCTTTTATAGGCTAAGGAGTCCTTTACATTATACAATACGTAACCTACAAGATAAATATCTTTTCCATATTTATCTAATACAAAACATTAAACCGACTATACAAGACTAGCAGTGGTTACAATACAATATCCATGGTTACACAATACTACTAGCCGCGGTTTTATCATTAACAGTGGATTCATTCTTCTGTCCGTGGTTTCAACAACTCTGTCCGAGGTTCCAACACTTAGAATATATCATGATCCAAGGAACCTAAAACCCAACAGTTTGTGCATTATTTAATTTTTTTTATTTTATTTTTAGACCCAACTTGCTTTGACTTTTTGCATCAAAATTTGATTGTGCATCGCACTATAACATGTAAAAATTTTGTGAATCAAATTTTTTTATACATTAAATTTCGTTTTTTGTGCATTAAAAAACGTATAAAAACTACAAATTAAAAAAAACTTTTTTTAAAACCTTTTCATGCACTAATATATCGGATCTTGTGAAATTTATCAAAAACATTTTAAATTTTTTATTTTATATTTATTCTTTTTACTAATATTTATCTTTTTATTTAATCCTTTTCCTTACAATGGGTTTCCTAAGAGAAATGTTGGAAAATTAGTTTTGCAAAATAAGTTTTTGCAAATTTTAGACACTATTTAATATATGTATATGTTATATATATTTATATTTCTTAGTAGCTTTGCGTTCTCCTTGACGAGAGCTTCGCAACGAGCTAAAGAGTGTCAAAAATGGAGTTGATATGAATGAGATATCTTGTCTCAAAGTGAGGCACGTGAAACACAATAAATTGGAAAAAGAGGATGTATCCCACATCGCCCAAAACAAGAAGTGAATGCTTGTTTATAAGGAAATTTTAATATTGGCTATCAAATTCCTTTAGGTTGGTTATGCTCCCACTCCTACGCGCGCGTGCAGGGGGGGTGCAGAAAATGGGATTTCCGGGCCAAAATGGGTTCGAAGCTTCTGAACTCATGCGAGCCCGCACGACCTGCGGACACGAATGCAGCTCCGAAGCCTCGCATACGTTTTTGTAAATCTATTTTCAGAATAGATTTAAACTTATCAAGTAAGTTTACAGAAATTGGGTTGTGTTTTTAAAAGAAATGCAAATCAGTTTTGTGTATTAAAAAGATTTGTGAATCTGTTTTAGAAATAACAGATTTTCATTTATATGGCTAATATATTGTCTTGGAGGACAAGTTTAGTTTTCACTATAAATAAAGCCATATGTCTCATTCGTTTTACACATTCAGAAAAACACAGCTCCTTACCAGACGTGTTCCAGCGATTCTTCGATCAGAAACACACAAGTTTTTCAGCGATCTTTCAGGCAAGTTTGTCAGGTCCGGCTGTGCAACAGTTTTGAACGTTGTACCCTAGGAAACAGACGGCGAATATGTTTTAAGGGAATCGTGCTAAACACGAGCCTCGTTTCACGACCTTTTTACTGCTTTCACTTAATTATCTATATAGAGTCTGTCTTCTGCTTCTACCCCTTTCTGTCTGTGTTTAGTTTTCTATTTTACATTCTATTATTTAATAATTGTAATCTGATTTATTATTTTAATAAAAGTGTACACCGTTTCCCACAGTCTTAAAACAGATTCGGTTTAACCGAATTTAGAACACTTTGTTATAAAACTGGATTAATAATTAACAGGATTTTATAAACTATTTTATGTCGAAACCTTGTTGAGTTTCTTTGGAAATCAGTTTCTATTAAACAGTTTTAAACATACAGATTTGGCTTTCAGATCTATAACGTTTTTTTTAAGCAGTTTATCTTATCAGTTTATTTCGAAACCAAGATTGAGTTTCTAATAAACTGATTTACTTGATCCATCGAAACCAAGATAGAGTTTTGTTGAATCAGATCTGGTACAAGTAGATACCAATTTACAACAGTTTGTTTAACTGTTTGTGTTTGAACTTTCAGGATGACAAACACCACTACCCCTCCTATGACTACTCCTGTGAACGTGACTGGTGCGCCAGTTACTAACACGGTTGCTAATCATGCTGAGAAACCAGAGAAATTCAATGGGCAGAATTTTAAGAGGTAGCAACAGAAGATGTTTTTCTATCTCACTACTTTGAACCTTGCGCGGTTCTTAAAATAGAACCTACCTAACGTGGAACCTCCTGCAGAAGGTCAATCCTCTAATCAACAGGCTGTTCAAGCCTTGGAAGCATGGAAATATTCAGATTTTTTGTGTCACAACTATGTTCTGAATGGTTTGGTTGATTCTTTGTACAACGTGTACTGCAAGACCAAGACTACCAAAGAATTATGGGAGTCATTGGAACGCAAGTACAAAACTGAGGATGCTGGTACAAAAAAGTTCGTGGTAGCTCGTTTTTTGGATTACAAGATGGTTGATTCAAAGAATGTGATAAGTCAGGTTCAAGATCTGCAGGTTTTGCTACACGACATTCATGCTGAGGGAATGACCTTGAGTGAAACTTTTCAAGTTGCTGCTATTATTGAAAAGTTACCTCCAAGTTGGGTAGAATTCAAGAACTACCTGAAGCATAAGAGAAAGGAGATGAGTGTTGAAGACTTGGTTGTTCGTCTTCGTATTGAAGAGGACAACAAGCTGGCTCAGAAAAACACGTATACGCCTGATTCTACAAAGGCAAATATGGTTGAGCATGTTTCGTCATCTTCAAAGTCCAATGTCAAAGCTAAAGGCAAAGGAAAAGGAAAGTGTTAGGATTTAGTAAATCCATTGATTAAAGAGTTGGTCACCTCAAGTATATGTAATCGTTAGAAAGCTCGTAGTCGTAGCTTATTTAATGTTAAGTAGTTTTTAGTTAAGTAACACCGTGGAGGACGGACGGGTCTTTACTCACTGTATGCCTGATCCACAACCAGTAGGTGGCGATTTGTGTAAGACTATAAATACTCTCTACCTCCCAAGGTAGAGAGTTGGAGCTCATAATAATACTTTCATTTTCTCTCACTAAGTTCCCAAACCTCTAACTCTTTTTCTCTCTAAAACCTCATCTTGTACGCCTCTTTTGATAGTGATATGATGTGTTTGTGAAATCCAATATGTTACAAATGGTATCAAGAGCCATGGTTTGATCATCTCTCTTACTTATCCTTGGATTTCTAGTGGTTTTAGATGGTTTTTGAGTTTGAAAAAGTTTAGTGGTTTTTGCATAATTTGGATCATTTCTTGTGTTAAAGTTTGAATTTTGGGTGTACTTTTGTGTTTAGAATCATTGTAAGTGCTTGGGTTTTGATTTGGTAAGCTTGAATCACTGTGGTTGAGCTTGTTTTGGATTGAAAAATGTGTTTTTGAAGTTTTTCTTGCTAGCAACTTGGTTCTCGTAGTGTTTTTCATCGTAGCGACTTGCTTCAGTAAAAGGTAGCGAGTTGTAGTGTTAATTGTTAGCGATTTGGTCCTAGCGACTTGTCTATTGAGACAAGCTGACAAACATTACAACTTAGTGGATTCTCCACTATGGCTAGCGACTTGGTGAAGTTAGCGACTTGCTTTCAATTTTGTTAGCGACTTGTACTTAGTATTCTTAGCGACTTGGTGTTAGCGACTTGGACCTTAGCGAGTCGCTCTTTAGCGACTTGACTATGTAGCGACTTGGTACTTTAGCGACTTGTGTCCAGCGACTTGGGTCTTAGCGACTTGGTCTTAGCGACTTGGTTCGCAGGAAATTGAGATCTTAGCGAGTTGCTATTTAGCGACTTGGTGCTTAGCGACTTGGTTCAAGAATTCTTAGCGACTTGGTTGATTTTTGTTTGTAATACGGTTTTCTCTTGATTTAGTAAAATCCCGTGAAAGAATTTATTTCCCGGTTTAATCATAGAGTTATAAAATCCTGTGAAATCTGTAAACATGTCTACCAATGCGCCTACAATCATCTCTACTGTAGCTGAGGACGTTCAAGCAGCCGGTTCAGATACTCGTCCACCCATGCTTGACAGAACTGACTACGACTCTTGGGCTCAACGAATCAGATTGTACTGTCTTGGAAAGGAAAATGTGGTCAACATTCTCAAATCCATTGATGAAGGACCTTATCAGATTGAGACTACAAGAGACTTAATTGATACAGCTGCAGATGGAACAATGATCTATGGATTAGACGGACCAAAGACGTATGATGAGCTCAATGATAAGGAGAAAAAGAGATTCGATGCTGATATCAGGGCCTCTAACATTATATTTCAGGGTCTTCCAAAAGATATCTACAAGCTTATCAATCAAAACACTGAAGCCAAGGCAGTTTGGGATAATGTCAAGATGCTTCTCTCAGGTTCTGAATTAACCAAGGAAGACAGAGAATCACAACTGTATGATGAGTTTGAGCACTTCAAGATGAAACCAGATGAGAGTGTCTATGAGTACTACGTGAGATTCCATAAGCTTGTGAATGATATGAGGAATATCAAAATGACCATGCCAAATATTCAGCTGAATTCAAAGTTTGTGAACAACATGAATCCCGAATGGCATAAGTTTGTCACCTCTGTGAAGCTAACCAAAGGATTGAAGAATACCAACTATGAGCAACTTTATGCATTCCTTCTTCAGAATGAGAGACATGCTATGTTTGAAAAAAAGATTCTTGAACAGTTCAAAACCAACCAGGGAGAAACAAGTTCGTCAAATGACTCTACAGCTTTTTACACCAATGTTGGAATTACCACCAAAGCTTCTCAAGTCATACCCATGGGTAATGGTAATTACAAGCTCATCCCTGATCCAACATATAAGCCGCCTGACCCAAACACATTCATGGAAAACTTCATCAATCAACTGTCTCTCATGGTTAGTCAAAACATGAACTCTCTACCACACACCAACAATAACCTCAGAACAGCATCCAATCCACACAATCAAGCTACTGTCAGAGATGGGAAGGTTATGGTGCAACCGGTTCAAGAAAGGCAGTATGAACAGGGAAGAGGTGGAGTTGGTAGAGGATATATGGCAAATCAGAATCGTGGAAGGAATCCAAATCAAGGACAAGCAAAGCCAATTAAGTGCTACAACTGTGGTGGTGATGGACACATAGCAAGGAAATGCACTTCTCCAAAACGCCCTCAAAATGCAGAGTACTTCAAAGACAAGATGTTACTTGTGCAAGCTCGGGATAATGGAGCTGTGTCGGATGAAGAGGAGCTGTTGTTTCTTGCTGAGGGCAATGCCAAGACATATGATGCAGATGTGGATGAGCAACCAATTCAGGAGATAGGTCATAATCATCAGAATGTCTTTCAAGTTGTTGACTGTGATGCATACGAATCTGACGTCGATGATGAACCTACTGCACAGACAATTTTTATGGCAAGCATTTCTCCAATGGTCCCTCCAAAGGTCTCATCATCACAGCAAGCTGGTCCATCCAAAGAATCAATCATCTCAGAGATATTAAAACTATATGATGATGTTAATGAGCAAAAGATACATGACAAAGTACAATCAACTGAAACTTTTGAGTCAGATATTGAAAATATGGGTAATATCAATGTTGTCCCATATGATCAATATGTGAAACAAAGTGAAAGTGAGACTGTACCAAGTGATGCATCTTCTGCAGTCAATGATGACTATATTTTTGATGAATACATTGCATGTGCTCCAGATGATTCTGTTATTTCTGAACTAAATGCCTATAAAGAACAAGTTGCTATTTATGAATAGCGTGCTAAGTTTGAGTTAACTACTCGTGAGTAGGAGTTGGATAACCAAATGCGTACAATTATCAGAAAAAGTAATTTTAGAGAAGAATTGTTAAAACAAGAGTTAAACTCCTTACAAGAAAAGCTTTCTAAAACTGTTAAGCAAAAGCAAGAGCTTCAAGATAATGTGAAAGTTCTTAAACAAGAATTTAATGCTAAGGAATCAAAATTTTGAATGACTTTTCAAATCTAAAAACTTTGAAAAACAAGCTTGAAAATAAGTTGTACGTACAAGGGAACACCATTCAGACTGCTCACATGATCACTAAGCATAAAGTCTTAAGCGATAAGCACAATATCCCTATTATAAAGGAATCCAACCCTGAGTATGGTAAGAAAGCAAAAGCTGCTCAAAATGTAATCTATGATGGCAATGAGATTCTTAAACCTAGACAAAAACCTAGTTGCATTGAGTACACTGAGGAAGATAGAAAATTAGATGATGCATCTAGGGAGAAAATGGATATGAAGCTTAACGATCCTGCATGTAAAGAGAATAACATAACAATCAAACCCCATGATTACACTAAGGAAAATTGGATATCCTTAAACAAGTTTAAGCCTCAGACTCTATTAACCCCTGAACAAGTGTTCTGGAAAAAGGATATGGATATGCAAAAAACTGAAAATCTTGTTGAAAAGAATCCCCCTAGTAGGAAATTGCCTCAAGCAACTGTGTATCCTCCTAATACACCAATGCACTTAGTTCCTAGATCTATTGCCACTAATAGCAAGACCTTAATCAGCCTGTATGTTGTTTATCAGCTGTTTGTTGATTTTGAAAAAACGTGTAAGAAGAGAATCATACCTATAGGGATAACTGAGGGGGAAAGGGGTTTTGAACAAACTAAAGAATGTTATTTAACTGAGGTCATGCCTTTCTTTAAACAATTAAAAGGTCAATTTTAGAGTCTTCAAAAAGGAATTAATTCTGATATTAAAGAAATGGAAAAGGAATTTGATGCAATGATAGTTGAGGTCAATGATTATGAACAGGAACTCAAATATAATGAAGTTGAAAGGAAGAACTTACATATCTTAAATGAGAATTTGATTTCGAGTTGTGTTGCTCAAGATGTGTTTTATACTGTTACTAAGCACTCTATTACTGCTTCTCGATTTCATGAATTATCTATTGCATTGAAAGTTTCCCATGATTGTGTCATTGAGCTTGAAAACAAAAACTCAGAACTAAATGAGAAAATTGATCAGGATGATCACAATAATTTGGTAAAACATCTTTCTAAACTAGAAGTTGAACATTTTGATTTACAACTAAAATATCAACATCTTAAAGAAAATGTCAAAACCTCAAATATCAAGACATCCTCAGATGTTCCAGAGTTTGATGCAGTTTTTCAGATAAACAAATGTGACGAACAGATTCAAGCTCATTGTAACACGATCAGAAAGTTGAAAGCCCAAATTTCACAACTAAAGGGTGAAAAGAACAATGTGACTGGCTCCCAAATGCCTCCTCCTTTAGATTCTCAGTATTCTCAGACTTTTCATCTTCAAAACTTGGTTAATGCTTTACAAAAGGAAAACGAGGGTTTTCTTGAAGAAAAAGAAAAAGTTAAACGACACTTTAAAGAGTTATATGAGTCAATTAAAGTCACTCGTGACAAGAACAACGAAAAAATAACGTCTTTACAAAAGGAAATTGAGAATCTGAGGAGACAGGAAAAAGGAAAACTGCCACTTGTCTTTAATGAGAATGTTGCATCAAAGTCATCCTCAGACTGCAAATATACTGTGACTGTTAAATAAATTCCTCCTCATCTTAGGAATAATGAACTTATGTTTCATAACTACTTTGCTCACCTTAAAGATAGTCTAGAATGTCTCCGTGAGATTGTGGAAGAGGATTTCATAAATAAGCCTCTTGATAGAGAAATTAGGTTTGCTTGCATTCAGGCCAAACGATCTCAGAAGCTGCTAGAATGTTTAATAGCAACATGTCCTAAATCCTTAGGTACGAAAGGAAAAGTTGTGATGTCTTGTTCTATGCATAGTGCCAAGCATACAAACCATTATATGCCCAGTCTTAAGAAAGTAAACACTAATGTGCCGTCAAGTAGTTCAGATCCCTGCACTTCTAGTTCAGGAATGCAAAAAGTAGCAAAACCAACTAATGTTCCAATTCCCTCTACATGAGTAAGAAGTGACACCAAAGCAAGCGGGTCAAAGCCTCAAGGCAACACAAAGAATGATAGGACCTTGCATTTTAGGAATGTTCAATGGAAGAGAGTAGAAGATCACCTTAGGGAGAATTTGAATAAGACGAATCGTGTTGACTCTAGTGTTAGCTCTAAGCGTACTGTAATTAATGCGAATTCTGCTACTTTTGGCAAAACATGTAATGATGATTGCGTGGTTTCTGTTACTAATCTTGAATGTGGTGTGAATGATTTGTCTAATGTTGTTAAATGGCCAGTTAAAATTGTTAATGTTAAAATTCAAGCTAAGAAGGCAAAAAGGCAAAGACGAATGAAAGTTAGAAAACAATGGAAACCCACAGGAAGGAAATTTAGTAATATAGGTTATCAATGGATACCTACTAGCCGTAAGATTAATGAGTTGTGCCCCAAATTTTCTAAGTCAATGCTCACTAGAAAATAGATGCCTACTGGTAGAACTATTCCCTTAAGAAGTGAACATACTTTGAATAGGTCAAATAAAGACACTAGCACTGCATCTATTTCTGATGAGTCCATTGCTTCTACTTCTGATGTGGGTGTTCCAATCACTGTTACTAACCCAATGGAACCCATTCTTGCATGGGGATCCCAATTATCCAGTTATCCATTCTTATCTGTGTTCAACTGCAGATCGTTCAAATCGTTCTGTGGTACCTGGACTCAGGCTGTTCCAAGCATATGACTAGAGACCGGTCACGGCTCATGAACTTCGTAAGTAAATTCATCGGAACTGTGAGATTCATAAACGATCATTTTGGTGCTATTATGGGTTATGGAGATTATGTGGTTGGAGATAGTGTGATCTCCAGGGTATATTATGTTGAAGGTCTTGGACATAATCTATTTTCTGTCGGACAATTTTGTGACTCAGATTTAGAAGTGGCCTTCAGAAAACATACTTGCTTTGTTAGAGAACTTGATGGTGTGGAACTTCTCAGAGGAACTCGTGGTTCAAACCTATACACCATCTCTATCGAAGATATGATGAAATCTTCACCCATCTGCTTGCTGTCAAAGGCTTCCAAAACTAAGTCATGGCTATGGCACCGTCGTCTCAATCACTTGAACTTTGGTACCATAAACAATCTTTCCAGAAAGGACTTAGTAAGAGGATTACCCAGATTAAAGTATGAAAAATATCATCTTTGTTCAGCTTGCCAATTGGGAAAAAGCACAAAATATGCCCACAAACCAAAACCCACAAACTCAGTAATGGAAGTTCTTCATACCCTTCATATGGATCTGTGCGGACCAATGAGAGTGCAAACGATAAATGGGAAGAAATACATTCTAGTAGTTGTTGATGACTACTCTCGATTTACTTAGGTAAAGTTTTTGAGGACAAAGGATGAAACTCCAGATGTCATCATCAAACTTATCAAACAGCTTCAGGTTCGACTCAACAATATTGTTAGAATTGTTCGAACATACAATGGCACAGAGTTTGTTAACAAAGACTTAATTCAGTTTTATGAAAGTGTTGGAATTAGTCATCAAAGAAGTGTTCCACGAACTCCTCAACAGAACGGTGTAGTTGAAAGATGAAATCGAATTCTTGTGGAAGCCGCAAGAACAATGCTAATTTATTCAAAAGTTCTAATGTTTCTATGGGCTGAAGCCATTGCCACTGCTTGCTACACTCAAAATCGTTCCCTTATTCACACCTCTCATGGTAAAACTCCATATGAACTTGTCCATAAACGAAAACCTGATCTATCCTACCTTCATGTGTTTGGTGCTTTATGTTACCCAACTAATGACGGTCAAGATTTAGGTAACCTAAAAGCTAAAGCGGACATTGGAGTATTTGTAGGTTATGCACCAAACAGAAAAGGATATCGAATCTACAACAAGAGAACCCGAAATATCATGGAAACAATTCACGTTACGTTCGATGAGCTGACCGGTCAAATGGCTCCAGGACAATCCAGTTCTGGACCCGCTTTTCATCCTTCATCAAGTAGTCCTATCAGTTCTACCCTTGTTTCTAATCCCTCACCAGCAGCTCCTTATGTACCTCCTACAGAAAATGATTTGAAGAAATTATTTGATCCAATGTTTGATGAACACTATGAGCCAAGTGCTAATAATATGTTAGTTCCATCAACAGAGGCTGCCTCTATCCTTGTCAATGATGTTAACCCTTCAGTTTCAATGTCATTAAGTCAAGAAGCGCCTGCTGCTGATCACTCTGCTCATCAACAAATCATCTATCATCGAGTGTACACAATGGAAATTTTGCTGCTGTTACAGATGATGAAAACCCTTTTGCTCCTCTAGAAGATGAACCCTTTGAGAACATATTTGCTCCTGAATCATCATCAGAACCATCTTCATCAAGAGATATCGACTCTGCTACTTCAGTTCCTCAACAACAACCACATGAACACCTTAGAAAATGGACACATGATCATCCATTAGACAACATCATTGGAAACCTTTCTCGTCCAGTATCCACACGGAAACAACTTGCAACCGATGCCTTATGGTGCTTCTTCAACTCCGTACTCTCTAAGATCGAACCAAAAGAAGTGAAAACTGCCATGAATGAAGACAGCTGGTTCAATGCCATGCAAGAAGAAATTCATGAGTTTGATCGACTAGATGTATGGGAATTAGTACATGCTCCAGATTGTGCAATGATCATTGCTTTAAAGTGGATCTTCAAAGTAAAACTTGATGAGCATGGTGATGTTTTAAAGAACAAGGCTCGATTGGTTGCAAAAGGATACCGTCAAGAGGAGGGTATTGACTTTGAAGAATCATTTGCTCCAGTTGCTCGTATCGAGGCAATCAGAATCTTCTTGGCTAATGCTGCAAGTAAGAACATGGTAGTCTATCAGATGGATGTAAAGACGGATTTTCTTAACGGAGATCTTAAAGAAGACGTATACATTAGCCAACCTGAAGGCTTTGTGAATCCAGAGCATCCTACTCACGTTTATCGTTTGAAGAAGGCTCTTTACAGTTTGAAGCAAGCTCCAAGGGCTTGGTATGATACGCTATCAAAGTTTCTTATATCTACCGGATTCAGCAAAGGAGCAGTTGATCCGACATTGTTCACCAGAACGTCAGGCAAACATTTAATTCACGTTCAAATATATGTTGATGATATTATTTTTGCCTCGACTGACCCCAATGAATGTGACCGTTTTTCCAATGAAATGGGTTCCAAATTTCAAATGTCAATGATGGGACAAATGTCATTTTTCTTGGGATTACAGATTTCACAAAGTCCCGGAGGCATTTTTATAAATCAATCTAAATATGCAAATGAGATTTTAAAGAAATTTGGATTTGATTCTTGTGACCCTGTTGACACTCCCATGATAGAGCGTACTAAACTGGATGAGGACTACTCAGGGATCATGGTAGACCAAACAAAATATCGTAGTATGATTGGATCCCTGATGTACCTCACAGCCAGTAGACCAGACATTCTGTTCGCTGTTTGCATGTGTGCTAGATATCAGGCTAAGCCTACCAAAAAGCAACTTGAAGCGGTTAAACGGGTCTTTCGGTATCTCCAAGGAACCATCAATATGGGCCTTTGGTACCCGAAGGACTCCGGTATGTCACTAACAGCCTATGCAGATGCTGATCATGCAGGATGTCAAGATACACGTCAAAGTACGTCTGGAGGTGCTCAGTTTTTGGGTGATAAGCTTGTGAGCTGGTCTTCAAAGAAACAAATGAGTACTTGTATTTCCTCTACAGAGGATGAATACATATCCATGTCATCTTGTTGTGCTCAAATCCTATGGATGAGATCCCAATTATCTGACTATGGCTTTGAATTCAACAAAATTCCTCTGTACTGTGATAATAAAAGTGCTATTGATCTTTCATGCAACACCGTTCAACACTCAAGAGCAAAGCACATTGACATTCGACATCATTTCATCAAGGATCAAGTAGAAAACGGTGTGGTGGAACTCTATTTTGTGAGAACTGAATACCAATTAGCAGACATCTTCACCAAAGCTCTTTCTAGAGAACGTTTTGAGTTTATCCTCCCACGACTTGGTCTAAAGAGTCTTCAACCGGAAACACTCAAACGTCTTCAAGAGGAAGACAAGGAGTAAAGGTCTTTCTTCATCCATCTCTTGTAAATACTTATTTCGAAAAGCAAAATAGAAAATAATCTACCAAAAAAAAAAAAAAAATTGAAAATCTTGAAAAATTTAAAAAATACTGTCTTTTTGTCATGTTCTTCTCGATTCGATAATATCTATGGTATTTGTGTTGTCATTCAAAGAATGACACGGGACTTTAGATGTTGTTCGAATGTTAAAAAGAAATGGGAGAAAGTGAAATATATGGTTTATTGACATTCCAGGCAGTAACCCATTTTTTCAAAGAAAGAACAGAGCAATGCTTTTTCTTGTTTTTCAAAACTCATGCTCTGATTCTATAAACAATTACTTACTATCTAATGAAAACTAATTGCTTTGAAAAATAACTCGGACTCGATTTTTGAAAATCATCTAGACTTAACGTTTGTCAAAAATATCTATCTCTCAATCAGCAACTTATGTCATTGATTGAGGGGGAGAATGATTTCAATTGAAATCAAAAGGTTATTTATCATACAATTATTTTCAAAAGATAATCATGCATGTTTAATCAATGGACTTTAAAGTCTCAAAATCTGATCCTTATTAGTTAAAATGTTTTCATAATCAAGTCACAATTTTCCTCAAAAGCTTTCAAAAATCAATTTAAATCTACAGAGATCACAAATCTCAAATGATTTGAAAATTGTGCTCGGGGGAGAATTTGTGATTTAAATTGGATTTAAACTGATAATTCGATAAATGGTTTCACAAGTGTTTAGCAAGCTTTCCTCCCCACATGTGCCAAACAATTTCAAATCTTCCATGCACATGTTGAGGGGGAGCATCCTTTTAAAACCACAAAGAATTGAAACGTGATTGATTTGTCTCTAAGTGCAGGTTCCTTCTAATATGTGCAAAACTCTTTGAAACCTCGAGGCACATATTAAGGGGGAGCAAACTTATGAAAACCTCATCCTTCCTCAATATGTTTTATATACTTGATTTGATCAAGGGAAGTGATGTTGATATCTCTTAGAAAATGGTAATCAAAGAAGTTAATTCTTCCTCTTGCCTCCATGTGCTAAAACGATTTCTAATACATGATGCACATGTTGAGGGGGAGCTCTTTTTCTAAAAATATCAAAAACAATTCAGGTACAAAATGCTTTGATAATATATCACAAGTATCTGGATTGATTTTCAAATGGTTTTCAATTGGTTCCAACGGCAGATAAACATTACCAAATAGACCGACCAAATTTACTTTATGTATGGTGATATAAGGATGGTTAGGTTAGGTATTCGTTCCCACGATCCGCCAGAATCGGATGGATCTACCCAGGGACAATCCACTAGATAGTGTAGAGTCCTTAGGTATGATGAAAAAAGGAGAAAAGTGAGATATGGGAAGAGTGCGGACTGAGATAGAGCTAGAACTAGAATAAACCCAACAAGGTTCTAGTTATGAAATCTCGGTAAGCACTGAAGAGGTTGAAGAATGAAAAAGAATTGAATGTGAATAGGGGTGAAAAGAAATATCCGTCCATTAATTCAACCTTAGGGCAGTAACCGGGTTCAATACATATGCTACTAAAAAGAAATATCCCTCCAAGACGTCATGATGCACTGCACTACAACTTCCCAAACCACTCAAGTTCCTCTTAAAAGGGCTTGTTTCATTCTCACGGGGAACCTACATTATCTATCGACTTTCTCTTAGAGTTTGTTGATATTGAAGAAGGAGACCCTCTCCCTAGTCTCCGGCATAGGAAACCAAATGTGCACAATTAAGTCTAGAGCCACGAAATCATCAAATAAATCTCATTAGGACACTGTCAATGAAGACTCTCTATTTCAGACAATGTGGAAAGAGAGATTATATCTTATGAGTCCTACGCATTATCCTTGTGGTATTGCCAGAACATCTGAGTGATATGATAACATATTCATAATGAAGATGGAAAGCCTTCTGGAGCCAACATCAAATAAGCTCCTGGTGGGTGGCATGTGAGATCTATCCAATAGATCAACCATGTGACAACTGAGCAGAAACAAAGGGGCGATTCAATCTTTTGAATCAATCCTAGTTCAGGTTATGGATTGACGGATACCTTTGAAAAACCGGACGTTGTGCTTAAAAACTCTTTTCTTTAGCACATCGACTGTGTACTAATATTTCAAAATAAAAGGTGTTTATGATTGATAATTGATTTTCATTAAAACATTCGTTGTATTGCAAAAACAATTTCTATTGAGCGGTACACGATTGTTTTTCAAATCTCTTTTCATCAATCAGTGAATCTCAATTCGCTGGTTTACTCACTCCGTGTTGTCTTCTTTGAGACGTTCCGGTTTGAGAACAGCTAGAGCAGCTGCGAAACCCTGTCAAGGAAATTCTTCAGAATTATACCTGATCACAGGCAATACTTGTACTGATCAACGGGGAACCATGGGCCGTGTACCTCAATTCAATGAAAGTGATCAAAGACACTTTTGTGCGCTTTATTGCTAACTGTTGTATGCAGGTACGCCCGACGTTTGCAGCTGATCAGAATAAAGCGGTCAATCCATAGCCGCATGCTCACACTACACATTCATCTCTAAAGAAATCATGAAAAGTGCATCAACGACTCTGATATTTTCACTCCATGCTTCTGCTACGCTGCTGCAAATATCATGAATCAACTAAAGCTTCCGCTACTCTGATAAGAAGAAATCATGATCCAGAAAGTGAGCATGTCGGTCCAAATGTCACAACATCACATAATACCAACACCACAATGGAAGAGTCAGAGATTTATGTCAGCTGATGATCTCAATGCTGGCTCAAAACTCATTATCACGTGGATCAGTTTAAGACCTCCACATTGATTATCCAAACATGCAATAATGAAGAATCAATGACTACGAGCTACAGAGCAAAGAACATTAACAAGAAACAAAGAACAATCTAAGTGTAATATCTGTTTGTATTCTATGTATTTTTGAGGTGACCTCCCTTAGGGGGAGATTGTTAGGATTTAGTAAATCCATTTATTAAAGAGTCGGCCACCTCAAGTATATGTAATCGTTAGAAAGCTCGTAGTCGTAGATTATTTAATGTTAAGTAGTTTTTAGTTAAGTAACACCGTGGAGGATGGACGGGTCTTTACCCACTGTATGCCTGATCCACAGCCCGTAGGTGGCGATTTGTGTAAGACTATAAATACTCTCTGTTAATACAAATAAGCCGTGAAAACGTTTATTTATATTTTACGATCTTCTAATGTTTTGTCGATAACAAATATAAAATCATTTTAACGAAACAAATATAGTACGTAAATAGCTTGAGTTAATAGTTTTCTAAACACACTTACGCTTTCACATAAAACACTAAAACAAGTATAAGTGTTTCTATGGTTTAGATACATATGTACAACAACTAGTGTTTACATATTGGGTTAAACATATACTTAAACTAAGTATACTAAAATGGGTAAAAACTAAGTGTATGCTAAATTGGGTAAATACAAGTATATATAAAAAGGGTAAATACTAGCAAATGGTTTTGACCCATAACCCATGGTTTTATATATACCACTTAACCAAGTACATTGTATCTAGAATGAAAACCATGAATCAACCCATAACCCATGACCCATGACCCATAAACAAAAATACCCATGGGCAAAGAGGAGCGGACCACGGATCCCTAGCTTTGTGCTAGCCGGATCCCTTGTGGTAGGGATCCGTGGGATCCGGGGAAACAGAAGAGAATTTTCTCTATAAATAGAGAGCCATTTCTTCCTCTCTATGTGTGCTTTTCATATAAACTTTCCCAAAGTATTTTAACCCTCTAACCTCAGATCTAAGTGATCTATGTAGTTTGTCTTTTGTTTTTTGTGTGATCTTCTAGGTTCCTCTTAAAGGAAAGATCACCACTTCTTGAAGACGTGCAAGCTCAAGTCCATGAGTTGCCATGCTTCGTCATCATCAAGACAACGAAGGTTCTCTTGTTGATAGATCTACCTTTCTCCATAGACGTTGGGTTGAAGGCATTAGTGAAGAATGCCGAAAATATAAAGATGCAAGCATTAGTGAAAGATGCTCATCATTCGTGTCAAGGCATTAGTGAAGAATGCTAAAGGTGTCAAGACGAAGGCATTAGTAAAGGATGCCAAGCGTTGAGTCAAAGGCATTAGTGAAGGATGCCAAAGAATCAAATCAAGTAGCATTTGGGAAGAATGCTTAGGTCGTATAATCGATGAGGTGCATCGTTATACATATAAGTATTTGTTTATTTACAAGGATGGTGATATCCTTGATGGTGTTGTAACAAGGAGTAGATCTCTTTGAGAATAGGTGTTGTGTCGTGAAGGTCTAGTTCACCCAAGGTGTGAAAGAACTAGGTACTTAGCCTAGTACCTAATAAAGGGTAGGCGACGTTGTGATAGAACTCGGTGGTTAGCCTAGCACCGTATAAAGGGTAGGCGACGTTGTGTTAGGTGTGGTTCGCCTTGGTGTGAAAGAACTCGGTATTTAGCTTTGTACCGGAAAAAGGTTAAGCGACGTTGTGAAGGCTTCTCCGCCATAAGGAGTTGGTGTAGTGTTTACGAACTCTCGAGTAGGTGACTCGGGGAGTGGAGTAGGGCAAGGAAGGTGTCCTTGTAGCCGAACCACTATAAATACTTGTGTCGTGGTGATGTGCTTCTTACTCTTTATCTTTCGTTACACGTTTATATATCTATCTATCAACGTCCAACATAAACAATCAAATAGATTGACATAAGTCGATCTAAATATTTAAAAGGAAGTTTTAAATTGGTAAAACTATTCAACCCCCCCTTCTAGTTTCCACAATTGGCATCAGAGCTTCGTTACCAAGTTTCTTAAAGTATGTTGTACTTTAAAGACTTGATACGATCCGTGTATGTTTGAAAACTACAAAGAAGGATTTTTTTTTAGATCATATTTTCGTTTAAATCATTTTGTTGGACATTGATAGATCACTCTAACAACTTTTGTTTTCAAGAAATCTTCATACTAGAATCTCTCCATAATCTTCATTCAAAGAATAAAGAAGACAACATTCAAGGAAGGATCTATAAAGTAATCACTACTTACGTACACCAAGTACAAAGGATTAATTTAAAAGGTCATGAAGTACTTTTGGTATTAAGCCAAACCAAGAAGCATAGAGGTATGTTTTACCTTTCATTAGATAGGTTACATGAGTTCAATTTATTTCTTAGTTTAACAATCACTAGCATCGTTAGAAGTCTCTTTCGTCACTTCTCCGTCTTTTTCATCATCAGGAATAGTATTCCTTTTGATTCATCAAACTAACGCCGTCGTCACATATGAACCCTCGATATGTGATTCATCAAAAGCCGTCATCCAAAAACAATCTTCATCTTAATACCTCCAAACTATTTTTGTAAGCTAATTTATAAGCCTACTACAAAAATAATGCCAAACAACCCTTTTTCTGTTCACAGTAGCCGGATCCCTCTAGTTGTACTAGCCGGATCCCAAATTCAAAGGATCCGGGGGAACCGTGGAACAGAACTCAGCTATACGCTTTCAAAATTTCAACACTGATTACTTTCCCTCTATTCACACAAAAACAAAAACGACCAAGCTACTGAATTAATCCTCATTGGCTTCCATAAATTCAAGTATTCTTTCCTAGAACACCATTGTAAGTAACTACATTTACTTGTTCTAATTTTCATCATCTTAATTCAAGGGTTTATGGTTTCTTAATTTCTAATCAATTAATTAGGGTTTTTCAAATTAATCATGAAAAGGTGTTTTAAATCACATTGTGTTCACAACATTGTTAATACAACTTAAAACCATAAACCCATATCAACCAATCTAACCTAACTAAAAAACTTGTATTTTAACCATGCCCAAAGCCACTCAACAAGATCATCATGACACCGTCCATTACCTTACTCATTACTATCGTAAAAGGGGTCTGACCAAAACTAACCGTAAAATTTTCAAAAGTCTCACAAAACGACTTATTCACGAAGGTCGTGTAGTCAAGGAATGTTTCCTTGAAGATACCGACGTCCGTCAAATTTTCTCGACAATCAACTTTGATTTTCTTCTTGACATTGATGAACAAATTTGTCCGGTTTTCATTTTTGAGTTTTACAAAAGCTTTAGGATCATTAGAAACACTGATAATAGCATCTCAATCGCCTTTATCATCAACACACAAAACTTTACTCTTCCTCTCAACACTTTTGCTCAAATTCTTCGCATTCCGTGTGAAGGAATTTGTATGTACTCTCAAGATTGGGCAATTAACGCTCAAAACCTTGCACTTGATCCTAAGCCTCTTTACAACACTCCTCTCGACAATCCCGAAACCATTCGTGATACTATCTTTAAAATTAGGACTGACCAATCCCGTTACGATCGTAACAAAAAGTTCATTCACCGTGATCCCTTTAAAATGGAACTTTTCGAAATGCATCCCATGTTTAGAAAATGGGAAGAAATCCTTAGGGAAAACATCATTAGCCTAGTTGGAAACAAAGATCATCCAAACGCATGCCTTGTGCAAATGATCTATTGTCTTACTCACCAAAGGCCATTTAATCTTGCCTATTACATGGTAAGGAGAATGGCTGGGGTATTCAAAGCTTCCAACATGGTACTTCCATACGGTATGCTCCTAACATGACTTTGTAAGTATGTTAGTGCATTGCAACCATCCCCTATCAACGATGATCATTACCTCTCCGATCACGTCATGGTACCTCTTACCAAACAACCCTCTAAACGATTCATGGTCAATGGAGAGAAACCTGAAGCTCTCTCGGACTCCTCGGCCGGAGAAGAAGAAGAAGAAGATGAGGAAGACATCGACCCCGTATCAAACATCAAATTGGAAATCCTTGAATACCACGAACAACTTCCAACCATTTCAAACGAGACCGCAGAATTTAAACAAATAAGAGGCATGATTCAAAACCTCGCTTACAACCTCACTAAGCCGTCAAAAAGGAAAAGGAAGAATTGACGAAAGAGACAATAGGAATGTGCTTAGTTTCATTTAATTTTATGTTTGAATGATTTCTCTTTAGTATTTTTTAGCTTATGGTATTTTGGATTTGGTAACTTTATCTTATAAGTGATGTTTTATGGTGTCTTGCTTGTTCCTATTGCTTGTTTTATAGATTTAAATAGTGTACAAAATCTGCACATCATCTTTGTGTAGGTTCTGTGTTAGTTCTGATCTGCAGATGCCGGATCCCTAGGATTAGCCTAGCCGGATCCTTCCCTTGAAGGAACCGTGGGATCCGTGACATCAGATCAACATTGCAGCATTCAGCACATCAAAACTGCTTTCTAGATAACATCACATTAGCTTGGTATATGTTTCTTGAACCCAACTAAGTCCACTTCAAGGATGAGAAAGGCTTAGACTCACTAAAGGCTTACTTAAGATCTTAGTCTAATTTTATCAACACATCTAAAACTCACCATATTTTCGCTTCAACTACTCACAAACTATTTCTCACCTCTCAAAACACTTTAAGAAATCAAGCTAAACAACTTTAGGAAATTGCTTTTAGTCTTTTATATCTCAAGGTAAGACAAAAATTAGTTTTTCAATTCTTGAAATTTTTTAAGAATTTTTCTTAATATCACCTCAAGCTAAAACCTGATCACTAGGATCATTTATTATGACTTGACATCCTCATAACTCTTAGTGTTATCCTTGGACATCCATTGGTAGTCTTCTTGTCCCATCCTTCTTCCATAAAAAGCAATCTTTTGCTATAACACTTATTACCTCTAATCATTCAAGTACCCCTTCATCCTAAACCCTTAGGAGAACTGAAACACTCAAAATGAGATAAGCCTTAGCTCCCAGAAGCCTCATTACAAAACTGTCATAACTGCTGAGAGCCGGATCCCTAGGATTAGCCTAGCCGGATCCTTTCAAGGAGAGAACCGTGGGATCCGGGTGACAGTGAATGCCACACATAGCTAAAACAATCATTTCAACTTATTTTCCTAACTCAAACACTCCATCTCATCTTAAATGAGTTCATAGATCAGTGAAACTTTGAATCTCAACCTTGTGCATGTCCATCATCACATTTCCAAGAACATTAGTGGATTAAGTCTTAAATGCAATTGCAAAGTTCTTCCCTTTATAACCCACATTGCCAAGAACACTTTAGTCATCAAACACAAACATAATTATCAGCAATTACAACCATCCTCCTTAGTCATCTCATCATGAGAAAAGCTCCTAGTGCTTACTCATCCACTCAAAAACCACCTAAGAAACTTGCTAGAATCATACACGAAGTTTCCTCAACCGAATCATCTCCGGTTAAGTCCACCTATGCTAAAATTTCTCCTACACCAAGGAAACCAATCAAACTAATTCCCAAGAAGAGTGTTCTCACTAAGACTTCATCACCAAATTCTATTATACCAAACATACCCTCCACAACTCAACCTATTTCATTAATACCTAGAGCCACCTCTCAATCATCTCCACACTCTCACAATGTAGAAGATTTACCCTCTTGGCCATCTCATCTTTCACCATTACCAACTAATTCACTTGAAAAGATTGAGCAACAAAATCAATGTGTTGAATCAACACTTGATCCAAAAGCAAACTCTATTATTCCTCCCAATAGTCCATTTTGGATTATGAGAAGACATCAATGGCAACAACCCGATCAAATGGAAGTTGATGCTTCTTTACCTCTACCCTCAAACATTGTTGACCCTCCACTTAATGAGCCTCCACCAAATCCTTTTTCATTTGAAGATCCTCAACCCACTTCACTTGAACTTTCACCTCAAGAAACCCAAAACCATGACAAGGATTGCTATCATTGTAAACATGTTGAAAAGTTGATACATGAACTACGTGAAGAGCAACGTTTCATGTTTTATCACCTCCTCGAACGTTTCGAAGAGGTTAACAAGCCTAAACTACAATAAGCATCACATTCTAAAGATCAAACTTAGAACATTTAGGAAACCTTTCTCATCCTTGATCATCATTAAGCTTTTAGTCGAATCTTAAGCTTGGGTTAACTTATTAGTATTAATAGCATCTATTTGGCTAGTTTATTCTCTTAGTTTTTAGAGATTTGGTTGTGTATCTCTTGTTTTATTGAATGAATACTTTTATGCCATGATTATTATGTGTGTTGTGCTTGTTATATTGTACTTTTATCTCATTCCCTCTAGTAGCACTCCTTGACATTTCTTCACTGCTGAAGAAACTGTAACAGATAGCCGGATCCCTTCCAGATAACTAGACGGATCCCTCCTTGAAGGGAACCGTGGGATCCGTGGTACAGAAGCACAAATTTCTACTAACTTGAGTCTCTTTTGCAGGAAATTATGCACTATACTCTTGTTTTTCTAACCTTTGTTTTGTAGTTTTTCAAAATACACATGAAAATATTGACACCATAAAGCTAGGGGGAGCTTTATGTCAAACGACATTGCAAAATCACTTGCAAACTTAATCCAATTTTTGGGTTACACTTCATGATGCCCCATGCTTCTGCTACGCTGGTGCAAATATCATGAATCAACTAAAGCTTCCGCTACTCTGATAAGAAGAAATCATGATCCAGAAAGTGAGCATGTCGGTCCAAATGTCACAACATCACATAATACCAACACCACAATGGAAGAGTCAGAGATTTATGTCAGCTGATGATCTCAATGCTGGCTCAAAACTCATTATCACGTGGATCAGTTTAAGACCTCCACATTGATTATCCAAACATGCAATAATGAAGAATCAATGACTACGAGCTACAGAGCAAAGAACATTAACAAGAAACAAAGAACAATCTAAGTGTAATATCTGTTTGTATTCTATGTATTTTTGAGGTAACCTCCCTTAGGGGGAGATTGTTAGGATTTAGTAAATCCATTTATTAAAGAGTCGGCCACCTCAAGTATATGTAATCATTAGAAAGCTCGTAGTCGTAGATTATTTAATGTTAAGTAGTTTTTAGTTAAGTAACACCGTGGAGGATGGACGGGTCTTTACCCACTGTATGCCTGATCCACAGCCCGTAGGTGGCGATTTGTGTAAGACTATAAATACTCTCTGTTAATACAAATAAGCCGTGAAAACGTTTATTTATATTTTACGATCTTCTAATGTTTTGTCGATAACAAATATAAAATCATTTTAACGAAACAAATATAGTACGTAAATAGCTTGAGTTAATAGTTTTCTAAACACACTTACGCTTTCACATAAAACACTAAAACAAGTATAAGTGTTTCTATGGTTTAGATACATATGTACAACAACTAGTGTTTACATATTGGGTTAAACATATACTTAAACTAAGTATACTAAAATGGGTAAAAACTAAGTGTATGCTAAATTGGGTAAATACAAGTATATATAAAAAGGGTAAATACTAGCAAATGGTTTTGACCCATAACCCATGGTTTTATATATACCACTTAACCAAGTACATTGTATCTAGAATGAAAACCATGAATCAACCCATAACCCATGACCCATGACCCATAAACAAAAATACCCATGGGCAAAGAGGAGCGGACCACGGATCCCTAGCTTTGTGCTAGCCGGATCCCTTGTGGTAGGGATCCGTGGGATCCGGGGAAACAGAAGAGAATTTTCTCTATAAATAGAGAGCCATTTCTTCCTCTCTATGTGTGCTTTTCATATAAACTTTCCCAAAGTATTTTAACCCTCTAACCTCAGATCTAAGTGATCTATGTAGTTTGTCTTTTGTTTTTTGTGTGATCTTCTAGGTTCCTCTTAAAGGAAAGATCACCACTTCTTGAAGACGTGCAAGCTCAAGTCCATGAGTTGCCATGCTTCGTCATCATCAAGACAACGAAGGTTCTCTTGTTGATAGATCTACCTTTCTCCATAGACGTTGGGTTGAAGGCATTAATGAAGAATGCCGAAAATATAAAGATGCAAGCATTAGTGAAAGATGCTCATCATTCGTGTCAAGGCATTAGTGAAGAATGCTAAAGGTGTCAAGACGAAGGCATTAGTGAAGGATGCCAAGCGTTGAGTCAAAGGCATTAGTGAAGGATGCCAAAGAATCAAATCAAGTAGCATTTGGGAAGAATGCTTAGGTCGTATAATCGATGAGGTGCATCGTTATACATATAAGTATTTGTTTATTTACAAGGATGGTGATATCCTTGATGGTGTTGTAACAAGGAGTAGATCTCTTTGAGAATAGGTGTTGTGTCGTGAAGGTCTAGTTCACCCAAGGTGTGAAAGAACTAGGTACTTAGCTTAGTACCTAATAAAGGGTAGGTGACGTTGTGATAGGATTAGTTCTCCTAAGGTGTGAAAGAACTCGGTGGTTAGCCTAGCACCGTATAAAGGGTATGCGACGTTGTGTTAGGTGTGGTTCGCCTTGGTGTGAAAGAACTCGGTATATAGCTTTGTACCGGAAAAAGGTTAAGCGATGTTGTGAAGGCTTCTCCGCCAAAAGGAGTTGGTGTAGTGTTTACGAACTCTCGAGTAGGTGACTCGGGGAGTGGAGTAGGGCAAGGAAGGTGTCCTTGTAGCCGAACCACTATAAATACTGGTGATGTGCTTCTTACTCTTTATCTTTCATTACACGTTTATATATATATCTATCAACGTCCAACATAAACAATCAAATAGATTGACATAAGTCGATCTAAATATTTAAAAGGAAGTTTTAAATTGGTAAAACTGTTCAACCCCCCCTTCTAGTTTTCCACACTCTCTACCTCCCAAGGTAGAGAGTTGGAGCTCATAATAATACTTTCATTTTCTCTCACTAAGTTCCCAAACCTCTAACTCTTTCTCTCTCTAAAACCTCATCTTGTACGACTCTTTTGATAGTGATATGATGTATTTTTGAAATCCAATATGTTACAGAAAGAATGACAAGAAGGGCAAAGGGAAGTCTGTTTACCTTGCTCCTAAAGTTGCAATTGTGAAACAGAAGTTCCAAGGGGTGTGTTTTAATTGTGACCAGCCAGGTCACCATGCTGCTAACTGTAAGATGCCGAAGCGGGTGACTCCATGCCAGGCTAATATGGTGAATGAAGATGTGGACATGATTGTTATGGTGTCTGATGTCATTGCCATGATCTCTGAAGTTAACCTGGTAGGTTCCAACAACAGGGAATGATGGGTGGATACTGGGGCTACCCGTCATGTGTGTGCTGATAAGAGTATGTTTCACTCTTTCAGAGCGGTTGATAGTGGAGAGAAGTTGTACATGGGCAACTCTGCAACTGCTGAGATCAAGGGCGAAGGAGATGTAATCTTGAAGATGACATGCCGAGAAAGAGCTCAAGTTGACTAATGTCTTGTATGTTCTAGAGATTCGCAAGAATCTTGTGTCTGGTTGGCTGTTGAACAAGTTTGGTTTTTGTCTTGTTTTTTAGTCTGATAAGTTTGTTCTTTCTAAGAATCAAGTGTATGTTGGTAGGGGATATGCCCTGAATGGTATGTTTAAACTCAATGTAATGGTTGTTAAGAATGATATCAATAAAATGAATTCTTTTGCTTACTTGATTGAGTCTTCTAATATGTGGCATGGCCGTCTTGGACATGTAAATTTTAATTCAATGCGTCGTTTGATTAAATTTAATTGCATACCTAATTTCCATATTGACTCAAAATATAAATGTGAAACTTGTGTTGAGGCCAAACTTACAAGATCATCTTTCAAATCGGTTGAACGAAAAACCGAACCACTTGATATGATACACACTGACATATGTGATTTGAAATCACTACCACAAAAGGTGGCAATAAGTACTTTATCACGTTATTGATGATTGTACAAAGTATTGCTATGTTTACTTACTGAAAAGTAAAGATGAAGCTATAGACAAGTTTGTTCTATACAAAAACGAAGTTGAGAATCAACTTAGTAAGAAAATCAAGGTGGTCCGAAGTGATAGAGGAGGTGAATATGTGTCTCCATTCACTGACCTATGTGCAAAACATGGAATTAGACACGAGTTCACTGCTCCCTATTCACCTCAGCAGAACGGTATTGCCGAAAGGAAGAACCGTACCTTGAAAGAAATGGTTAATGCCATGTTGATAAGTTCTGGTCTAAGCCAGGACATGTGGGGGGAAGCCATTCTAACGCCTATTTATCTTTTAAATAAGATACCTCGTATGGAAAAAGAAGAGACCCCTTATGAATTATGGATGGGAAGAAAACCATCATATTAGTACTTACGAGTATGGGGGTGTCTAGAAAAGGTAGCTATACCGACTCCTAAGGCCCAAAAGATTGGACCTAAATCTATGGATTGTATATTCATCGGATATGCTAAGAATAGCAGTGCTTATCGTTTCATTGTACATGATTCGAAAAATCCAAATATACAAAAGGGTACATTAATGGAATCAAGGAATGCTTCATTCTTTGAAACTATATTTCCTTGTTTAACGAAGGAAACTGGAAATTCATCTAGAATAGATGAAGAAGTTGTCCAAGATAAGAGACAACGAGATGATAATGATCTCCAAGATGAGAGACAAGATCAAACTGAGAAAGAAGAGGATGAACCTAGAAGAAGCAAAAGGGCAAGAACCGAGAAATCGTTTGGACCCGATTTTGTTTCTTTTATGGTTGAAAACAAACCTACTTCATACCGAGAAGCGATTACTTCCTCAGAAGGGCCTCAATGGAAAGAAGCCATTAAAAGTGAAATAGATTCTATTTTACAAAACCATACTTGGGAGCTCGTGGATTTACCTCCTGGTTGTAAACCACTAGGCTATAAATGGATCTTCAAGAAGAAGATGAAAGCCGATGGCAACATTGACAAGTATAAAGCAAGATTAGTAATCAAAGGATTTAGACAACGAGAAGGTCTTGATTACTTTGATACATATTTTCCTGTTACACGAATAACTTCGATTAGGATGATACTTGTTATTGCCGCTTTAAGAAATTTGGAAGTTCACCAAATGGATGTGAAAACGGCATTTCTAAACGGAGATTTAGAAGAAGAAATCTACATGAACCAACCTGAGGGTTTCATGGCTCCTGGACAAGAGAACAAAGTTTGTAGGCTTGTTAAGTCATTATATGGCTTAAAGCAAGCTCCCAAACAATGGCATCAAAAATTTGACCACGCCATGCTAGAGAGTGGATTCAAAATTAATGAATGCGACAAATGTGTTTATGTCAAAGACACAAATAGTGGATATGTAATATTGTGTTTATATGTTGATGATATGCTTATCGTTGGCAATAACGACAAGATGATCAAATCTACTAAAGACATGTTGAAATCAAAGTTTGACATGAAGGATATGGGTTTGGCTGATGTGATCCTTGGAATAAAGATCATACGAACTCAAAATGGACCTGTGTTAAGTCAAGCACATTATGTGGACAAAATTCTTAATACTCATAATGCGGGGGATTCCGGCCTAGCTAGAACTCCAATTGACACCAGTAAGCATCTATCTAAAAATAGAGGCTTAGGTGTTGCCCAATTAGACTATTCAAGAATTATTAGCATGTTAATGTACTTAATGACAGGTACCCGACCTGACTTAGTATATGCTGTTAGCAGGCTAAGTAGGTATACTAGTAACCCAAGCTATGCACATTGGGCAGCTATGACTAGGGTACTTCACTATTTGAGATACAGTCGCGATTATGGGCTGCATTATGATCGATATCTAGTTGTTATCGAATGATACAGTGATGCAAATTGGATATCTGACATAAAGGATTATAGATCGACTAGTGGATATGTGTTTACACTAGGAGGGGCGGCTATATCTTGGAAGTCTTCAAAGCAAACTGTTATAGCTAAGTCCACGATGGAATCAAAATTTATCGCGTTAGATAAATGCGGACAAGAGGCGGAATGGCTACGTCAATTCGTAGAGGACATACCAAGGTGGCCTAAACCGGTAACGGCCATTAGTATACATTGTGATAGTCAATCGGCAATTGGCAGAGCTCATAGCATAATGTATAATGGAAAGTCCAGACATATCTGTCGTCGACATAATTCGATACGACAACTACTCTCAACAGGAGTTATGTCAATTGACTATGTGAAGTCAAAGGATAACATCGCGGATCCGCTTACGAAAGGCTTAAGCAGAGAGTTAGTTAGTAAGTCGTCTAAAGGAATGGGACTAAAGCCCTTGAAGGAATGAGTTTCTATGAAGGAAAACCTAACCCAGTTGACTGGAGATCCCAAGATCTGGGTTCAATAGGACAACCTAATCATAGAAATGTGGGGGAAGTCACGTCAATGTGGGGGAGTTACTAAATATTATAACTTCCTAGTCCATTCCTATAACAAAAGTGACTTGTTGAGAGGTTAAACATATGGCTTTAATGATTCAGGATGAAATCATAAAGCATAATGATTCAAGATGAAATCACAAAACATATGTTTTTAATGATTCAAGATGAAATCACCTATGTGAGAGAGAAGTGGGGTCGCTTCGAAGGGAAATGTGGGGGCGCAATTCCTAAGAGCTCTTCCAGAACCAGGCTAGTGTTCATGACCATAACGAACACGACTATGAGGACTTGACAATGTCAAGGATAGTCTTGTGTGAAGTGTAATGTCGTCTTCGTAAACAGAGGATGAGTTCAAGGACATCACGTCTACTCAGATCTAGGAGACTAAGTGCATCTCACAAGGGAAGGTTCAAAGGATTACACCTACCTATCCTATGCAAGACTTAACCGCAGAAATTTCACCGAAACTTTCGTGTGTTTTCGACCGATCTCCATTCATGTGGGGGATTGTTGGAAAATTGGTTTTGCAAAATGAGTTTTTGCAAATTTTAGACACTATTTAATATATGTATATGTTATATATATTTATATTTCTTAGTAGCTTTGCGTTCTCCTTGACGAGAGCTTCGCAATGAGCTAAAGAGTGTCAAAAATAGAGTTGATATGGATGAGATATCGTGTCTCAAAGTGAGGCACGTGAAACACAATAAATTGGAAAAAGTTTATGTATCCCACATCGCCCAAAACAAGAAGTGAATGCTTGTTTATAAGGAAATTATAGTATGGCTATCAAATTCCTTTAGGTTGGTTATGCTCCCACTCCTACGTGCGCGCGCGCAGGGGGCTCTGTTGTAAAAATCGGTCCAGGCGGCCGATTAATCCCCGCATAATCGCTGATCGCTCACTAAGCGCCTTGATTTATCATAATCGGCCTATTTAATCGGTTTGGTCAAAGATCGCTTAAAAATCGGTCAACGAACCGATTAATCGGACAAAATCAAACAAAATCGCTTAGAAATCGGTCAACAAAATTGCTTAAAAATCAGACAAAATTGCTTAAAAATCGATTAACAAACTGATTAATCGGTCAAGGATCGCTTAAAAATGGTCAACAAACCGAGTAATATCTATGTTTGACTTTGAACTTTGAAGAATTATGTATTATGTTTATATTTGAACACTTGAAATATTTGAACTTTGATGCACTATGCTTATCTCATACATATAATATAATAATATAATATCTAAAATTACAATTTTGTGCATAAAAATTCCAATCCGATTAATCCCCGCCTAACCGATTAATCGCTAGGCCCTACCCGACCGCCTCACTAGCGCCTAGCGATTTTTACAACCTTGGCAGGGGGGGTGCAGAAAATGGGATTTCCGGGCCAATCATACGGGCCCGCGCGACCTGCGGACACGAATGCAGCTCCGAAGCCTCGCATACGTGCGTAACTTTTTGCTGCAGTTTCGAGTTTCTTTTTCCAGAATTTTCTGTAAATTTATTTTCGGAATAGATTTAAACTTATCAAGTAAGTTTACAGAAACCGGGTTGTGTTTTTAAAAGATATGCAAATCAGTTTTGTGTATTAAAAAGATTTGCGAATCTGTTTTAGAAATAACAGATTTTCGTTTATACGGCTGATATATTGTCTTGGAGGACAAGTTTAGTCTTCACTATAAATAAAGCCATATGTCTCATTCGTTTTACACATTCAGAAAAATACAGCTCCTTACCAGACGAGTTCCAGCGATTCTTCGATCAGAAACACACAAGTTTTTCAGCGATCTTTCAGGCAAGTTTGTCAGGTCCGGCTGTGCAACAGTTTTGAACGTTGTACCCTGGGAAACAGACGGCGAATCTGTTTTAAGGGAATCGTGTTAAACAGGAGCCTCGTTTCACGACCTTTTTACTGCTTTCATTTAATTATCTATATAGAGTCTGTCTTCTGCTTCTACCATTTTCTGTTTGTGTTTAGTTTTCTGTTTTACATTCTGTTATTTAATAATTGTAATCTGATTTATTATTTTAATAAAATTGTACACAGTTTACCACAAGAAAACATGTAATTGTTGAAGCTAAACATCAAGTGTCAACCCCAGAATCACATCAAATGTAGTAACGGTTTCTTTATTCTTCATGCTTTATGTGTAGGGTTTTAATTTGCTAATCATAGGACACGTGTTAAGTAACGTATAGTTAACCAAACAGGCTCGTGACCAACGAACTTATCGTACGAGAAACAATCTCACCTTCTAAAAGACTAATTAACTAACCTCATGTACCTTATAAAAAGAATATCTTTTTATAGTCTCTCTCCAACACTTTCAGAAACAATTATTCCATACTTTTAACAAATATACCTTATACTAAATTTAAAATATAATCTCATTAAGTTAAACATGGATTATACTATGAGTTATCCAATGGTTGAATTGAAGATGTGGTTTCCTAAACTTATACAACGTTAGATATTTACACTTAATATACAAATCCCTATATATACAATAATATTCAATCTTCTTCATAGGCGACGATTTCGGTTTCTTTTTGTTAAGGTACAGGCGAACATGCCTGCTTATAATGGATACCCCTTTCCCGATCCACCTCACGATCTTGTCTACCTCCCTAATGTTGAAAATCTCAAGCCTATCGATGGTAAAACTGACATGCCTGTTCGTTTTTATTCATGCAGCCTTGGGAAAATCGATGATATGATCCTGAGAAATATGTTGAGTTGAGGCGAGAACTCGATCCTCTCCCATATCCATTAATATGGTATGTTCATAACCACCAAGTAGTTATTGTTAACGGATTTGATCTTGCCGCTTACCGATCCTACAATGGATTGCCAGGAGTACTCCCGAATGAGTTTAAATTTCGATTTTCTCCTTATGATGAGCTCTATCCCTATAGGTCTCCCAATCGGGATCTAAACCCCCGTTGCTATATGACTAAAGAAGAATCACTTGGCCATGCACTGAAGATGTTGATCGCCACCAAGAGTAAGATCATATCAAATGATTTAGAATACTGGCTAACCAATGTCACTTGGTATAGTAAGAAGGAAGGTGAAGAAGTTTGCGGCTTTGCGCCATATGTCTAAAGGATTTCAAATTAAAAGATGATTTAAGAGTGCTTAATTGTGAACATTATTATCACGTGAGTTGCATCAAGGAATGGCTGACATGGAAAAATCAATGCCCTCTTTGTAGAAAACAAGGCTATATCCTCCGGGAGTGGCGTAGCTACATGGAGGCCTTGGTAGGCCATGTCCCATTCAGTAAGGACGACTATCATTTGTACTGGGCTCCGCTCAAAAAATTTGGTATGCTGATTGATGATTATATATATCTATATACTTGCTAGTCATTATCTACTTTTCTTTTCTTTGTATGGTGGATGATTTATTTTCGTGAATCAATAAGCCTTTTTAGTTACATATTTTGCTTGTGTCTGTAGCCATAGTTGTTGTAGTTTCGCCAGATTTAGGTTATTGCCATGCATGTTTTTGCATGATCACTATACACGCTTTTATTCTTTTTATACATCCCGGTGGAAGATGAAGTTCCCTGCAAAAAAGGTCGGAGGCTAGGTCCTCTGAAAGCGGCCTCTCTACCTTCGGGTAGAGGTACGACTTGTTGGAGTTTAGCATATTAACGCATTAATATAAATACATAATTACAAGTACGCAACGGATTAAAGATCAAATAGTGCAAGCAATTAACCTAATCTAATTACCTTGTTTACCTGTGATTGTATATCGGATCAGATCGAGAACCTTGTACTAATTTCCCAAATTGGTAATCGACCCATAACCATAATTAGGGTTTGTGTTTGGATCGATGGCTTAAACCACCAAGAATCAAAGATTGATTCCTCTACGATCTCACACGCACGTTTTACTAACGATTCAATTATAATGCTAGCTTTTGGATCACGAAAAGCTAAACGATTCACTTTGATTAAGAAAACCAAACCTAAACCTACCTTACTAGGGGTGTTTGATCAGTTTCAAGTAGAGGGGGAGAGAAAAGAAGAATTGTCTAGCTTAGGGTTTCCAAGAGATACAAAATAATGAACCTAAAGGTTTATTATATAGGTTTGTTAAACTTTCGGAACAAGCTATCCAAATTCTACACAAAAACCCCTTACGCTGTGTTCTCAAATCTAAAATTTAAAGAATGGAAGGGGATGAGATGGGAAGGGCAAAGGAGGGGATGACAAAGTAAAGAAAGTGGTTATATATTTTTGTGTTTTTGAGATTTTTTTTAAAAGTAGCAAGGAAAGGAAAAGAAGTTACACAAATTACCAATATACCCTCGTATTACCAATATGCTACTTCACAAAGACAAGAAACTAGTATTTACCAATATGCCAACTTTGGAAAAGAAAGATAATTTATTCTACGCTGCACATACGCTCCACAAAATCAAATTAAATAGACCAACATTGACAAAAAGCCCTAAAGCTTGTGTAATTAGTTATAATATAAAGCAAGAGATGGGTATCATGCCAATAGTCACCAATTATGCAAAATCAAAATATGAGACTAAGTAACCAAATTGGATATGTATGTTCTACACAAGCAGATAGCAGACAAGAATTTTTAACTAAAATCAAGCAATGATAATCTCTACAAACGTCTATATGCGTACGGTCTTTGAGAGTTTAAGATATATGATGCACGTGAATGTGATTAGACGGGCAGAATGACTAAAAATTCATGAGATTACGAAATATATAGATTGATGATAATATTGTAATTTAACAAAGACCTGTAATGTTTTAGACCCGTTTTCCTTCCCAATCAGCCCAAAATTGGACGGAACAAAATAACACTCAAAAGCCCATCCCTTCCCTCCCTCATACCTTCCCGTTTCCATCTTAAAAAAACTCAAGATCGAACACTCTTTTTTTTAATTTCTCATCCCCTCCCTTTCAATACTTAAAAAAAAATAATAAAATAAAAAATAAATAAATAAATAAATAAAATCCTCGAGAATAGAGCGTTAGGGGCCGGCCACTATGAGGAGGGGGATTCTAGATCCTTCCCTTCCTAGATTTACAACCGAGTCCCTTTATTTATCATCTAACTATCATTAAGTAACTAACTTAATTAACGATTGTTAAGTACTTTTCATGAAATAATAATTAATATACTACTCTAATATATTAATTATATTAATTAAATTCAAATGTAACACGTGCGATCTCATAAGCTCAAATACTTTTCCAGACATACCATTAATAAATATGTTCACATATTATTAATTCATAGAATTTTTAATTTTATAAACTTATTTTCACATTATAAATTTTAAGACATTTTCCACATTACAAATGCATTAATTCAAGATTTAAGACATTTTCATGACACATAGATATGAAATAAGTTTTCACTATGACAGAAAGAGTTTTCACTATGACTGAAATAGAAAATAAACCTTTTGAAGCATTTGAAACATTAATACCTATACTAATAATCAAAACTTTAAACAATATAATCTTACTCACATTTATCGGATTGTGAAGACTCTTGTAATACTTGTTGTTGATGATGTATGATATAAAAACTTTAATGGCGTAACTAGTCATTAGTTAGAACTTAGAAGGATTCACTATCGAACCATCATTGTTAGCCTAAACCTTGATCACCATGATGCTCTATTAAAACACCTCGTTCTTTGCTAATTTCTCATTCAGACGTGGAATTTTTTTAATTAAAAAAAGTTAAAATTTTTAAAAATATATATATTTGGGAGGGAGGGGGACATTTTTAGTCACCATTTTAGTGACAAATTAATCCGGGTTTTAGTAACACTTTACCAAACATGCACGTGGTTGCATTGGCAGAGACAAAGGGGGGTCTAGGGGTCATATGACCCTTCCGGCGAAAAAAATTATAGTGTAAATTTTCTAAAAATTTTGGCTATTTTTGTAATTCTGCCCCCCCCCCCCCCCCCTCCCCCATCCGGGTTTTAGTAACACTTTACCAAACATGCACGTGGTTGCAGTGGCAGAGACAAAGAGGGGTCCATGGGTCATATGACCTCTCCGGCGAAAAAAATTATAGTGTAAATTTTCGAAAATTTTTGGCTATTTTTGTAATTCTGCCCCCCCCCCCCCCCCCCCCTCCCTCCAACGAACAAATTTTTAATATAGTTTCTAAAAATTATCATATTTTGCCTCCTCGAAAATAAGGTTCTCACTCCGCCCCTGCGTAGTTGTTAACCGTAATGGATAAACTTCCATTACTTTCATTGCAAGTATAGAAATACTTATTTATTATCAAAGTTTCCAATTTTCAAAATCACTACAGAGCATGGAATCTATATCTAACCTTAGGTTAAGGTTTAACATTTGCCATAAGAGCCTTGGGTATAATAACCTCATAAGAGCCTTGGGTATAATAACCTTAGGTTAAGGTTTAACATTTGTCACGTTAGCGCCATATCAGCTTTAATATTTCACCTTAACTTAACAAAAAAACACCTCTTATCCTAACATTCCTAAAGTTAAACCTTAACTCAAATATTTTCAAATTCAACCCCTAAACTAAAATAAACACTTCATTTATTAAAAAACATTAAATATTAGACATTAAACACGAAATACATTAAACATTAAACACGAAGTACATTAAACATTAAATACGAATTACATTAAACATTAAAACTACAACGAGGTTAATGAAAATAAAACTACAAATTAAGAATACGAATAATCTAAGTTGTAACCCTCGTCACTCGAAGAGGTATTAAACTCGCCAGCAAAGTACTTTCTCTCCATGATGTCAACGTAGTTCTCCCTAAGATATTCAGCTTCCCTGGCTTCCTGTTCCAAACGGGCAGCTTCCTCGCGTGCATCGTTTTCCATAATCTCTCTATAATTTTCTTCGTCATGCAAGTTCACGAAGGTAAGCCTCACTAAACCCAAATGGATTGTTTTCGAGGTCCACCTGTGGACTGTTAGCAGGTGGATTGTTAAGAGGTGGAGTGTTAACAATTGGATTGTTAAGAGGTGGAGTGTTTACAAGTACATTTTCTGGTGGAAAACCGAAATTACATCTTCTTCAACTTCTTCTGGTGGAGTTGGAAAGGTAGTTTCCGGCAGTTGTGGTGGACTTGGAAAGGTAGTTTACGGCAGTTGTGGTGGACTTGGAAAGGTAGTTTCTGACAGTTGTTGTGGACTTGGAAATTGTTGAAAAAATATTTGCGAGACATTTTTGTCTGTGTGAGTTGTGTGTGTAACTTGTGTGTGCTAAATAACTCTGGTAGAGTTCTATATATAGGCGGATTTGATTTTGATTTTGATTTTGAATTTGAATAAATCCCGCTCATATTTGATTTTTAAATTTCAAATTTGAACTTCACTTATCCCGCTCAGAATTAACCAGTTAAATTTAAATTTGAATTTGAATAGGTTGAGGGGGTGTAAGTGAAAATTTATTTTAAATGGTTTAAAGGGTGAAATGAAAATTATTTATTTATTTATTTTTTACGCGATTCAACCTTAACGTGGCGTTAAGCCACTAACACTCCCACGTTAACCTCCCCCTTAACGCGAATGGGGGTGTGGTTAACGCAGCTGCGTTATGGGTTAACCTCCCCTTCCTCGTTAACATATCGTTCGCTCTAAGGCCATAAGTGTAATTGTCATTAAACCAAAGTATAAATATAATAATGTCTTGAAAAGCAAGTTGGGCTAATGCCCCGTAAATACATCATAAGATATTCTACCATGGTAGTGGTTTATTCTTGGATAATGACTTTCTAGAAGAGCTCTCAAGAAATGTTCATTTGGGGCACCTTTAACACCATCATTTAAAAAGAATAAGTTACTAAATGGAACGTATGTATTGTACTAGGTTTGTTGTGTCGGAAGCTAACGGTGTAAAGTTGGTTGAGAGCAACGATAACTAGGAACGGGGGTGGTTGTGGGGAGATCGTCGATGCTTAAGCATCGACTAGTAACTGCCTCGACTATTAAGGATGGTAAGGTGTACATTAATCATGCAATTGGAATGAGGGGTAAAGTTAAAATAAAAACTCAAATTTTCGTAAGAAAGATAAAAAGAAATTTTTTAAAAAAAAGTTCTAAAAAAAATTCAAAAATATTCCACAAGATCGGGTATGTTAGTGCATAAAAATTGTTTTGAAGGAAGTTTTCTAAAGTTGAGAGTTTTTTCGAAAAAAATTATGAATAAAAACGTTTGTGTATTTTATCGTTTTTTGTGTATCAAAAATTTAATTTTTGACCCAACTTCCTTTGATTTTCTGCATCAAAATTTGCTTGGCCATCGCACTATACTATAACAAGTTAAAAATTTTATGAGTCAAATCTTTTTGTGCATCAATTTTTATTTATTTATTTAACTACTAAATGGTTGCCTAGTGGCAAAAGTGATTGTGACTATTACTATAAAATATGTGATGTCTCAAGTTTAATTTATGCTTGGTGCAATGGGTTCAAACCCAGTGGATTAGTCGGCCAAAAGGTCAGAAACCATGATCACCAAAAAAATATCGTTTTTTGTGCATTAAAAAAATGTTTAAAAACAAAAAAATTAGAAAAACTTTCTTCACGACTTTTTATGCACCAAAATACCCGATCTTGTGAAATTTTTCAAAAACTTTTTTTGACTTTTTTTTCATTTTTATTCTTTTTATGAATGGTTTGATCTCTTTCCTTATAACGGGGTTCCCTAAAAGAAAACGTATACTTGTTGAAGCTAATTTTACATAGTTCAATTGATTTAAATAAACATCAAGTGTCAACCCCAGAATCACATCAAATATAGTAACGGTTTCTTTATTCTTCATGCTTTATATGTAGGGTTTTAATTTGCTAATGATAGGACACGTGTTAACGTATAGTTAATGCACTGAAACTTTGCTTACCAAACCGTGACCAAAAAACTTATCGTATGAGAAACACTCTCACCTTTTAAAAGACTAATTAACTATCAAATTTAAAAGATAATCTCATTAAGTTAAACATGGATTATATTATGAGTTATCCAATGGCTGAAGATGTGGTTTCCTAAAGGTATACTACTACGTTAGATAATTACACTGTACAAATCCCTATATATACAATAATATTCAATCTTCTTCATAGACGACGAATAACAAAAAAGGTTTCGGTTTCTTTTTGTTAACAGGCGAACATGCCTGCTTATAATGGATACCCCTTTCCCGATCCACCTCACGATCTTGTCTACCTCCAGAATGTTGAAAATCTCAAGCCTATTGATGGAACAACTGACATGCCTGTTCGTTTTTATACATGCAGCCTTGGGAAAATTGATGATCCAGAGAAATATGTTGAGTTGAGGCGAGAACTCGATCCTCTCCCATATCCATTAATATGGTATGTTCATAACCACCAAGTAGTTATTGTTAACGGATTTGATCTTGCCGCTTACCGATCCTACAATGGATTGCCAGGAGTACTCCCGAATGAGTTTAAATTTCGATTTTCTCCTTATGATGAGCTCTATCCCTATAGGTCTCCCTATTGGGATCAAAACCCCCGTTGCTACATGACTAAAGAAGAATCACTTGGCCATGCACTGAAGATGTTGATCGCCACCAAGAGTAAGATCATATCCAATGATTTAGAATACTGGCTAACCAATGTCACTTGGTATAGTAAGAAGGAAGGTGAGGAAGTTTGCGCCATATGTCTAAAGGATTTCAAATTAAAAGATGATTTAAGTGTGCTTAATTGTGAACATTATTATCACGAGAGTTGCATCAAGGAATGGCTGACATGGAAAAATCAATGCCCTCTTTGTAGAAAACCAGGCTATATCCTCCGGGAGTGGCGTAGCTACATGGAGGCCTTGGTAGGCCATGTCCCATTCAGTAAGGACGACTATCATTTGTACTGGGCTCCGCTCAAAAAATTTGGTATGCTGATTGATTATATATATCTACATACTTGCTAGTCATTATCTACTTTTCTTTTCTTTGTATGGTGGATGATTAATTTTCGTGAATCAATAAGCCTTTTTAGTTACATATTTTGCTTGTGTCTAGTAGCCATAGTTGTAGTTTCGCCAGATTTAGGTTATTGCCATGCATGCTTTTGCATGATCGCTATACCCTCTTTTATTCTTTTTATACATCCGATGGTGGAAGATGAGGTTCCCTGCAAAAAAAGTCTGAGGTCCTCGGAAAGCATCCTCTCTACCTTCGGGTAGAGGTACGACTTGTTGGAGTTTAGCATATTAACACATTAATATAAATACAAAATTACAAGTATGCATTAGATTAAAGATCACATAGTGCAAGTACTTAACCTAATCTAATTACCTTGTTTACCTTTGATTGTATGTTGGATCAGATCGAGAACCTGGTACTAATTTCCCAAATTGGTAATCGACCAAAAACCCCAATTAGGGTTTGTGTTTGGATCGATGGGTTAAACCACCAAGAATCAAAGATTGATTCCTCTACATTCTCATACACACGTTTTACTAACGATTCAATTATAATGCTAGTTCTTGGATCACGAAAAGCTAGGATTCACTTTGATCAAGAAACCAAAACCGAACCCACCTCACTAGGGGTGTTTGATCGGTTTCAAGAAGAGGGAGAGAGAAGAGAAAAATTGTCTAGCTTAGGGTTTCCAAATGATACAAAATAATGAACCTAAAGGTTTATTATCTAGGTTTATTAAACTCTTGGAACAAGCTATCCAAATTCTACACAAAAACCCCTAAGGGGCCGGCCACTATGAGGAGGGGGATTCTAGATCCTTCCCTTCCTAGATTTACAATCGAGTCCCTTTATTTATTGTTTAACGAGCGTTAGTTAACTATCGTTAAGTAACTAACTTAATTAACAGTTGTTAAGTACTTTTCATGAAAAAATAATTAATATACTACTCTAATATATTAATTATATTAATTAAATGCAAATGTAACGCGCACGATCTCTTAGGCTCAAGTACTTTTCACTTTTCAGTACATACGTTTAATAAATATATTCACATATTATTAATTCATAGACTTTTTAATGTTATAAATTTATTTTCACTATGATCAAAATATGTTATAATTTTATAAATTTTCCACATCACACATGCATTAATTATATTGAGTTTCTGAATAAGTTCAAAATTTAAGACATTTTCATGACACATAGATATGAAATGAATTTTCACTATCATTGAAATAGAATAAAAACCTTTTGAAGTATTTGAAACATTAATAACTATGCTAATATTCAAAACTTTAAACAATATAATCTTACTTACATCTATCGGATTGTGAAGACTGTTTTAATACATGTTGATGATGTATAATATAAAAACTTCAATGGCGTAACTAGTCATTAGTTTTTTGGAAAAAAGCTATAAATGCTTAACATACTTTTCAAAAAAACTCATTATGCTTTCTCTACTAATTTTAATGTCATTTTACTTTATTATGTTCTATCAAATTTTTATTGTGCTACTATTTTTGCCCCGTTTTTATTTTTTATGCCATGTGTATAAAAAAATGCTTATGTGTTATTAATGAGATGGCATTATTAATGAGATGACATTATAAGTAGTTGACATCAACTCTTACACTTATCATTTCCCGCTCAATAAAAACACTCACAAAACCCTAATTTTCATATGATGTAAATCTGTCAAAATTGGCTTCGATTACTTAAAGGTATGTTAATATAAACATGTATTTATCATTTTATGGTTGTTAATTTGTCTTGTAAATGCTCAATTTTTAAACCCCTAATTTCTATATGAAACCCTAATTTTGCAGATTTGGTGAAAGATGACTAATTTCACCATCAACCTTTATTATGATGGTTTTTTCGTGAGTAACCCACTTCAGTATCTGGAAGGGGATCATCGTGTAGTTGAAGACATTGCTTTTGAAGGGCTAATATTTAATGAGTTTTTTAAATTTATGCGCACACTAGTTCTTCTTACACCTCAGTCTTTTTACTACATTAAAACTGGTGTCCCAATAAATATAGGTTTGAAAGAGCTTAAAACAGATGAACATTTAAATGAGTTTGTTAAGGCAGCCTTTGAAAATGATTGTAAGATGGACATATATACTGAGAATAGTGGTTATAATGTTATGGAAATGGTCAAAGATGGTAATTTGGTCTGTCCAGATAATGATAGTGACTTCTCTGATAATGGCAATCAAAAAACCAAGATGATGTTAAGGAAGTTGTGGATTTTCAAACAGAGGGTGAGGAAAATGTCAAAATACCAAAAATTTCTACTGATGATCCTTGGTTGAATAAATTAGTTGGGAATGGTAAATTCATTAGTTATATGGATGATCCAATACCTAATTTAAATGGTAGGTATATGCTAGAGATTGATGACCCTGAAGATGATATAATAGAGAATAAGTATAAGGCCAAGGGTGTTCAATATCATGCTTTTGACCCACTGACCCCTTGGAATGAATGTAAACCGTTTTTAGGTATGAGGTTTGAGTCTCCCACTCAACTTAAGCAATGCTTAGCAAATTATGGTGTTGCAAGTGGATACTAGCTTTGGTACATGCAAAATGACATCCATAAATTGCTTGTGTATTGTGGTATGGATGTAAGTCTAGGTAAATGTGCTGGTAAAAGGGGAAAAATAAAGACTGAGAATGAGGCTGAGAGTAGTAAAGTTACAAAGAAGAATGTGACTAAGGTTGAGAGTAGTAATGTTACTAAGCCAGAACCTAGTAATATTAGCAAGGCAACCAAAGAGAGATGGGCCAAAAAGAAAAAGGAAGAGAAAGAAAGGATTGGAAACCAGGGGGATTGCACATTCAGACTATGGGCTAGTTAGATGAGTACCGAGAAGTCTTTCCAAATTAAGACTTTGTATCCTGATCATAAATGTTGTAGAAATTATAACTTGGGTTCTCTGGTGACTTATAAGTGGATAGCTCATCATTATGCAAGGGAGATAATAGACAATCCATGGTTAACTTACAAGTTTATGCAAAATTCAATCATGGAGAAATTTAAGATAGATGTCAGTCTAGGATAATGTAAAAGAGCAAAACAGTGTGCCTTGTTTGATCATGAAGGAGGTCTAGTTGAACATTACAGTAGGTTGTGGGAATATAGACAAGCAATACTAGACTCTAACCCAGGTTCCACTTGCCACTTGGATTTAGAAGAAAAAGATGATGGTCTCATGTACTTTAAAAGAATGTATGTTTGTTTCTTGGGTCTAAAGGCAGGTTGGAAAGAAGGATGTAGGAGAGTAATTGGTTTGGATGGGTGTTTGTTAACCCATACCTGTAAAGGGCAGTTACTTACAGCAATGGGCAGAGATGCTAACAATCAAATGTTTCCAGTAGCATGGGCTGTTGTTGGTGTAGAAAACAAAAATAACTGGTGCTGGTTCCTTTCTTTATTGCATGATGATTTAGATTTGGGTTCTGGAAGTGGCATAACTATCATATCTGATGCACATAAGGTCAGCATATTTACACATATTTTTATAAACTTTTGAAGCATGTTCTTGAAATAAATATCATATCTGATGCACTAATGTTTACAAGGATTAATAGAAGCTGTAAGCACTTGGTTACCTGATTCAGAACATAGGCAATGCACTAGGCATATCTATGCTAATTTTAAGAAGAACTGGACTGGACTTCAATACAAAAGACGCTTCTGGTCAGCAGCTTCTTGTACAATCAAAGAACAATTTATGCAGATTATGGAGCAGATAAAGATGTTGGATTAGGCTGCTCATAACTGGTTAGTTGAAAGGAACCCAAATACTTGGTGCAAGGCTTTTTTTGAAATGGACAGAGGAACTGCAGCCTTTGAAAATGACATATCAGAATCTTTCAATGCAAGGATTTTAAGTGCAAGAGGGAAACCTATAATCACCATGCTAGAGGACATCAGGATTTACCTCATGCAAAGGGTATGGTCCATGAACAAAAAAGATATGCAATTGGAAGATACAATAACTCCAAGTGTGAGGAGGCATCTGTAACACATGAAAGATACCCAAAGGTATGTTTTTAGCACTTTGATTTTTTTGTACATTATTAATGGTTCTTGTACTTATATAGAATTTTTATTCATTTTATAGATTTTGGACAGTTTATGCTAGTGGTTTTAGAGAGGTTGAGGTTAGGAAGGGAGATGAAGCATACTGTGTAAATTTGCATACAAAGAAATGTGTTTGTAGAATGTGGGAATTGAGTGGGATACAATGTGTGCATGTTATGGCAGCTTATCTGCATATGAAAATGGAGCCATAGTTAGGTGTTAGTGACTGATACTCTCAAAGTAAATGGTTTGAGGCTTACCAATATTCTATTAGACCTGTTCTTGGCTCTAAGTATTGGAAGCTTTCTAACTTGCCCAAACCATTACCACCAGTTGAGAGAAAAATGCCTGGTAGGCCAAGAAAAAGAAGGATAAGACACCCCACTGAGAATGATCATGAAATAAGCAAAGTAGGGAGGGTAATGCACTGTCACAAGTGTTGGCAGGCTGGTCACAACAAGAAAACCTGCACTAATCCAGCAAGACCAAAACCTGATAACTTCTATGGAGAGTCTTCTAACACAGGAAATCAGGAACAAGAATCAAACCAAGACAACACAAATGCTCAACCTGAAAACTTTACTGAACAGATGCCTTCTTACACTTTTGACCCTGTTTTACCAAAGCACCACCCAACACCAAAACATGGTAACAAAGGAAAGAGGGGGAGTACTTCAGGTAACAAGAAATAATCTGAGAAATCAAGGTTTGCAGGTTCAACAAGCAATAAAGAGTGTTATATCTCTCCAGAGGTAACTTAAATTAAATTTGTTAAGTATATTTGTAATTTTATTGAAACAGTTAATTTGTTAACACATGTTGTATTTAATTCAAATAGGAACATGCATACAATATGGATCTACAAGCTTTAATGGAGCAAGAGAATGTTGACATGAATGAGGAGAAAGAACATGGAAAATTAAGGCAAGTATCTGAGTTATATACTTCTGTAGCAGAAGCAGTTCCACCAGTCAACACAGTTGCAGATCAAGTTCCAATTATTCCTACCCAAAACAGTCAAGTTACAGACCAAGTTCCACATCAAGTTTCAGTTGCAGACAATCCAAATAACAAGGGAAAACAACCTGCAGTCATACCTGATGCACCAGAAGATGGACAGAAGTACAAAGGTAAAAAAGGGGTAGAAAACCAAAAGCTGAAACACCATCCTATGGAAGAATCTACCACAAGAACAGAGGTAGATCTGAGAGAATTGCCAACCAGTACAAGAAATTTAAATTTGATGAGTTTGGCACTCGTTCAACACCAGACAAGGCATTCTCTGTTGATTAATGCTTTTAGTTTTAGTTAATATGAATGATTCTGCTGTAACTTAAGTTGTATTTGAAACATTTGCTTTTGTAATAGGATGTGATAAGGTTTATGTGGATGGGTGTGCCTTAGCTAAATAGGTACATATTTTGTAAACAATGCATTTGGACATATCCCTTACTTTATCCTTATTAATGCAGAATCTTTCCTTTATTCAATGCATTGGTATGTCTTTCCTTTATTCACTCCTTTATTCATTGCTTTCTGTCATTGTTTATTTAATGCATTGGTCTCTCTTTCCTTTGACACATTTTGACCCATTTTAGTTTGATCAATGCATTGGTCTTTCTTCCTTATTGCATATTTTTTTAACACATTTTGACCCATGTTAGTGGAGACCACTTTCACCCATGTTAGTGGAGACCACATTGAAATCATTACAACAAGATACCAAGTGCAAATACAAACTGCACTTTCATTTTTAACACATTTTGACCCATGTTAGATGTCTGCAAATACCAACTGCAAATACAAACTACAAATATAAACTACAAACTGCACTTTCATTGCAACAAGATAGATTACACCATCAACCATGTTCTTACAAAACACAAAATACTGCAGTTCATCTAAACACATAACCTAGGAATAGACTTTTTCCATTACAACCTAAGAACTACTAGTCTAAAACATTACATGAAACACAAACAAGATAACCAAGTTTTCTTCTTGCTTTTGATAAGTTCCAACTTCAAGTTTTGTATCTGCAACTCCATGTCATTATGATAAACTTCAAATTCATGTTCCAAACTCTCAAGTTGATCCTGAACATTTATTTGATCAGCATAATTTGCCCTTTCATCAGGATGCAAACTTTGGTAAAGCTCAAACAACTGAGCTTTGTACCATGGATTGTTTAACTCTGGATCAATCCAATAAAAGGCATTGCAATTCCTTTGACCAGGGATCTGGAAAAATTAAAACCCTAATTAACAAAACTTAAGAACCCTAATTTGGGGAAAAGTTAATTATTTCATAAGACATCAAAACTTACGTTTGAAAAACGACAATTAAGAAATCTTCGACCTAGATTATTGGGAGTCCAAGCAGTTCGTCTTGCAAGTGGTTTTTTGCAGTTACAGTGAGTGGGTAGCACACGACGTCTGTGAAGAGATGTTGACATTGTGATGGTATTTGATATGGATTTGGATTATTGTGATGGTATTTGATAGGGATTTGGATTATTGTGACGGTTTTTTAGAATTAGGGTTTTGTTTTGGGGAAAAGGGGATCAGTGTTATGGGTTTAATAGGGGATTTGGGTACACGCTGGAAATCCATATGGGATAATAAGGGACACGCTGGAAATCCACGTCACAGATAACCAATTAAAATGAAAATGGTTATGTATAATGACAATAATTGAAGTAAATAGAGCATAATGAGTTTTTTGGAAAAGTACGTTAAATATTTATAGCTTTTTTCCTAGTTTTTTTCAGAAGGATTCGCTATCGAACCATCATTTTTACCTAAACCTTGATCACCATGATGCTCTATTAAAACACCTCGTTCTTTGCTAATTTCTCATTCACACGTGGAATTTTTTTTAATTAAAACAAGTTAAATTTTTTTAAAAATATACATATTTGGGAGGGATGAAGACATTTTTAGTGACTCTTTTAGTAACAAATTAATCCGGGTTTTAGTAACACTTTACCAAACATGCACGTGGTAAACCCCCTTGCTACATGACTAAAGAAGAATCACTTGACCATGCATTGAAGATGTTGATCGCCAAGAGTGAGATCATATCCAATGATTTAGAATACTGGCTATCCAATATCACTTGGTATAGTAAGAAAGAAGGTGAAGAAGTTTTCGCCATATGTCTAAAGGATTTCAAATTAAAAGAGGTGTTAACTGAGCTTACATGTAAACATTACTATCACGGGAGTTGTATTAAGGAATGGCTGACATGGAAAAATCAGTGTCCTCTTTGTAGAAAACCAGGCTATATCCTCGGGGAGTGGTATAGTTACAAGGACACTTTGGTGGGCCATGATCTCCCAATAACCAGGCTATATCCTCCGGAAGTGGCCTAGCTACAAGGAGGCCTTGGTATGCCATGACCCATTCAATAACGACTATTATAGCGAAAACATAATGAGTTTGAGTAACTTTAAAAAAAAGTGATGAATAATATCAAACTAATTCATATAAAAACAATTGAAAGTGGCGTGATTTTGCGTCGCGGTAGTCAATAATGTTATGGGGTTATGGTCAATTAGTTGATAGTGGTTCGTAGTCACAAGTAAGTAGAAACATTTCTTTATGAAATATATATATGTAATAATCAACACCTCGTAATAAGTAAATAAAATATATTTTTGAACGTGTTTGTATCATTAATATGGTTTATTATACTTGTCTCATATAGATAAAATATATAAAAGAGAGCAGATAATGTTTACATCTTGTAAAGTATATATTTATGAAAATGTTTTTATCATTAATATTGTTTATAACACTTGTCCCACATAGATAGAAGATATAAATAAAAGAATGTTTATAATGTAAAAAAACTTACATTTTTAAGCAATCATTTAGAGTTATCCATTAAAAGTATAATAATTAATATTCTAATATATTAATCATTGAATTAGCACTTAACACTTTGCACATTTGCATCATTTGTCTTAAAAAATTGTCCCGATTATTACAAAAATCCATTTTTTACTTTTGTGGTTAAGTTTATTTAAAATAATTCAAAATTTATTTAGATTGGTTCTCGAAACACTCTTACGATATAATAATAGTTTTGGAACTTTATAGTTTTACATGCATTTTAAATCATATTCATTTATATGTGCATTTTTGCATTAAAACTAGGGAAGAGATCTAGTGAGAAGAGAAAATAAAATGAGAAGAGTGAGAAATATTCTTGGCCGCACATTTCAAATTAAAAAAAAAATTAAGAGGAGATGCATCTATTTTTGTAGGTGCATCTAAAATCTGCGGTTGTGGTTTCTTCTCATCCTTCTCATTGTAATTTTATTTCTCATTTGATCCTTAATCTTAAAACTATACTAATTCAAAAAGAAATAATAAATGAAGCATTAAAATGTTGTGGAAGATAAATTAGTAAACGCTATGTATTGTGTACATTATGCATTAAAAGTTGTAATGCTTAAAAAACACATTAATGACATCTTAAAAAAAGTTATGAGAGAGGGTGTTAAATGCTTTATAAGTAGTATAGATATGTGTAATATGTATAAAAATCAAATAAATTATCACTTGTGAATTTACATCTTTGCATCATTTGTCTTCAAAAAATTGTCTCGATTTTTACAAAAAACCGTTTTTTACTTTTGTGGTTAATTTTATTTAGAGTAAACTGCAAAAATCATCCATGTGGTTTGTGTATTTTCGCAAAAATCATCCCTAACTCAAACCTTTAGTATTAAACATCCCCAAGTACACAAACCTTTGGCATTAATCATCCCTGAGCACTAACGTCGTTAGTTTTACCCGTTAAGTATTAAATAATATTTGCCCGTTAGTCCCTCCGTTAATATTTTTTGCACCGTTAGTCCTCATTTTACGTTTTCATCCGTTTTTTAAGTTTTTGCCCGTTTTTATGTGTTTCGTCCGCTTTTTACCCGTTTTTATTTGTTTTTTATATGTATTCGTCCATTTATTTTTACGTTCTCGTCCGTTTTTTACATTCTCGTCCGTTTTTTACATTCTCGTCCGTTTTTTACGTTTTCGCCTGTTTTTTTACGTTTTCGTATGTTTTTTTACGTTTTCGTATGATTTTTTACGTTTTTGTTCGTTTTTACTGGTTTTAGTTCGTTTTTATATGTTTCGTCCGCTTTTTATTCGTTTTTTTACGTTGTTGTCCGTTTTTGCGTTTTCGTCCCTTTATATACATTTTTGTTCGTTTTTTACGTTTTTGTTCATTTTTTACGTTCTCATCCGTTTTTTTACGTTTTCGTCCATTTTTTACGTTTTTGTCTGTTATTTACATTCTCGTCCGTTTTTTTATGTTTTCGTCTGTTTTTTTACGTTTTGTCCGTTTTTATATGTTTCGTCCGCTTATTATCTGTTTCCGTCCGTTTTTTATAAGTATTCGTCCTTTTGTTTTATGTTTTTTACGTTCTCGTCCATTTTTTTTACGTTTACGTCCGTATTTTTATGTTTTCGTCTGTTTTTTACATTTTTGTCCTTTTATTACGTTTTTTTTCGTATTTACTCGTTTTCTTCCGTTTTTATATGTTTCGTCCGTTTTTTATATGTATTCGTCCGTTTATTTACGTTTTTATCCGTTTTTTATGTTTTTTTTACGTTTTCGTTCGTTTTTCTTCGTTTTTAAACGTTTTCGTTTGTTATTTAACGTTTTTAAACGTTTATATGTAAAAACGTAAAAAAACGGACAAAAACGTAAAAAAACGGATGAATACATATAAAAAACATATGAAAAGCGGTCGAAACATTTAAAAACGGACGAAAACGAGTAAAAACGGGCAAAAACTTAATAGAAGGATAAAAACATAAAAATATGGATGAAAACATAAAAAAACGGATGAAAACATAAAAAAATGGACAAAAACATAAAAAAAAAACGGACGAATACATATAAAAAACGGACGAAAACAGATAAAAAGCGGACAAAACATATAAAAACGGATGAAAACATAAAAAAACGGACAAAAAGTTAAAAAAATAAACGAAAACGTAAAAAACGGAAGAGAACGTAAAAAACAGACGAGAACGTAAAAAAAACGGACGAAAACGTAAAAAAACGGACGAAAACGTAAAAAACGGAGGAGAACGTAAAAAACATAAAAAAATCGGACGAATAGATATAAAAAACGGACAAAAACGGATAAAAAGCGGACGAAACATATAAAAACGGACAAAAACGTGTAAAAACGGACAAAAACGTAAAAAACAGACGAAAACGTAAAATGAGGACTAATGGTGCAAAAAATATTAGAGGAGGGACTAACGGGCAAATATTATTTAACAAATAACGGGTAAAACTAACGACGTTAGTGCTCAGGGATAATTAAGGCCAAAGGTTTGTGGACTTAGGGATGTTTAATGCTAAAGTTTGAGATATGGATGATTCTTGCGAAAATACATAAACCATAAGGATGATTTTTGCAGTTTACTCTTTTAATTAAAATAATTCAAAATTTATTTAGATTGATTCTCGAAACACTCTTACGATATAATAATAGTATTGGAACTTTGTAGTTTTGCATGTATTTTAAAATCATATTCATTTATATATGCATTTTTGCATTAAAACTATACTAATTGAAAAATAAATAATAAATAAAACATTAAAATGTTGTGGAACATAAATTACTAAAAGCTATGTATTGCGTACATTATGCATTAAAAGTTGTAATGCTTAAAAACCACATTAATGAAATCTTAAAATGTTTTAGGCGAGAGGATGCTAAATATTTATAAGTAGTATAGATATGTGTAATATGTATAAAAATCAAATAAATGAGAAAAAATTACACATTTGGTCCCTGTGGTTTACCCCAAATAACATGTTTAGTCCATAAGTCGTTTTAATTACACCACACATACCTATTTTTGAAACTTGTTGCCCATTTAGTCCTTATTTTAAAAAATAGGGATCATCTGTGTAATTATTTACAGTTTTTTTTTTATTACACGGATAGTCCCTATTTCCCATAATAGGGACTAAATGGGCAACATGTTTCAAAATAGGTATGTGTGGTGTAACTAAAATGACTTAGGGACTAAACCTGTTATTTGGGGTAAACCACAGGGACCAAACGTGTAATTTTTTCAATAAATTATCACTTATGAATTTACATCTTTGCATCATTAGTTTTCAAAAAATTGTCCCGATTATTACAAAAATCCGTTTTTTACTTTTGTAGTTAATTTTATTTAAAATAATTCAAAATTTATTTAGATTGGTTCTCGAAACACTCTTACGATATAATAATAGTTTTGGAACTTAATAGTTTTGCATGCATTTTAAATCATATTCATTTATATGAGCATTTTTGCATTAAAACTATACTAATTCAAAAAGAAATAATAAATGAAGCCTTAAAATGTTGTGGAAGATAAATTAGTGAAAGCTATGTATTGTGTACATTATGCATTAAAAGTTGTAATGCTTAAAAAACACATTAATGACATCTTAAAAAAATTTAGGAGAGAGGTTGCTAAATGTTTTATAAGTAGTATAGATATGTATAATATGTATAAAAATCAAATAAATTATCACTTGTGAATTTACATCTTTGCATCATTTGTCTTCAAAAAATGGTCCTGATTTAAAAAAAAAAAAAAACGCTTTTTACTTTTGTGGTTAATTTTATTTAAAACAATTCAAAATTTATTTAAATTGGTTCTCGAAACACTCTTACGATATAATAATAGTTTTGGAACTTTGTAGTTTTGCATCCATTTTAAAATCATATTCATATATATATATGCGTTTTTGCATTAAATCTATACTAATTCAAACAGAAATAAAAAATAAAGCATTAAAATGTTGTGGAAGATAAATTAGTAAAAGCTATGTATTATGTACATTATGCATTAAAAGTTGTAATGCTTAAAAAACATATTAATGACATCTTCAAAAGTTTTAAGAGAGAGGGTGCTAAATATTTATAAGTAGTATAAATATTTGTAATATGTATAAAAATCAAATAAATTATCACTTGTGATTTTTCATCGTTGCATCATCTGTCTTAAAAAAATTGTCCCGATTTTCACAAAAAACCGTTTTTTATTTTTGTGGTTAATTTTATTTAAAATAATTCAAAATTTATTTAGATTGGTTCTCGAAATACTCTTACGATATAATAATAGTTTTGGAACTTTGTAGTTTTGCATTCATTTTAAAATCATATTCATTTATATGTGCATTTTTCCATTAAAACTCTACTAATAAAAAATAAATAATTAATGAAGCATTAAAATGTTGTGGAAGATAAATTAGTAAAAGTTATGTATTGTGTACATTATGCATTAAAAGTTGTAATGCTTAAAAAACACATTAATGACATCTTAAAAAAATTTAGGAGAGAGGGTGTTAAATGATTTATAAGTAGTATAGATATGTGTAATATGTATAAAAATCAAATAAATTATCACTTTTGAATTTACATCTTTGCATCATTTGTCTTCAAAAAATTTTCCCGATTTTTACAAAAAACCATTTTTTACTTTTGTGGTTAATTTTATTTAAAATAATTCAAAATTTACTTAGATTGGTTTTTGGATCGCTTTTGCGATATAATAATAGTTTTGGAACTTTGTAGTTTTGCATGCATTTTAAAATCATATTCATTTACATGTGCATATTTGCATTAAAACTATACTAATTCAAAAAGAAATAATAAATGAAGTATTAAAATATTGTGGAAGATAAATTAGTAAAATTATGTATTGTGTACATTATACATTAAACGTTGTAATGCTTAAAAAACACATTAATGACATCTTAAAATTTTTTTGGATAGAGGGTGTTAAATGCTTTATAAGTAGTATAAATATGTGTAATATTATAAAAATCAAATAAATTATCATCTGTGAGTTTACAACTTTGCATCATTTGTCTTCAAAAAATTGTCCCGATTTTTACAAAAAACAGTTTTTTACTTTTGTGGTTAATTTTATTTAAAATAATTCAAAATTTATTTAGATTGGTTCTCGAAACACTCTTACGATGTAATAATAGTTTTGGAACTTTGTAGTTTTGCATGCATTCTAAAATCATATTTATTTATATATGCATTTTTGCATTAAAACTATACTAATTCAAAAAGAAATAAAAAATGAAGCATTATATGTTGTGGAACATAAATTAGTAAAAGCAATTTATTGTGTACATTATGCATTAAAAGTTGTAATGCTTAAAAAACACATTAATGACATCTTAAAAAAATTTAAGAGAGAGGGTGCTAAATATTTATAAGTAGTATAGATACGTGTAATATGTATAAAAATCAAATAAACTACCACATGTAAATTTACATCTTTGCATCATTTATCTTCAAAAATTGTCCCGATTATTACAAAAATCCGTTCTTTACTTTTGTGGTTAATTTTATTTAAAATAATTCAAAATTTATTTAGTTTGGTTCTCGAAACACTCTTACGATATAATAATAGTTTTGGAACTTTATAGTTTTGCATTCATTTTAAATCATATTCATTTATATGTGCATTTTTGCAATAAAACTATATTAATTCAAAAAGAAATAATAAATGAAGCATTAAAATGCTGTGGAAGATAATGTAGTAAAAGCTATGTATTGTGTACATTATGCATTAAAAGTTGTATTGCTTAAAAAATACATTAATGACATCTTAAAAAAATTTAGGAGAGAGGGTGCTAAATGCTTTATAAGTTGTATAGATATGTGTAATATATATAAAAATCAAATAAATTATCAATTGTGAATTTACATCTTTGCATAATTTGTTTTCAAAAAATTGTCCCGATTTTTACAAAAAACCGTTTTTTACTTTTGTGGTTAATTTTATTTAGAGTAAACTGCAAAAATTATCTTTGTGGTTTGTGTATTTTCGCAAGAATCATCCCTATCTCAAACCTTTAGCATTAAACATCCCCAAGTCTACAAACCTTTGGCATTAATCATCCCTGAGCACTAACGTCGTTAGTTTTACCCGTTAAGTGTTAAATAAGATTTGCCCGTTAGTCCATCCGTTAATATTTTTTGCACCGTTAGTCCTCATTTTACGTTTTCGTTCGTTTTTTACGTTTTTGTCCGTTTTTACTCGTTGTCGTCCGTTTTTATATGTTTCGTCCGTTTTTATCCATTTTTGTCCGATTTTTATATGTATTCGTCCGTTTTTTTACGTTTTTTACGTTCTATTTAGTTTTTTACGTTTTCGTACGTTTTTTTACGTTTTTGCCTGTTTTACTCGCTTTTATTCATTTTTATATGTTTCGTCCGCTTTTTATCCGTTTTCGTCCGCTTTTTATCCGTTTTTGTCCGTTTTTTATATGTATTCGTCCGGTTTTTTTTACGTTTCTTACATTCTCGTCCGTTTTTTACGTTTTCGCCTGTTTTTTTACGTTTTTGTATGATTTTTTACGTTTTTGTTCGTTTTTACTGGTAAAAACACAATAATGACATCTTTGCATCATTTGTTTTTACTGGTAAAAACACATTAATGATATCTTAAAAAAAGTTTGCACCTGAAAAAGCTACGTATTGTGTATATTATGATTTACATCTTTGAATTTACTAGTTATCACCTGTGATAAGCTATGTATTGTGTACATAGCTTTCACAGGTGATAACTTTCTTTAAGTTATCACTTGTAAAAACACATGATGCAAAAATAAATTAGTAAAAGCTATGTATTGTGTATATTATGCATTAAAAGTTGTAATGTTTAAAAAACACATTAATGATATCTTAAAAAAATATGAGAGAGGATGCAAAATGCTTTATAAGTAGTATAGATATGTGTAATATGTATAAAAAACAAATAAATTATCACTTGTGAATTTACATCTTTGCATCATTTGTCTTCAAAAAAATGTACCGATTTTTACAAAAAACTGTTTTTTACTTTTGTGGTTAATTTTATTTAAAATAATTCAAAATTTATTTAGATTGGTTCTCGAAACACTCTTACGATATAATAATAGTTTTGGAACTTTGTAGTTTTGAATGCATTTTAAAACCATATTCATTTATATGTGCATTTTAAAAAATGAAGCATTAAAATGTTGTGGAAGAAAAATTTGTAAAAGCTATGTATTTTGTACATGATGCATTAAAAGTTGTAATGCTTAAAAAACACATTAATGACATCTTAAAAAGTTTTAAGAGAGAGGGTGCTAAATATTTATAAGTAGTATAGATATGTGTAATATGTATAAAAATCAAATAAATTATCACTTGTGAATTTACATCGTTGCATCATTTGTCTTAAAAAAATTGTCCCGATTTTCACAAAAAATCGTTTTTTTACTTTTGTGGTTGATTTTATTTAAAAGAATTCAAAATTTATTTAGATTGGTTTTCGAAACAATTTTACGATATAATAATAGTTTTGGAACTTTTTAGTTTTGCATTCATTTTAAAATCATATTCATTTATATGTGCATTTTTGCATTAAAACTCTACTAATTCGAAAAGAAATAATAAATGAAGCATTAAAATTTTGTGGAAGATAAATTAGTAAAAGTTATGTATTGTGTACATTATGCATTAAAAGTTGTAATGTTTTACAAACACATTAATGACATCTTAAAAATAATTAGGAGAGAGGGTGTTAAATGCTTTATAAGTAGTATAGATATGTGTAATATGTATAAAAATCAAATAAATTATCACTTGTAAATTTACATCTTTGCATCATTTGTCTTCAAAAAATTGTCCCGATTTTTACAAAAAACCATTTTTTTACTTTTGTGGTTAATTTTATTTAAAATAATTCAAAATTTATTTGGATTGGTTTTTGAAACACTCTTACGATATAATAATAGTTTTGGAACTTTGTAGTTTTGCATTCATTTTAAAATCATATTTATTGATATGTGCATATTTGCATTAAAACTATACTAATTCAAAAAGAAATAATAAATGAAGCATTAAAATGTTGTGGAAGATAAATTAGTGAAAGCTATGTACTTTGTACATTATGCATTAAAAGTTGTAATGCTTAAAAAACACATTAATGACATCTTGCTAAATATTTATAAGTAGTATAGATATGTGTAATACGTATAAAAATCAAATAAATTATCACTTTTGAATTTACATCTTTGCATCATTTGTCTTCAAAAAATTGTCCCGATTTTTACAAAAATCCGTTTTTTACTTTTGTGGTTAATTTTTTTTAAATAATTCAAAATTTATTTAGATTGGTTCTCGAAACACTCTTACGATATAATAAGAGTTTTGGAACTTTGTAGTTTTGCATGCATTTTAAAATCATATTCATTTATATATGCATTTTTACATTAAAACTATACTAATTCAAAAAGAAATAAAAAATGAAGCATTAAAATGTTGTGGAAGATAAATTAGTAAAAGCTATGTATTGTGTACATTATGCATTAAAAGTTGTAATGCTTATAAAACACATTAATGACATCTTAAAAAATTTTAGGAGAGAGGGTGCTAAATATTTATAAGTAGTATAGATATGTGTAATATGTATAAAAATCAAATAAATTATCACCTGTGAATTTACATCTTTGCATCATTTGTCTTCAAAAAATTGTCCCGATTGTTACAAAAATCCGTTTTTTACTTTTGTGGTTAATTTTATTTCAAATAATTCAAATTTAATTTAGATTGGTTCTCGAAACATTCTTACGATATAATAATAATTTTGGAACTTTAAAGTTTTCCATGCATTTTTAAATCTTATTCATTTATATGTGCATTTTTGCATTTTTGCATGCATTTTCTAAACCAACAAGTTTTAGCTTCTTTTCACAGGTAACTAGGCACATATAAAAACACTAGTCATTGTTTTTTATATAATTAGTAACTAAGGCTGTCAAGATCGTGAGTAAATTCGTAAGATTGTACGATCTTACATGCTCACTAGCTAAAATCGTGTAGGATCGACATATAATCGTATCTGGGGGAGGATCGTAAGTAGGATCGTGGAGTCGAACGTAAACTCGTAAGATCGCTAGTCGATTCCAGTTTACCTGAGCCCATATCTATTTAACTTTTTACTATATTTTTGCCCATCCATTTGTGCTTATCCAAAAAATAAACGTGATAAGTAACTGACGTATTATTTTCCTATATAATAGATTGATCAGTGATGGTTATGTATGAATCTTTTGGTATTATGTCTCATATATTTTGAGACGTTTATAACTCATGTTATGTAATCTTATTCCGCTAAATCGTTAGTGTAACGATTGATTTTTTTTTTCTTTTTTTTTGTGTGTTTTATTACTTTGGTGTTTGAAATTTGAACTTTGATATTGTCATGAGAATATTATATGAAATTATCTTTGGTGTTGAGTAGAAATGTAAAATAGTTTGACTCTTTTATCCCTTGTTTACAAAACATGACAAATTGGTAGGATCAATCTCGATCCGATCTTACGTTCTCGATCTTGCAAAGACAAACACGATCTCAGTTGAAATCTCATAATTACTACTCGTATCTAAAAGACGTGTTTGGTTTGAAAATATGAGAGTTAAAAGCATATCCAATGGTAATTTTTTATGAGGCTTATTATTATTTTTAGAGTTAATTACATAAATCGTTCTTGTGGTTTGGCAGATATTATAGATCATGTCTTTGTGGTTTTTTAAGCGGGTCACGTCCCCGTGGTTCTCATTTTTACAGATCCTATCCAAATTTTGACCCACGTCCAAACGGCCGTTAAAAAGGACCTTATTTGTAGGGATGAGCACGGTACCGGTCCCGTACCGATCCCGTACCGAATCAGTGGTACCGATTTTTTCCCGAGCATAAATTAGTGGTACCAGTACCGTACCGAACGGGATTCGGATATCGGTAACGGTACCGGTACCGGGAAATCGGGATTTTCTCGCTTTTTTGGGGAATTTCCCGATTTGGTACCGGTCCCGTACCGAATTAGTGGTCCCGATTTTTTTTCCACTTTATTTCGTAGTCCCGGTACCGTACCGTATTTCAAAAATTGGTACCGTTTCGGTACGGTTCCGGTTCGGTTCCGGGATTCGGTTCGAAATGCTCATCCCTACTTATTTGTAAATTGTCCACTAACTAAAGGGCTAACTTTTTTATTTTGGTTTTCCCTCTCATTTTTTTAGGTTTTGGTGATTTTCCTCCTATTCTTTTCAATTTATAAAGACTTGCTCACACATTCACAAACACAAACACACAGTTACAAACAGAGAGTCACAAACACAAACACACAGCCACAAACACAAACACAAACAAGAACACTTAACATTCCACACAATCACAAATAAGAACACATCATGGTTCATTGTCCTAGATTTCACGCTCCTTCAATTGTCCGCACATCATGGACTCCTACTAATCCAGGGAGGAGGTTCTATTGTTGTTCAAAAGGTTTTGGGTTTACAGATTGGTTTGACCTAGAAATGTATCCAAGAGCCATTCAAATTATGCCCGGATTATTGCGATCTATGAATGATCTTCGAGCAACAGTGAATGAACAAGCAAAACAAGCTAGAAGATTGAAGTTCATTTTAGGTGTTAGTTGGCTTGTTTTTGTGGTTTTTTTTTCATGAATATAATTTGAAATGGTTAGGTTTTGGTTGTATACTATATGGTATGATTAGGTTTTGCTTGCTTGTCTACAATATGTTATGGTATTTGCAAATGTGGTCATGTTTAGAAAAGGGTATGGTTATGTTTTGTTGTATCTTTTATTGTTAATGATAAAGGATAACTTCATTTTTATAATCTAACAAGCCTAGCACGTCACTAAGTTCATGAACATACAATTCATCAACATCAACCCAATCAAACCAGGTAACCTTACCATTCATGTAGCGTCTTCCAGAACCCATTGTAAAAAAACCGCCATGGTTTAGCTTCAAAATGAAAATAGTAGGGTTCTTAGTTCATGTTTAAATGTACAAAAATATAAGAGTAAATCAATACATTCCATCCAGACAATCAACCAATGATCCAACAAACATAAAAAGAACATCAAATATGATAACCATAAAAACACATACCATATTCTTTAACAGGATCAAAAGTTGCTCCTAGTGGTCGCAGAGAACATTTGTTGGAATCGACCATCAAAGAGAGATTTGTGTATGTTGGAATGTAAAAGAGTTAGGGTTTTTTCAAAGTAATAAATTATGTGTGATAAAAAACAGGGGGGGGGGGGTTGTAGGTAATTTGGTGAGCATCGAATTGTGTGAGTTTTTATGAAAGCGAAAACCAACAATACAACATTAGCCCTTTAGTTAGTGGAGAATTTACAAATAAGGTTCCTTTTTAACGATCGTTTGGACGTGGGCCAAAATTTGGATAGGATCCGTAAAAATGAGAAACCACGGGGACATGACCCGCTTAAAAAAACCACAGGAACAAGATCCGCAGTATCAGCCAAACCACAAGGATGATTAATGTAATTAACTCTTATTATTATTTCATAATATACTCCATCCGTCTCAAAATTATTTCATAATATATTTCTTTTTTGGGATGTCTCAAAAGAATTGTCCACTTTCCTTTTTAAGTAAAAACTAAAGAATTTAGTGGGGGTATTCTATTTGAGTAGTTGAAAATTAAAGTGACCTCATTTTTATTAAACTTTGTGATTTTTGTCTCCTGACAATAACTTTAAGACGCAAGGAGTAATATCAATGTATATATTTTTCATTTTACAACCAATTGTCACTATCTTAAATACTTTAAAACTTTATAAATGACAGATGCATTATTTACATTAGATGTATACTCGCACAGATGATACATAATGGCAAATAATATATACTTGCAAAATCGTAATTTTAGTTCAATTTTTGACGCAAAACGTGTGTTTTTAAAATTATTATAGTGTTTTTGTAAATTTGTCAAGTTTAGAATTATCAAACTTAAAATTAATTTTAAGTTTTTATGATTTAGATTTCAAAATTTAAAGAAGAGACACTTTATTTTGCATACTCAAAAATCTTTGTATACTAAGGGATAAATCCCCACATTTCATCTAGTTTGATTTAATGGTGATGATTAACCTAAGATTTAATATGTCTAAACCTAAGTCCATGTTTTTTTCTTGTCTTTTTCTTTTCTTTTTATCTTTCTTATTTATTTTCTCATTATTTGTCTTTTTTTAATAACTTTTTTTAGTTTCACGTTTTTTTTTCCGTTTTCGTCAGTTTGCATACATTTTCTTACGTTTTTGTCCGATTTTTCCGCTTTTTATATGTTTTCGTCTGTTTTCATACGTTTTCGTCCGTTTTCTTACGTTTTCGTATGTTTTCTTACGTTTTCGTCCGTTTTCATACGTTTTCGTCCGTTTTCTTACGTTTTCGTCTGTTTTCTTACGTTTTCGTCCGTGTTGTTACGTTTTCGTCAGTCTTGTTACGTTTTCGTCTGTTTTCTAACGTCTTCGTCCATTTTCTTACTTTTTTGTCCGTTTTCATACGTTTTCGTCCGTTTACATACGTTTTCGTCCGTTTTCTTACGTTTTCGTCTGTTTTCTTACGTTTTCGTCCGTTTTCATACGTTTTCGTCTGTTTTCTTACATTTTCGTCCGTTTTCATACATTTTTGTCTGTTTTCTTACGTTTTCGTTCGTTTTCTTACGTTTTCGTCTGTTTTCTTACGTTTTCTTCTGTTTTCTTATGTTTTTGTCCGTTTTCTTACGTTTTTGTCTGTTTTCATACGTTTTTGTCCGTTTTCATACGTCTGCGTCCGTTTTCTTACGTTTTCACTTGTTTTCATACATTTCCGTCCGTTATCCTATGTTTTCATTTGTTTTCTTACGTTTTCGTTCGTTTTCTTACGTTTTTGTCCGTTTTCATACCTTTTCGTCTCTTTTCTTACGTTTTCGTCCGCTTTAATACTTTTTCTTGCGTTTTTGTCCGTTTTCTTACGTTTTCATCGGTTTTCATAGGTTTATATACGCTTTCGTCCGTTTTTTTACGTTTTCGTCATTTTTAGACGCTTTTGTCTGTTTTCAGACGTTTTCATCCGTTTTCATACGTGTTCGTCCATTTTCATCCATTTTTATACGTTTTCGTCCGTTTTCAGACCTTTTTTTTTTTTTTCCGTTTTCATACATATTTATACGTTTTTCATTCGTTTTTATACGTTTTCATACGTTTTCGTCCGTTTTTTGCAGTTTTTATACGTTTTCGTCTATTTTCATACGTTTTCATGCTTATTATTAACCTTTATTATATTACATGTCTAATATCAATTGTGATGTTTTATTAAAAAAAAAGTTAATGTCTAATATCACTTGTGATATTTCATAAACAAACAAGTATGTTTTTTTAACCTTTAATATCACCTGAGATATTTCATTGCTCTGTATATTTTTATATATTATCACCTATATGTTTTCTAATATTCTTATAATTTTCAATTACAAGATAGTTTTTGTGCCTTTCATCGCAATTGACAAGCGCATATTTTTTTTAATGCAACCAATGTTGTCTATCACTTGTAATATTATACTCTTAGTAGAAATAAAAGGGTTAAAGTTTCTTTAGGTGAATTATTATTTTGTTCAAAAAAATGCTAATTTAGTGCAACACTTATTTGATTTTGAGAATATGTCAAGTCTCTATTTTCATAGTTTGCTTCCTTTTTATTCATTTTGATATTTTTAAGTGACACTTATTTATCTCTTGTGATATAACACTGTAAGAAAAATCAAGAGTATTACACTCTTTATCATGTATGTGTTATCAGTTGCGATACTCAACTAAGAATGTGAAATATTAAATTCATACCAAATGTGATAATAATTTAGTATTTTACCAAGTATATATGAAAGAAATGATAATAAACATCACTTATTATATTACTGTGTTGATTCTGTTCATTTTTCTTATTTGTATTTTTGAAAATATTTAGGAAGATTTTTGTGTTTTATGATAATATGAAATATTAGAAAAGGTGTTTAACCGAAAACAAGAGATGTTATGAAACTTTTGTTAGACTTGTGGTCGATTTTTCTATTTAATGGATACATTGTGCATGTTTCGATAGGTTTTATAGCGGGATTTAAAAATATCTATGGTTGAATCAGCAAAATAAAGAAGCTATGGTTGAAGAAAGCACACATCTTTATAAACAAACTGAGTAAGCTCAAACACCTGTGATATCACAGGTGATATCACATGTGATATCACTGGTGATATCACAAGTGATATAAACTATGATATCACACATGCTATCACTGGTAATATCACACATGATATCATAGGTGATATCACACACGATATCACGTGTGATATCACAAGTGAGGTGATATCACCTGTGATATCACAGGTGTTTGAGCTTCATCAGCTTGTTTATAAAGATGTGTGCTATCTTCAACCATAGCTTATTTAGTTTGCTGATTCGACCATAGATATTTTCAAATCCCGCTATAAAACCTATCGAAACATGCACAAAATGTATCCATTAAATAGAAAAATCCACCACAAGTCTAACAAAAGTATCATAACATCTCTTGTTTTCAGTTGAACAACTTTTCAAATATTTCATAATATCATAAAACATAAAAATCTTCCTAAATATTTTTAAAAACACAACCATCACATTCTTAGTTGAGTATCACAACTGATAACACATACATGATGAAGAATGTAATACTTTTCATCTTCCTTTTAGTGTTATATCACAAGAGATAAATAAGTGCCACTTACAAATATAAAAATGAAAACGTCTGAAAACGGACAAAAACGTATAAAATCAAATGAAAAACGTATGAAACCGGACAAAAACATATAAAAACGGACAAAAACGTATAAAACAGATGAAAACGTATGAAAACGGACGAAAACGTATAAAAACGGATGAAAACGTCTGAAAACATACGAAAACGTCTAAAAATGGACGAAAACGTAAAAAAAAGGGATGACAACGTATGAAAACGTCTGAAAACGGTCGAAAATGTATAAAAACGAACAAAAATACATGAAAACATAAAAATACAGACGAAAACGTCTAAAAACGGATGAAAATACATGAAAACCTAAAAAATAGACAAAAACGTATGAAAATAGCCGAAAACGTAAGAAAAAGGACGAAAACGTAAGAAAACAGACGAAAACGTATGAAAGCGTAAAAACACGTATGAAAACGTATGAAAAATGGACGAAAACGAAAGAAAACGGACGAAAACGTATGAAAACGAACGAAAACGTAAGAAAATGGACAAAAACGTATGAAAACAAACGAAAACGTAAGAAAACAGACGAAAACGTATGAAAACGGACGTAAACGAGTGAAAGCAGATGAAAACGTATGAAAATGGACAAAAATGTCTGAAAACAGACGAAAACGTATATAAACGTACAAAACGTACGAAAACGTCAGTAAACGGACGAAAACGGATGTAAACGTACGAAAACGGATGAAAACAGAAGATAACGTCTGAAATCAGACGAAAACGTAAAAAAACTGACGAAAACATATGAACACGGACGAAAACGTATGAATACAGATGAAAACGTATGAAAGCGAAAATAAACCTTGAATAAAAAAACGTGAATTTAAAATTAAAAAAGTTAAAAAAAATGAATTTAAAATAAAAACGTGAATTCTAAAAAAAAGAAAAAAAAAAGAAAAAGAAAAAGAAAAAAAATATTAATAAATAAGAAAAACAAAAAGACAAAGAAAAAGGAGAAAAAAAACATGGACTTAGGTTTCCATATTAAATCTTAGGTTTATGCCCACCATTAGATCAAACTAGATGAATGGTGGGGATTTTACCCTTGGTAAGCACCAAAATAAGAGTAAGCATTTGAAAATTCTCATTTAAAGAAAATAAAAATTCACTCTTTATAAATAGTATAGATATAGATGAGTTGCATGTATTTTATTACCATAAAAAAGTTAAGAATTAAGCTTGGACCAATTATATAGACTTTCTTTTATAAATCCACCAGGTCACCATCGTAGATGCTTTATGGAATTAAGTGTAGTAAGCTTATAAATTTAACGAGAGATACCCCATATGTTAGTTATTTAAAATTATAAAAAGAAAAAGAACAAGTATTATTTATTAATAAAAAGTCACCAGCCATGCAAACCATGCAAAAAACCATTTGTGAAATAACTAATTAAAAACCATAACCAAAACCTAAACGGTAAATTATCATTCAAATATGATGTCTGAAGGTTTGGAAATGAAGGATGTTGATGATGAGCGTAAAAGGAAATTTGAAAAAGAAGTAGACGATGTTGATGATGTTACCAAGTATCCCAAGTTTCCGGAAGATGATGAGAAGAAGGATGATGAAGAAGTTATCAAAGAAGACGATGGGAAGAAAAAGAAGGATGTTGTGGTTGCTGATGGTGAGAAAAAGAAATCTCTCAAAAGTTTTGGCCAGCCTCGTTGGTCTGATGCAAAAAGGGCAAGACATTTGTGGTTTGATATGTGCGACGAAAATGACAAGAATTACACCAATTACATAATCAAAGACCCAGTTAAAGATTATCCGAATATGGATTATGATGAAATAGAATTGGATCGCTTATGGAGGAAGGTTCAAGCGGCTAAAGGCTTGTCCACCGAACCTGGAACAATCGTAACATCAACTTTAGCTAATCCATGAGTACTCTTTGTCTTTATTTTTAAATTAAACCACCTCAACTACTTGTCTTGTAATATCAGATCGCCGAATTATTTTTTTCTTGTTACTATTTAATTTATGTTGTTTTGTTATCGGTTTGCACATTATTAGCAACCTCGCCTCAAAATACTTTACATCACATTAATTTTTGGGATATTCGATTTACAATCATAGTATATATGTTTTATCGATTGATACCTACCTATTAGGCTATTATATATCGTACGCCCGCCAATTATATATATTTGCTCGCTTTGCATCAAATATGTCATGCATGGCGGTACGTTATCGTTGCCTTTTGTGACACGGAATGCACTTTTCTTTTGCATGTAAGTAACCCGTCACTTTTTCGGTTCAGTTGACTAAACGATTGGCTACTCGATCATTTGCGCTCATGATACAATTCATTGGTTATAGGCACTAGTCTTTGTAGGATATTGTTATTGCCTCTTGCGTTTTTGCTTGGTTATACATTAGAAAACCAATGTGTTTCCATTAGCAACATGTGATACAATTTACAAATTCGTTTCCTTGACCCTGAAAATCAGATTGTCGCAATGCGGCGACAAGTATCCTATGACTATATTTTGCGGCTAACAATAACTGTACAAATAAATGATAACTTAAATTAAAATAACTTTAGCAAATAACAATGCAAAATATTTCATATCCAAATAAACATAAGATCCAACCGAAAGAAAATGACATAAGTAAAACTTGTATTTTAAATTAATAAAAACATTACATACATAATTAAAAAACGTAAACTTACATATTATTATACTTAAACATTTATTCACAAAAATTCGAATCAAAACATTTCACATTAATAAAATTTTGGATAGACAATAAAAAGCCCAAACAAAATTACTTGAAATTTAAAATCTATATGCCTTGACCTAACAGCAAATCCTAGCCCAACACCGCAACCTATATAAAAGCTATATAGTTTCCTAATTACTCTCACAAGTAGCCCTAATTCATTTTACATTAAAGCCAGTCACCAAACTCTTCCAGTCTACACTTTCTCTCAACCAAATCACAACATCCATCTTCATATCACACCGACCAAATAAAATTGCTATCATTATACGAACGCCGGCCACCAAACACAAGTCCTTTAATCATAAAAAAACCCCGAAAACCATGTAACAAAATGATAGTAGGATTATTATTTTTATATACATTGCAACGAATAGCAGAAGGGGCTCAGTTTTTGCACATTTTCAAGCAAGGTACTAAACACAAAAAACAAACAATTGTATATATTTCGTGCAAAGTTTCACCAAACTTTTGTCATTTTTATAGTCTCTAAATGAATAAAATAATCAGTAAAGCTATTGCCAAAAAACGTACAAATAAATAAATCATTATCTAAAAAAACAAATTACAAGATACCCGCTACCGCATCACGGAAAAACCCTGCTAGTTCCCTTAATTTCGGATAGCCATTTACTGCCCAATTTCATATACCACTTATAATCCAAATCAGCCCAAATTAAGTTGACAAACCTAATCATTCGCAATTTATAAGACAACCCCTTACAACATCCCTAATTTCACTTTTCATATGAAACGCCTCCAATCTTATCACTCCACCAAAAAACATGTAACTTCTTCCTCCGTTATTTCAAACTCAGAGGGTGCGTTTAGTTGGAGAAAAAATTTCCTTGTTTTCTATCTCTAGTTTTGTAAAAATTTGGATGGAAAATTTATCTCCACAAAACACTTGAAAATATAGAAAATGCGTTTAGTTGATATTTGTATTTTCTATTTTGAAAAAAGGGAGGGAGGGTTGGGGGTTACAAAAGAAAACAAAGAAAACAACTAAAATTTGTTTTCTAACTTTCTTTGTTAGATTAGGAATAAGGGATTTTGTGTTTTGCAAAACACTTTGTTGGAAAATGATAATTTGAACGCGATCTCTATTTTCCTTGTTTTCCACAAAATGAAAACAAAACATTTTGTGGAAAACAAGGGTGTTTTCCGCCAACTAAACGCACCCCTAGTGTCTTTATATGTTCTCTATAGTTACTTGTGAAAAGAAGCTAAACGTTTAGAAAAGTTTGGTTATATATAATTGAAATGTGTAGATACATCATACATGTACATGTGTTCAAACAATGATGATTTTACACATGACTACATGAAAGTCGACGGGTTTAGAAGATTATCACGGCCATGTATGGACGGAACTTGAACGATTTTGTTGAGGGGGCTAAAACGTTCATGATTAATCTTTTAGGACGGCCAAACTATTAAAACAAAAGCTTAGCACTAACTTGTTAAACAAAATACATTAAGGACAAAAAAAAATTGGAGGGGCCATGACCCTCCCTAGCCTTAATTAATGAAGGTCCGTCCATGCGGCCATGTATGTAGTGTGCACGTGATCAAACCGAGCCATTTATATTTAATAGTTTGCTAAGCATACACTATAGGACTGTATATAAGATTATTATCAACTAACATATTACCAACCCATTACGCCACATTTCTCTCTACATTGTATTGAGTTTGTGATGTGAAGACGAGATATAGTTCTTCACCCCAAGTATGGTATATGAGAGTAGTCCAAGTTAGGTGGTAGTTAGCTCTAATTATCAGTAACATAACTCTTGTATTACGATAATTTCATGTGTACGTAAGTAATCGATTGAGATCGTGGTCATTTCACGAAGGTACATGGGTTGTAAACCATATATCTATATCCATGCTCTTATTATGAATAGAATTTTGTCCTACAGATAAGGTGTCTTGCAACCAATATTCTAAATTAGTAAATTACAACCAAAACTGTAGGTGTAGCGTGTTTATGAGTTTTATATGTGGTAGACAAAGATCAACAAAAGCATCGCTTATCATAGTTTGGACCCATTGTGGTTTGATTTGCAATAAACTAACAGTGTTGCGTATCCTTAACATGTTATTTGCATTGGTGAAAAGTTGAAAATGATACAATCAATGAAAGAGGATATATTCGTTGTTGTTTAGTTTATACAGAATAACAATTTCTACTTTTAAATAATTAATTAATCAAACATTCTAGCAAAGTTAATATAATAAACTTGATTAGATTTTGAATTTTAGAATTTATAAGTTGACAACTAAATTAGAACAAACAAGAAAAAAGTGATGAACAATTTACTTGAGATAGAGGGAGTTTGAAAGTTTGCTAGTTATTTGTTGCGTATGTAATGCATCGAGCATCCACAATAGGTCAATTGATGAAAAACTTTTCACTATTCTAAAAAGTATTTTAAGCAGGTTTTTTGCATCGTATTAAAGGCTTTTTGAAAAGCTTTTTCCAAACACCTGGTAAACCAAGTCTTTTTAAAAAGGGAGGTGATACTCACACCATATTTTTTTATGCATGCACCATATTCTGTGCATTACAGTATTGTACGGTACAAAATGCAATGCACTGAATGTGGTGCATGCATCAAAAAATGTGGTGTCAGTATCAATTACCTTTTAAAAACCTTTAGTGATTAAATATCTTATGCATTGTGATGCTCTAAGTCAAGTTTCTAACACCTTTTTGACATACCAAAGTTCACCAGCCAATTGTGGGCGCCACCTCGCAAATCTTGGTGAACATGAAAAGACAACTTATTACTAAAAGCATCTACAATGCATCAAGTTTTTAAAGACTTGATACATTTAATGCATTAGATGCAAACCAAATTTAATGATTAAGACTTTTACAAAACACTTGAAGTTTGTCAAGCTTTTGTAAACATCTTTTTAAAAAGTTTTTGTTGCAATGCAAAAAACCTCATCAAATTTTTTTTTGAAATAGTGAAAAGTCTTTCATAACTTTACGAGTAAATTACACCGTTCGTCCTTATGGTTTGTCTTGACCGTTGTTCGTCCTTTGACTAAAAAAATGCACCGTTCATCCTTAAGTGGCAAACGTTATGCATCGTTTGTCCCTCCATCCAACTGGCCCCACCAACTCCCACTAACGTACGTTAAATAAGGTTTTTAAGGGGGGTATATCTGTCATTTCCCAAGCAACTAGCATTTATTACCCCCATCTACCCCGTCAGAGTTGTGAATAATCCCCAAACTGCAAACTTTTGCACACACTAACCCAAGTTTTCATCTTTCCCCAATTCAATTGTAAATCTTAACCGAGTAATTTTTGAACTGATACTTCGCAAAGAATTCAGATGGTGGCCCCATTGTATGAAATTAGAGCAAATGATGTTCTTGATCGAGATCCCTATGTCATGTATCGTAAGTATTTTTTTTTAGATTTTTTGTGACAATGTTGTTAAGTGTCGTAGGTTTTTAATCATTATTATTGAATTTTAGTATGACTTTTTGGGTTTGCAATACTTTGTTTGGTGTTTTAATGTCTAAAACCCTTTGTCTGATTGATTCCTCTAATTATTTGCAGATACAAACTCTGCTCTGTTTTCCATCAAGCTTAATCATGGTGGTTTTTTCACGAATTCACCTAACAGGATATACAAGAATAGTAAAATTACTTTTGTGGATTTGATAGACAATGATGAGTTTTCTATCCATGAAATTGATTCCATGCTAGAAGACTTAGGTCATGATGGTCACAGGTTGATGTTTTACCATTTCTTGAAACCTGATTATAATTTAGACAATGGACTAGAACCTTTAACAAGTGACAAAGATGTTCAGTTATTAGGTAAGTATGTCATGGAAGGTCCTAAGCTAGTTGATGTATATGTTGAGCATAAAAAGACCAACCCTGGCATTTACATACAACCAAAGCATAAAAAACTTGTAATAGAAGAGTTAAATGAACCAATAACATCAAAGGCATGGTTTACCCAAGTGGCTAAGAAATTAGTTTTGGATGTCAATGCAGGGTGTGTAGGTAAAGGTATAGGTCAAAGTAGTGGTAAAGACCAAGGGCAAAGTAGTGCAGTCTCTGTTGTAAAAATCGGCCTAGGCGGCCGATTAATCCCCGTATAATCGCTGATCGCTCACTAAGCGCATTGATATATCATAATCGGCCTATTTAATCGGTTTGGTCAAAGATCGCTTAAAAATCAGTCAACAAACTGATTAATCGAACAAAATCGCTTAAAAATCGGTCAACAAAATCGCTTAAAAATCAGACAAAATCACTTAAAAATCAGTCAACAAACCGATTAATCGGTCAAAGATCGCTTAAAAATGGTCAACAAATTGACTAATATCTATGTTTGACTTTGAATTTTGAAGAATATGTTGTTTTCTTTAATATATATATGTTTTTTGGTTCACACTTTTGTTGATAGAAGCTATGCAAATGCCACAATATTAATATCATCTACATGGTAATGTATCAGACAATAAAATAGCTATAAGAGCAGTTACAACAATAACACCAATAACACCGTCCACGTTAGCGTCACATCAGCTTTAACATTTAACATTAACATCCCCAAAAAACACCCACAACAATAACATCCCAATAACATCAATAACATTCCTAACAATTTACAAAAACAACCCCTCATTTAGGGGCATAAAAAAAAAAAAAAAAAAAAAAAAAAAAAAAAAAACGCCCGTTAAGGGGTTAACGGGGAAGGACTAACGCCGAAATAACGCCGGAGGTCCAAGGGTAATAACGCCATAACGCCGTTAATTTCGTCAAAAACGCCGTTATGGCGTTACTATTGTAACTGCTCTAATTCTAATTGCTATACAACGATACTTAGGGCATGGCTTTTGGAAGGAGCATGATCCCATAACTTTTGGCATTAGTATGTATAACAACAGTTATGGCTGTAGGAATCTGCTAATCGACAGTATAGATTTTTCACAAGTACTGTAACCTGATTCATGTAAAAATGAAATGAATGATAACCCCTATATGTAACTAAACCATACTTTAGACGTGAACAATGTCTATTCTGAACCCGATTCGTTGCAAACTGTGTATGATGCGTTGCATTTCAGCAGTGGGTCCGCATGTCTTCAGTTGTTAACATATGCATAAGGAAAAAAGTCAACATGGTGGTTGACCTTTCTTGATTGCTCCCACCGTTTTCAATAGATCTTGTATTCACCAACAGAATTACAAATTGCAGGTATGAACCACAACTGATTCAATTACACCAAGAAGTATACCACCATACAATCCTAACTAAAGTTGTTAATGAGGTTTAGGCGCGTTTGGGTTTGTTTAAACCGACGTGACTTCTCTATTTAAGCATATAACAGCGAGTATGTGGCTCGATACGTTAGAGGACTACAAGGTAACCTACCCGGTGACAGGTTAAAAGTGGTTGCTTGTTGCAAGCATTACACTGCCTATGATCATGATAATTGGAGTGGTGTTGATCGGTTCCATTTTAATGCCAAGGTAATTAAAGTTGTTGCCTATGGTAGTATTTTAGTGTGACAAAATTTGTGGGAGCATTGATATTCTTGATTTGTAAAAAGGTGCACTGACATTGTCGAACTAATGAAGAGTATTTAGGAAAATGACTCGAGCACTTTCATGAAAAGCTAGTATGTGAAATTAGGAGATGAGTAATTTAACAAGTAAGAGTATAGTGTTTGGATTAGCTTATATAAAGGTTATTAGGATAAAAGTCAACATGATATGTTTCAGCGTCGACAATTTTTTATCCATTACCCGACGAGCCAACAAGATATGTAATGAACAATAAATAGAATGGACAGATATTGTTTAAGGATCAACCCGCCTCAATATGCACTAAACCTGATCCATTTCAGCGTGGACCTGTTTTGACCCATTGCCCGACTTGCTCAAACCGATGGATACTATAATTCGAAATGGGCAAAAATTTGTTGTAAGGGTCACCTCATATGACCTAAAAAGTGACCCCGTTTCAGACCAGACCCATTTTCACCCATTACCTACCCGCCTACTGTGATATGCATTAAGAAGCTTAATGGACAAGAAAAGTGTTTTGAGGGTTAAACTAACCCAAATATTACTAAAACGACTAGTTTCAGACAGTACCTATTTTGACCCGTTACCCAACACGCCAGGCCCAACCCTTGGTGCCACCTCTAACTTCTCCCCTCTGCTGTATTACATGAGCTGCAAAAACAGTTTGCCATAGAAGCGGCAATGTTGCTACTTGTTTCTCTTTTATTAACTGTATCTGATGTTGCTCGAATGGTTTCCAAAAAAATAGGTATATAGTCTCAGATTGTGAATCTGTTGGGGTGGGTGTACTTTGACAAGCAACACTACACCGCAACTCCTGAGGAAGTGGCTGCAGATGCTATAAAATGGACTGCGGGCCATTTGACCGTTTCTAGCAATCCACACACAAGGCGCAGTTGATCGAGGACTATTAAGGGAAACTGACATTGATGGTGCATTATTTAACACCCTCACAGTTCAAATGAGATTAGGAATTTTGATGGCGACTCATCAACCGCTCTCTATGGTAACCTTGGCCCACGAGACGTGTGCACCGCGGCTAACCAAGAGCTTGCTCTTGAAGCAGCAAGACAAGGTATCGTTCTTCTTAACAACCATGGCCCTTCACTACCTCTATCCCCAAGACGCCACCGTACTGTTGCTGTCATTGGGCGTAACTTAGATGTAACCGCCACGATGATTGGAAACTATGCTGGTATCGGGGGTGGATACACAACTCCGCTCCAAGGGACATCAAGATACACCAAAACAATTCACGAGCCCGGATGCCGAGACGTTAAATGCAAAAATGCTTATTTAAATAAAGACTCTATGGGTGCAGCCCGACAAGCATATGCAACTGTGTTGATTATGGGTTTGGACCAGTCGATAGAGGCAGAATATCTAGATAGAGACGGGTTGCTTTTACCGGGGTATCAACAAGAGCTTGTGACTAAAGTTTCTAAGGCTTCAAAAGGCCCGACTATATTGTTGTTGATGTCGGGTGGGCCTATTGATGTGTACCCCTTCAGGCACGGAATCAGCTACTCAAATTTCATTCACACACTAGCTAATGCTCCTGCCCTTTTCACAGTTCCAGTAGACAGGCGTCACAAATATCGAAACTCAATCACAAAGGCAATAAGGATGTCACGCGCCAAATGTGGCGGGCTATCTATAGGTCTACATGTGGATGTAAAGAACGTGGGGTCTGGATACAGGTTCCACACTTTACTTGTGTACTCGACCCCACCGGTTGGTCACTGGGGTCCACATAAACAGCTGGTTGCATTCACGAAAGTGCATGTACCAGCCGGGGCGCAGCTTAGGGTGCCTATAAATATTCACGTGTGCAAGTTTTTAAGTGTTGTTAACAAGTCTGGGATTGGAAGGATTCCAATGGGTGAACATAATCTTTGTATTGATTAGAAAATGATGCAGTAGCGAAATATTATTGGATTAACGATACACTTATGTTAGAGGGTATGAGTAACGTCCTGAATAGTACCTGTCTAACCTAACATTTTATCTCTTCGTCTCAACTTAGCTACTACTTCAAAAGGCAATAAGCTTATAAGCAGTTTTAACCTAAAATACTTTATGGCATATGCTTAACACAATTAGATGTGGTAACAGTTAACAGTCGCTCTAAAAGATACCTGTTGTAAATAACTGAACCAAATGTTATAAATCTGTAATAACCATTTGAAGCAACAAATGCATGACGAGATTTAAATATTCCCTCCGTACCGAAATATTAGTCCACTTTTCTATTTCAACCAATCAAAATGCTTTTAAGTGGGTGAGAATAAATTTTATTGGTTAATATTGTAAGGGCCAACTTATCGTAAACTTTGTAAAATATATAGTAGCAGTAAATCACCTCAAATCTTTCAGAATTCAGCGCCTTCTCATAACATGACTCGGTCTTTTCCAGTTTCACTAGTCGCTCAACAAACCCGGTATAATTGATGACCATCTTGCATTCTGCCCGGTTTAGGCTTTGAATAGCAAACTGTTCTGTTCTGTTATGCCTGGAGTTGAATAGCTTCTTTCAGACTTATGCTACCCAAACCGTCCACACGGACTTTAGTAGCCTTCAGTTGAGCTTAAATTCAAACTGTGTCTATGTTTCCTCTCACACCAGGCTGAACCCCCTCCAACAGCTTGGTTCATCCATGTATAGACTCATACTAGTTAAGGGGCGAAATCGTACATGTTCAACTATCTCGTCTCCTTGCAAAAGGCCCTGCCATACTGATATAATAACACCTACTACTAAGGATGCTAATGAGTTTGGTAGGCAGCCTACAAATATACTATGTATATAAGGAAGTGAAAACAAGCTTTTGAATTTCACTAGGGCCATGGCCGACAACGGGAAATGAAATTAAGGTTGGAAGATCTTGTCACACTAATATAATAACACCATAACCAAAGGTTGGAAGATCTAATAACAGAAACTGGATGCGTGAGGTGCGTTTAGTCATGATCATGATATGAACTTGATGGTGTAATGACCAATTTGTCCTTTAAACGTATTCAACTCTTATTGGCATTCTCTTTCACTCATTAAAGAAGAAAATATGAAACGAATAGCTGAATAGATGCACGTCAGAACACATGCTTCTCCATATCGATGGAGCAAGAAAGTTATAATTAAGAGATTCCTACTATTAAACAAAAAGGCACGCAGGTGCACAATTCTTAAAATCAAATATATTCATGCAGCAGCATTATTTTCACGTGTATCCTACAAAACTACTACTACTGCCTATATATATATTCAAATGTGATGTAAAGTAATTTGAGGCGAGTTTGCTGTAATAAGTGCCAATATATAAGTGATGTGTGTTTCCAAGGCAAATTAATTATAATGTGCAAACCAACAACTCGCGCGGGCGGGGTAACAAATTAAACAGTAGCAACAAGAAAGGGATAATTCGGCAAGACAAGCGGTTCAAGTTAAAAGTAAAGACATATGAGATGGATGAGAGTATGAGACAAAGCAATTACACTAGCAGTCATGGATTTTTTGTTAAAACGGGTGTTCCAGGTTTGGTGGAGTAGCCTTTAGACTCTTGAACCTGCCTCCATGTGCGATCCATGTCTATTTCAGTTGGGGTCATATTCGGGTATTCTGTAACCGGGTCTTTGATTATGTACCTGGTGCAAGGTTGTTTCTTTCTGCGGCAATATACTAACCACATATGGCATGCCCGATCTTCAAGATGATTCCCATAAGGCTCGGCTACTCTTCTGCGAGATTTCTTTTTCTTTGGCTTTTCACCATCAGCAGCCGCAACATCCTTCTTCTTATTCTTCTCATCATCTTCTTTGATAACATCTTCTTCATCATCCTTCTTCTTCTTCTTCTCATCATCTTCTTTGATAACCTCTTTTTCATCACCCTTCTTATTCTTCTTCGTCTCATCATCATCTTTGACAACATCGTCTCCTTCGTCAAATTTCATTTTACGCTCATCGTCAACATCCTTCATTTCTGAACCTTCAGACATCATCTTAGAACGATATATTGAACGTTAATTTAACCGTTAGGGTATCGGTTTTGGTTTTTAGTTATTCACAAATGGCTTTTTGATAAATTGCAAAAATAGTCCTTGCATGGTGACTTTTTAATAAATAATACTTGTTCTTTTTATAACGTTAAATAACTAACATGAGGGGTATTCTTTCGTTAAATTTATAAGCTTACTACACTTAATTCCCCGAAAGTAAGCTTATAAATGGTGATCGAGTTTATAAAAAAGTTTATAAACAGGTCGAAGGTTAATTATGAGCTTTTTCATGGTAATAAAATGCATGCAACTCATGTTATGCATTTGTCATTTATAAAGTTCTGCAATATTTAAGCATAGTGACAATAGGTTGTAAAATGAAAAAAATATATATTGATATTATAATATGAAATGAAAATAATAAGAACCTTTTAAAAAGTTTACCATTTGATATGCTTTTAACTCCCATATATATCTCTCAACCAAACACCTCTTTATATACTAGTAATTATAAAAGAAAAATGACTAGTGTCTTTATATATGCTCTATAGTTACTTGTGAAAAGAAGCTAAACCTATTTGGTTTAGAAAAGTTTGGTTCGAGGGGAATTTATAAACTAAAATGGGTCTTTATATAATTACAATGTATAGATACATGTGTTCAAACAATGACGATTTTACACATGATTACATGAGAGTCGCCGGGTTTAGAAGGTTATCACGGCCATGTATGTATTTGCACGTGATCAAACAGAGCTATTTATATTTAAGAGTTTGTTAAGCATACACTATATATACACTACAACAAATATGTCATTTCTACACACTTTTTTCTTCGCACTTTATAAAGTGTGAACTTTTTTTTAAAGATATTCACGCTTAAGAGTGTCAATAATTGTTTCAAAATCCTCACACCTAAAAAGTGTGAAAAATTTCAATCTCACACTTAAAAGTGTGAAGAATTATTTTAAAATCAAAATCATCACACTTAAAAGTGTGAAGAATTGTTTTAAAATCCTTACACTTAAAAGTGTGAAAATATTCATAAAGCATCACACATAAAAGTGTGAAAATATTTGCTACACCTAATTGGTTCACACGCATACGAGCGTGAACATTTTTATTCTTCACACTTTAAAATGTAACAACATGCTCTAATAGGTGTAAATATGTCGCTATTTTGTTGTATTATTGATAGGACTGTATATAAGATTATTATCAACTAACATATTACCAGCCCATTACGCCACATTTCTCTCCACATTGTATCGAGTTTCAGAGTTTGTGATGTGGAGACGAGATATAATTCTTGACCCCAAGTATGGTACATGAGAGAAGTCGACAAGTTAGGTGGTAGTTAGCTCTAATATTATTAGTAACATAACTCTTTTATTACGATAATTTCATGTTTACATAAGTAATTGATTGAGATCATGGTCATTTCATGAAGCAACATGGGTTGTAAACCATATAACTATGTCTATACTCTTATTACGAATAGAAATTTGTCCTAACGATGTTCAGATAAGGTGTCTCGCAACCAAATAAGGTGTCTCGCAACCAGTATTCTACATTACAACAAAAAATTTAATGTAGGTGTAGTGTGTTTGTGAGTTTGCAGTTCACACTATTACAAAATAGGTCTTTTAGACCTCCACATTTAGACCTTCTACAAAAGAGACGGGTCTATGTGAGACTTTTAACCCTCTAAAGACTTTTTAGACAGGTGAGTATGAAAAGCACGGATCTAAATGTAAAAAATAAATAAAGCCCGGTGATTATAATGTACACCGGCCCAAAAAATACCCATTATCACCGGTCCATATTCAAAATCAAAATTTTCACATCCCGCTCAACAAAAAGAAAATCCACATAGTTATGGATCTAGACACCTTCTTCTTCATTCCGAGAATCTTCACCACCATACCGGCCACTAAACCGTCATCACTGTACCACCAGTCATCTAACTCCAAGTTATTGGGCGACTGCATATTCATGCGTACATAAGTAATCGATTGAGATCATGGTCATTTCATGAAGGAACATGGGTTGTAAACCATATATCTATGTCTATACTCTTACTATCACACTTAAAATACATAGGATATTAAATTTCAGCCTTTGTGTTATTTATTTTGGATCATAAATTATTGCAAGCTCCGTCTAATATTCGTGTGTTATAGCAACTCAACCCAAAAACCCTATTCATGTGATAATCCATATAAGCCCATTAGTTGGATAACCCAATCCATATGACACAACCCGATCCACTCACACTCCATATTTAGATATTAAAAGTGATATCCTAATCACTTGGTATCATTTGTGTAACCCTAAAACACTATATCATTTTATCATTCGCCTACCATCTCACCAAACTCTCTCACACCCCTCTTTCCCAACTCATCAAACTAATCTCATATATCTTATCATCTTCTTTAATCCAAATCACCATCTCATCTTCTACATCTATCATAACCAAACTCATCTCAATCATCATCTTCCATCTTTAATCAAAAATCGAAACAACCAAACTCACCAAATCATCACAGACACCAACACAACTGTCTGCACAATCCAAGTCAAGAAAGCATATTAATGCTTTGTTCTTCTCTTCTGTGTCTTGTGTCTTTTGAACGAAATAAGAAAAAGAAAGTAACATAATTGTATAATTCCTTTTATGTTTGTTTTAGATATTATGCTTAAAAAAATTGATCGATGATGATTTTCTTTCGTTTGTTTGGCCTTGAGTGGTCTTGATATATGTTTGAGTAACACGAAAGAAAGAACTAAGATCTCTTGATTTTTCATTTATGTTCGAGTTATTTTAAGGTTCGGATTTTGTAAATTGTTGTTGTTGACGTGAGATTAAGATGGGTTGTTGTCGAATGATTGTGAAACCAAAAGTATTAATTGTATTTGTAAATTGTGCTTAGGTAGTTGTATATATTGGTGATGAGATGTTTTAAATTATGTATTAATTGTATATAAGAAATAGTGTTTTTTTTAGTTTGATTTGTGCTTTACATACTTGTAAATTATGTTTTTTTTTTTTTTTTTTTTACTTGTATTTGCTTAAAATCTATTTTAGGAAGTCTTAAAAATTAAATAGGAGAGAAGTGCTTAAATGCATTATAAGTAGTATAGATAACAATTTTTATTTTTAACTAATTAATCAAACATTCAAGCAAAATTAATATAGTAAACTTGATCAGATTTTAAATTTTTATATTTATAAGTTGACAACTAAATTAGAACAAAAAAAAAAAAAAAAAAAAAAAAAAAAGATGATTTAATATCGACACTCTTAGTTTTATCACTTTATATTTTTAGTCATCTTTCTCTAATAAATTATAAACAAACGACTTTTATATGACTTTCTAAATTCAGTGTTATTTTTTTTATTTTATTTTTCATATTAAGTTAAATAAATCGATATCAAACATCACCTAAGTCAAAGTTTCTAACACTTTTTTGACATAGCAAAGTTGACCAGCCAATTGTTGGGCACCACCTGGCAAATCTTAATGAGCAAGAAAAGACAACTTATTCTTAATCAGTTTATTCTTAGTTTATTCTTAAGCAGTTTATTTTTAATCAAAAGTTCAAAACTAACACAAAGTCTAAGCCACCATTATCAACACAACCACCCTCATCTTCGGTCAAACAGCCGCCACCTGTGGTGGTCATACCACCAAATCCGCCGCCAGCTCCAACAAACCACCGTCGCCGCCACCTCAGGACAAACCACCACAACCGCCACTCTGGTCAAAGCAAAACCCTTGGTCAAACTCGGATCTAAACCTATACAAACAGACACTCTCAAAGCTAGATCTGATCGGACTTAAATTCGGTTTAAAAAGTTAGATTGGAACTTACACCGGTTACGGTGAAAATTGTAAGAGCGATCGGTATGGAAACTTGGACTTGTGTGTTAACCCTTAACATGCCCGCGTTAAGGGATGTTAACCACACCGTGGTTGTAAGTTAAGGGCAAGCTTTAACCCCCACGTTAAGCTACTAACGTGTGTTAAAGTGTTGTGTTTTTGTGAGTTAAGGTTTAACACCCATACCGTGCGGCGTGTTAAGGTTTAACTCAGGTTTTCTTAGTTGAGTTATGATAAAAGTGAGGCTCAAAATGTTAAGTTAAGGTTTAACTTGAGTAAATTATGATAAGGGGTTTTTTTTGTTGAGTTAAAGTGAAATGTTAAATCTGATGTGACGCTAACGTAACATGATGTTAAACTTTAACCTAAGTTACAACACCCTATGCTCTAAGTGGCAAGGTTATGGCGATAACTGTGGTTATCATAAAAGATTATGAAAATGTCACACTACCCCATGTGGTAAAAGACAAAATAGTACGGTGGTGTTTCGATCTAAAAAAAGTGGTGTGGGAACCGTAAAGTTAAAGCCTAAAACAAGTCCCACGAAAATCTTGTATGATAGCTACAATACATGCTATAGTCATAAAACAAGTCCCAAAAGCATCAATTTCACATCAATTCGAGGGTGGGTGTAACATAAATTAGTTATACTTTACCCTAAGAGCACTGGGTACAGTGGTGCCAAAGTGTGGTGCCAAGCTCGTGCCAAACTGCCACGTCAGCAGTTTTTGAGTTTGGCACCAGAAACTGTTTGGCACCACATTTCTGGGGTATCCGTTGGCACCAGAATTTCTGGTGCCAAACTCAAATTTTTTATTTTTTATTTTTTTATAAAATTTAAAAACAATATATCCTAAAATTACTTTATTCATAAAAAAAAACATTACAAGAAATAAAAAAAACAATAAACTTAAAAAAACATAACATAATTATTCTTGTGAATATTTTGCCCGGATCCGTGCTTGTTGGGCCCTCACGATTGACGCGTTCATCGGATCGAGCGTGCTTGTGTCTATAGATAGCACCCGCATATCTTCGGCTATCCTTTGAGTTTCGATTAAATCGACCCTCGCTCGAGACTCCCGCTCAAGAACATCTTGCTTCATTTTTCGCTCCAACTCGTATTGTTTTTCCATCATTTGTGAAAACATTTCCGGGTTTGAACCGGAACTTGCGGTCGAGTTAGACGAACGTTGGCTCTTTGCGATCCGGTACACCCCGTCCGGCCTTGGCAATGCGTCGGGTCCAAAATGCTCGGGATCCTCTTCCGTAACCCGAAGACGATTACGTCTTGCATTTGTTGAGTCCGGATTTTTCCACTTATGCTTGTCCTTCAAAAACTTCCAAGCCGACGAATGTTTAAAATCGCCATGATATCGTTTGTACAAAGTGTGGCAACGTTCCATGAAATCCATATCGTTCTCCCCACTCATAACAGCCGTTTCATTCACAATCGAATTAAACTTCCCGACACAACGATTCATCGGAGTCCACTTTCCGGTAAGCATGTTCTTGGTACGAGTTACAAACTTTTGTTTTTTTGCTTCCTTGTTGTAAGCTTCCAAAACTTTATACCAAAACGTTTCATTACCTTGATCCGCACCGACTTTTGGATCCTCGGATACTTGAATGTAAGTTTGCGCCAAAAGTAGTTCTTCTTCGTCGGTCCATGCGTCACGCGATCGTTGCTGGGTCTCGGCTTCCTCTTCGGTTGTTGGTTGCTTTTTTTTTCGTTTTCTTTGCCTTCGCCGGTTCCTTCATTTTTGTTTTTTTGGACGTGGGGGTCAGGATGACCGCATCCTCTTCGGATTCGTCTTCGTCAACAAGGTGGAACGATTGGTGGGACGATCTTGGTTGTGATTCGTTTTGTTGTTGTTGTTGTTGCATTTTCCATTGAGAAAACAAAGCGTATTCGTCGGGATTGACGCATGAGTTTTGTTGAGAAAACGAAGGAAAGTAGTGTTGTTGGGTGTTCGGATTCGGATTCGAAGACGAACCGATCATTTGGTTCGATGGATCATTAAGCATTCGATTGATCCAAGGGGTGTTGTTGGGATTCATTTTCTTGAAAAAATATTGAAGTTGAGATGTATTTGAAGTGTGTGTGAAGTGGTATAAGTGATAAGGTTTATATAGGATTTGAAAGTGGGTAAAAGTGGTAAAAAGAGGTCAAAAATTCAAAAAAACCCAAAACTAGCCGTTTGGTTTAAATTCCAACGGCTATTTTTTAAAAAAAAAAAAAAAATTGGCTGTTAGTTTTGGCGCGAGGCCTCTTGGCGCGACAGAGGTAACGGTGCGCCAAACTCGTTGGCACCAAGTTTGGCACCACCGTACCTCCTGCTCTAAAAAGAAATAAAGAAAGAAAACTATTTGAAGTCATATAGCACATGACAACAAAGACCAAATTGAATTTTAAAAGAAAATTGACTAAAAAAACACATCATACTCTAACCACTTCCCTTATTTTTCTGTTTCACAAGTCTTCAACTCACTGTCACTGTCTTTTTCAACTCTTTATGTTCTTTAACTTCAAATTTCAATCCACTTTTTCTTGTTTTTTTCAATGGAAAAACAAAGAAGCTTTTCAATAAAAAAAACAAAATTCTACATCTTTTCATTAACAATTTCAATCTCAATCATCTTTCTAACACTTTTTTCCATATGGGTTTACAAATCTGACCCATTTATCATCAATCAAGAAACCCATTTTCACTTATCACAGATTGGTTCATTTTCAAATCTGAGTCAGACCCATTTCACTAAACCCTTGAATATTGATGGGTTTGAAAAAAAATTGAATCTTGATGATGCCCATGATAGTTTAAGTGTAGATAGTACTAAAGATTTCAATGGGTATGAAAAAAATTCAAAATTTAATGATACCCATGAAGTTTTTGGTGTAAATAGTACTAAAGATTTTGATGGGTATGAAAAAAAATCAAATCTTGATGATATCAATGAAGTTTTTGGTGTAAATAGTACTAAAGATTTTGATGGGTCTGAAAAAAAATCAAAATTTGATGATACCCATGAAGGTTTTGGTGTAAATAGTACTAAAATTTTGGATTTTGGTGGTGGTTTTGTGCAAAAATTTGGTGTAAATGGTGATAGTAGAGTTAAGGATTATGTGAATGTATCTACTAATGGATTGGGTATGAAAGGTATAATAAGTGAACGGGTACACACAGTTGAAGGTGAAAATGTGTGTGATGTGACAAATGGAAAATGGATATATGATGAGGGTTATAAATTGTATACTAGTGGTACATGTTCATTTATAGATGAAGGTTTTAATTGTGAGGGTAATGGTAGATTGGATAAAGGTTATATGAATTGGAGGTGGAAGCCTCATGATTGTGATATTCCAAGGTGCTTTTTTTATTTTATTTTTCGTTAAAGTTGAGTACTTTTCTGTTGAAAATGATTTTGTTTGGTCATGATGTTTAGCTTTGTGATTTTAGGGTGATTTATTGATTATTGTATTTACTAGTCTTATGGCTTTTGTGAGATGGATCATTATTATTATAATTATGTGAATGTTTAGCGGTTGAATATATAGTTCAGGAGTTGCGTATAAAAACTGATTCTGATTATTGGGGCTCGTTTTAGTTGTAAATGCTTAAATTATAAAAAGTTGCTAAACACTGATTATTTAGTACAGTCGATATGATTCTTCTATATCACATACTCATTTCAGAACGCAATGCTAAAAGCCCTCCAAATGCCAATATATAGTTCAGGAGTTGCGTAAAAAAACTGATTCTGATTATTTGGGTTGTATATGCAGGTTCAATGCAACAAACATGCTGGAATTGATAAGAGGCAAAAGGCTAGTGTTTGTAGGTGATTCGATTAATAGGAACCAATGGGAATCCATGCTATGTTTGTTAATGAGTGCTGTTAAAGATCCAAGGAGGGTATACGAGACACATGGCCGGCGTATCACCAAAGAGAAGGGAAACTACTCTTTCAAATTTCTGGTACATTTTTATAATAGTTTGATAATGATCTGCGTCAATGTTGCTGAGTTTATTATGTGATTTTGATCTGTGATTTTGTATGGTTTTTGTATGTCAGGATTATAAGTGCACGGTTGAATACTATGTGTCCCATTTTTTGGTTCATGAGGGAAAGGCAAGAGTTGGCAGAAAACGCATGCAGACGTTACGTATTGATACTGTCGATAGGGGTTCATCAAGATGGAGAGGAGCTGATGTCCTGATTTTTAACACCGCTCATTGGTGGAACCATTACAAAACTAAATCCGGGTGAGCTCACAAGATTCTAAATCTCATAATAGCTGATTGTTCACGTAAATGCAAGTATTTATGCACGTTGAATCACTTTCTGCATATAACACGCATAAGTGACAAAAATCAAATCATGTTATAACATAAGATATTTGCCTGTATTAATGAAAGATTTTAATAACAAACTGAATTTTACTTAACAAAATCGAACTTCAATTCCCAGCTTTTGTGAAACGCAAACGTCAAAATAGTAATTTCTTTAATGCTTTTATCCAAAATTGAGTTTACGTTGATGTTTAGATTTAGATATCGTTCAGTGGAAACCATATACATTATCATTCACACGTATATCTGAAATACATTATTTTTCTGAAGGCAGCTCTTCTTTGAATAACTATCTATAAGTTGTTTCGACTTCCATATCTAGAGTCTTCGACCTTTGCTTCCATTAAGCTAATTCTTCACAAAATTCTGTCCTTTGTGTCAGATCTGCATTTTTTTTTGGCATGTGTTAATCACACATACGATTAACCTTGATCGAGTTTCTGAGTTGGGGAATCCACTCGCGTAGTAATCGTTCCAAACCCCTATATAGGTGTGAAGTGTACATCCATCTTTCCCTTGTTCAACAAATAAACAAGCATCTTAAACACAATTACTTTGTAATTCCTTCATAGATTCTGTCACTCAATTTGTCTCTATGCACACTACGAACCTGAAAGTAATTTCCCTTATTACTATACTTATTCTAATATGGTTTCCAAATCTGAACGCTGGAGTTTAGGGAGCTGCAACTCTATCTTCACAGACAATTTCTTCTCTGGAATCAATTTTATCGAAACACCTGAATCGTTGTGATGCTGGTGCATCGTACCTTGCAGCCCTGTATTGTTGAACTTTACTTTTTGTGTTTATGATCTAGGATGGCATAGGTTCCTTCACCACATGAATGTATCATGTATAATTTATACCCTTTAGTTAAATTCTAACTTAAACAAGAAGTGATGCATACAAAATCTCTTATTTTTTTTTTGTATCTAAAACCGACATAAACATGCCCAAAACCTTTATACGCCTTCCATTTCAAGCATAATGTCTTTTTTTTTAAACCTTCCAATTGGATTTCTGAGCACAATTGCTTGACTTTTATTAAAAGTCAAAACCTTTTGTGTTTTACATTTGATCTCCCTGATTGAAACATATCTAATATAATACATCCGACACTCTTACTTACCATGTTTATACCCGTTTTTATGTCAAACAAGGATTTTGAATCTAATAACTCAGTTTAACTTTATAGTAGGTCAAACTGTCTGTAATTCTTGCTCCATGTTTTTTAGTGTAACACTTGCAATGGATCCAAAATTTTTTGATGTAACATTTGAACACCACGATCTGATTTAACACTTTTCATAGATCCTGGAGTTTGAGAGAATTTCAACATGTCACCTTATTTTAAATCTTCTTTTTCTTCAAAAAACTTTTTAAAATACCTTACATAACATTGACCTTAAGTTTTTTCGAAAATAGACGCTTTAAGATATGGATCATTACATTAAGAGATCTTTTTTCATTCCTTAACTTACATCAGAATCATACATTTTCCAGATTACAGAAAGTTATCTGATATTAAAAGTATTTAATAAGGCCAACAATGTTTCAAGTCCTTGAAACCATTCAGAATTTCAGATACTATGCTCATCTTTTGTTGATCTATCATCATAACCTTTTTTATAGTTTCTGCATTACCTTTTACATGAAAATAACAAAATGATGAAAATTATGTATTGAGACACAATACAATTCAGCTCCGTAGGTATATAAGAGTACCTTTTTATAGACGTGAAACAAAGGGGATTGTTTTCTTTGCCGTATTCTTCTTCATCTTCTTTCTTTAACTATCTCTGTATTATCCTCATTCTTTTTGGCTTTCAACTCGGGAACTAATTTTAGGCTAGTATGTATGCCGCCTTTCCTTTTCATAGTAGAGGTGGCAAAGTGGGTTAACTGGGACACGGGTCAGAAGGAATTGGTCAATATGGTTAACTTTTCTAGTGCATATCAATATGGGTCGTTTTTTAGTCGACCCGCAGATAATTGTTCATCTGTTTTTTGTATATCCGTTATCAGTAAAATAAAAATGATCAGAAAAGCTTTATTATTACAATGATAAATTAATGTTAAAATGATGTGGGACTGTGGGAGGTTCTATCCATAAATGCACTTTCGATGAAGTTCGACCCGTTTAACATATTTAACCAATTACCTGACCTGTTAAAGATAGAAACATTACCCAACTACTTGTAAATGGGGCGAAATGGCCACCTCTATTTCGTAGTGCAAGGTGTCTTAAAGAATGTATAAGATCATGTATGATAATTTTACTTAGCTAAAAAACTTAATACTTTACCCCTAATTTGCAGGGTGAATTACTATCAGGAAGCAGATAACGTTCTCCCTCATCTCGATTCATCAACAGCTTTCACAAAATCAATGACAACATGGGCATCATGGGTCGACAAGAATATAAACCCAAGAAGAACACAGGTTATATTCAGAAGTTCTGCTCCTTCACATTTTAAAGGAGGTGAATGGAATGCCGGTGGTCATTGTAAAGAAGCCACTCAACCCCTCAACCAAACTAGAACCACCAACAATAGTCCAGAAAAAAATCTCATTCTCCAACAAATCATAAAACAAATGAAAACACCAGTCAAGTTCTTAAACATAACCACTTTGTCAGATTACAGAATCGATGGTCACCCATCGATTTATGGAAGAAAAAAAGGCAGCCCTTTAAAAGGTGAAGATTGCAGCCATTGGTGCTTGCCAGGCGTTCCAGATGTTTGGAATCAAATTTTGTATGTTCATCTTCAGTCTAACATTAAAAACAGGTACATTCAGTAAATCATGCAACACATTCATTTTCTCAAAATGTATAGTTCGTCAAAAGAAGAAAAGAAGTGTTTTTTTTTTCTTTATCGATCCATTGGTGGTCGAGGCGATGGTGGAGGTAGTGGTGGGCCTGCCAATGGTGACCGAGGCAATGGCGACCGAGGTAATGGTGGCCGAGAGAATCGTGATCGAGGCACTGGTGACCGCTTAAATAATGACCTATGCAATGGTGATTGCTGCACTGGTGACCGACGCGATGGTGGTTTTCTTGCTCGCGCTTGAGGAGCTGAAGGACCTTCGTTTGGATCATCGGGTTTTAATGCCCAAACAGGTGCCACGTCAGGTCCATAACAATAATCATAGAACAGCTCTTCACCAGCTTCGATACGTTTTTTGGCAAATATGCCAACACGGTCATCACCTGCCACTTTCAAAATCTGCATGTCCCGACTTTTTTAGACACAAAATGATTTTAAGTGAAATTTAAGACATAAGAAGAAACATACCCTGGCATAACAGTTTGGGTTAGCTGAATGGTTAGCGAATTTCAGTTTGTTTCCCATATGAATTGGATCAATGACGTACTGCATCATATAAAGAAGCTGGCTGAGTTTCAAATGCTAATCATATAGTGCACATCAACTCACGGAAACTTGCATACTGGTAATTAATTTGAATGGTCTGTCAATAAGTTTTTGTACATCTGATTCGTTAAAAGTGGTTTTGTGTCCTGTTTGCGTCCTTTGTAGCCAAAATAACCCCATGAAAGCAGCTTTTAGAAAATGTTTTACAAAGTAACTCGAATGGGCTACAAACACATCTTTTAACGACTTACATGTAGAAAAAGGTTATAATGACTGAAATTAGAACTGCGAAAAATACATTGGTAATTCGGTATTATCAACATTGATGTTATATATCGAAAGGGCTTGCCTGATCATTCAGGTTGAATAGGAAAGATGATGTATTTGCATCCTTGTATAAATTCCCTCGCACATCTGCTTCTTCACCAGAGATCAGTTCGCCGGTATACTCTCCAATAAATTCATCTTTGTTGGCAGAGCTCTAGGGAAAAAAAAAACGTTTTATTTTATTTTATTTCCGTATGAAACATACATAGAGAAAAGGCATGGTTTGATTCGCTATTCATACCTGTAGGAATGCTCCCCAACCACTAACATCAGATTTAGCCATGAGAATCTGAGGACAACAGAAGTTGGCATCATTGTGGAATTCATTCCATAAACTTTTTTTACATGTTAGATTGAAAGTGTTGATATTGCTTACCCTTTTTTGCTCCTTTAAAAGGACCCTCATGCTGCCACATGGACCTTCTCCTTTCCTCGCAGGCTCGCCTAGTGGCCCACCGCCACAACTGCAATGTCACAGATATGTATGACCATCATAAGTTCATGACAGTCAAATGTTGAACATGTGTCCAGACGAACATGTGAAAACGATGACTACATTAGAACCAGGTCATTTATGATCGGTTAGCAAGTATTTTTATGTGGTATATTTAGGGGGCGTTTGGATAACCTTATTTTTCGGGTTTATGAGATTATTTAAAATGAAAAAAGCTCATAAGTCTACTTTATTGGGCTTAAAAGCTATCAAGTTGAGCATACGAACTTAACTACGACATAACCTCAAATTGATAAGCCTTTAGCATGATAAACTTGAGCTTATGAACTTTTTCAATTTTAAATAAGTCAATAAGTTCGGGAAATAAGCTAATCCAAACACCCCCTAAATATGTTAAGTCAACTGGTATGTAGATGATACCTATAGAAGAAGGGTAAAGGCTAAATATGTTTCTTGTACTTATATATTTGATTCATTATGAAATACGAACCGATAAAAAACTCATTATGCATAACATACTTGCACTTTTTATTCATTATGCATAATATTTACTTATGGCGAACGAATATTTTATGAAAAATATACATGTGCATAATGAATCAGAAAGACGGGTATATTATGCATAATGAGATTTAAATCGATTTGTAGTTCACAATGAATCTAATATATAAGTACATGAAGCATTTTTAGCCTTTACCCGTATAACATGTACAATGAGTTGACAACCAATATCCTAAAATAGTTCATGTACCTTAAATAGGAGAAAATGCCATATAAAAGGGCATGATGAAAAGTAATGGTTAGGCTTTTATCACAAACATTTAAGGAGGGTGTGGTTTGGTTCGAGTAATAAAAAATAAGCCGAACATGTAAGCTTAGAGCATCTCCAATGATTGATTTCATATCAAAATAGAGTTCTTTTCAACCCGCTCTAATGCTTCAACTTATTCTCAGACCTGTTTTTTATAAGTTTTTCAACTTTTTCTCAACCTAGGATTGGAGATACGCCTAGGTCTTAGTTTGTTACTTATGCCAATGAACAATTTGGATTACTGATGTTGTTAAACTAGCACAACAAAGCTAAATTGATTTGGTTCAACTTGATACACCTACATCGACATTTTGTCGCAGTTGAGACCATTGGAAGAGGACACATTCTCTAAATGTCGCTAGGACAAATGTCTATTCGGAAAAGAGGGTGTACGCATATGGTTTAAAATCTATGTTCCTTTCATGAAATGACTGATCTGAACCGATTATAAAACATACATACACATGAAATTATCGAAATATAAGAGTTTTGCTAAAAACAACACTAAAGTTAACTACCGCCAACTCACTCGACGCTTCTCTCAATAACCTTTTTAGGTCAAATAATTGTATCCCTCTTCTACATATCATAAAGGCAAAAAGTATAGAGAAATTGTGATGTAATGGGTTGGTAATATGTTGGTTGATAGTTCAACTTTCATACATAGTCCTAAAGTAGTGTAGGTTTAACAAACTCTAATATAAATAGCTTGTTTTTGGTCAAAACGATCCGCACTATATTCTATACATGGTTGTGATAACCTTCTAAACCCGTCGACTCTCATGTAGTCGTGTGTAATTTTTTAGTTCCCCCAACACATGTATCCACACATCATAAAGGCAATTATAGACACGTTTTGATTTCTAAATTCTCGTAGAACTGAGCTTTCTAGACTATAAAATTCTAGCTTCTTTTCACAAGTAACTATAGAACACACATAAACACAACTATAGTCATTTTTTATAATTACTAAAAAGGAACGTGAAATACAACTTGAAGTTAATAAATAAAAGGATGTTTGGTTTGGAAATATATATGGGGGTAGAGGGAATAACATTCTATCCACGACACATGTTTGGTTAGTGGTTTTGATTTTTAAAATGGGTATCAAACCAAAGCATACATCCAAAAAGTTTGATGTGTTTTAGTTTTAAAAAGCGTGCCTAAGGCGTGCCTCGACTCAAGTCGGATTTTTTCGGATCGAGGCTCCACATATGCATAAGGCTCACAAAAGGCACGACGCCTTCGAATTTAGAGCCTTGCGCCTAGGCGCGTCTAGGAGAGGTGACGAATTTTAAACATTTGTTTTTCAAATTTAACATTCATCGACCTCATATGTTTGTGAAACCTAACCTAGAAACTAATTAAATCAGACAATTTGAGAGTGTTATCCTTCGATTCAATTGTATATTCATACAGACCTCTCCTTCAATTTTAAGCATGAGATAAGCAAATGTCATCATGGATCATCTTGATACATTGGTTGATATTTTGGGTTTGAATTTGAGATTTGTTTTGATAAATTAAGTATTTTAGTGTTATTTAAGTCATCATTAGTACATAAACTGTCACGCAAAACTTTTAAAAATTTATTCAATTCAATGCGCCTCATATTCATGAAGCCCACGCTTTGATCTGCGCCTCGCCTCAAGGCTCCATAAGCCCTTTTGCGCCTTAGTGCGTCTTGAGCCTTTCAAAACATTTACAAATCCGTTCTCATTCAAATGCCCATCTCATATGTCTATTTATAGGTACATCAAACCTTATGGATGATTGTGGTTTAGTTATCTTAGATACAACTTCATGTTTACTATTCATAACCTTAGTGGATGGTACATCGTTAGCCTTAATTACTTTAAAAAAAATGATTGGTGTGCCTAAAACTTGTGACTAAAATAATGTCTAACATTATGATTGCAATTAGGGGTGTTATTCGGGTTGAACCGGTCGAGTTCAGGTCAATTCGGGTCAAGGCTCAAAAAACATACCCAAACCCAACCTTGTTTAGAACTCGGGTCACTCGGGTTCGGGTCAGCTCGGGTCGGATCAATTCGGGTCGGGTCATCTCGGGTTCGGGTCTTGGCTGTTAAAAATTATTAAAATTTGGTGTTTACATACAAATTAGAGAGAAAAAAATGAAACTCGGGTCACTCGGGTTGACTCGAACCCGAGTAAGAGATAAATATTATACCTGAACCCGAACTTGTTTAGAACTCGGGTCAATTCGGGTTTACCTGATTGACCCGAATATAATTTTGGACCCGAATAACTTGACCCAAAAAGCCATATTTGGGTTCGGGTCGGGTTCAGGTCGGGTCGGTTTTTATGACACCCCTAATTGCAATACATAACAAATTGAAAGGTTGAGATTAAGAGAGATAAAATGACCATTGTGTCATATCTATTATTGCTCTTGCTATTAAAGTTAAGGGCTAGTCGAAGCTCAACAAAGGTTAAGGGCTATTCGAAGCTCGAACCTGAACATGAACATGTCCTAAATGGCCATATTAACTTAGGTCATGTGACCGGTTAGGCTCCGCGAGTCTACTTTCCCCTACACATCTTTTATTGGGTAACAGGGTAAAGCCTGATTAAGGAAGGTTCCGGCCAAAACCGGACCAGGCCGAAAACCGATTTGGCCAAAAAACACGAGACCGAGGACCGGACACCGGTCCAAGATGGTCCGGTCCGATCTAGTTTGTCTATCTAGCCGGTCCAACAAAGTAAAATGGTCAGTTTTATGTAACACTGAACCGGACCAAGGAACAGATAAAAAGGGTGGATAGAAGATCAGACCGAATATGTTTGGTCCGATCCGGTTGGCCGGTTTCTCGGTTCGCCTTGGTCCGCTGTCTATTATGCTTGGTTCTACGCTAAAGAATCAACAGGTTTTTGGCCTATGGTATCGATGTGTTTCATCAAATAAAGATTATAGGTTCAAATATCTATTGAGACACATTATATACATTATAAAGTGTATAATATACGTGTTAGTCTTTGTATCTTAGAAAATTATGTTGTGCTTAGTAACATGCTTGTAATTTTGGGTGAAGTTCCTAAGGATCAAGCCTAATGAATTAAAATACTCAAACAATGCTTTACAAAGCGCCAAATTTTATGAACCAAAACAATCGCAAATGGAGACCTAGTCTCCTTTTTCATTTGGTTTTAGTTTGGTCAAAACTACTCGCGATAACTTATGAAACACATACAATGAAATAATAGCACTTATTAAAAGCAATGTAACAACAAAAGACAACAAATTAGCATGTGAACAAGTACTAGTATTTAAGCTAATGTGATGCTCATATCATTACTTATGTCATAATAGAGGAAAATGCTAAAACAAAAAGGAGGTGTTCCCATAGGTCTCATAGTAAACACAGAAAGAGAACATTGAGTTATACAAACTGTATACTATGCGGAAACCATATTACCTGACCCAACAATTACGACAGACATCTGGGTCACACTCACGTCTAGCAGCACGGCATGGGCATTGTTGGCCTTTGCATTGAGACTTAGTACAGTTACACCCCTATACCGGTTACCACAGCTTTTCGGGCACCTAAAATAATATATTATGTAAATAGGTATCACCGAAAATAAATAGATTTAATTACTTAAATAGACCAAAAGAAAGTTGTTTTCTAGCCTGTAGACTTCGCGACTTTTTTTCCCAATAGTGGATTCGAGCAAAATTACATTAAAGTCGAGCAAAAAATAGAAGTGAAGTCGAGCAAAAAAAAAAAGTCGAGCAATCAAGCAGTTTATAGTTGAATTTTTTTCCAAACATAAACCACGGTCTGTGCAGTGGATAAAAAATTTCTCTTAGTCTATTTAAGTCATCGGCCCAAAGAAATATACGCGCCATTATAATGTACATTTGCTAATTAAGTTATATACCCGCAATACTTCTCACAGCAGTTGGAACTCTTTAAGCAAGGGCAGTCCTTTCCGCAACCAGACTTGCAGTCACATGGGGTATATTGCTTGTTGTCCCGGTTCTTGTTAGTACTTCCTCTCGATGTTGGTCGACGTGCAACAGACTTTCCGGAAAGTTTTTGTCTCTTGGCTTTATTCTTTTGCTGAACAGATGATTGTGGCTCCTAACACCACATAGACACATAGCAACAAAATGCAATTATTTAATAATTATTAATGCAAGATGGTAATCTAGTGACAATAGAACAAACATCCGATGAGATGCCATACCAGTAAGTGCAGGTAAGACTGATTGCTACATGGTGTCTCATTTTGTGGATTGACGATAGAGGGTGCTCGTTCAGCCTATTGGTCATGCAAGTAAAAATACATAAATGCAAGCTATATAAAACTCCACTATAAAAACATAACGATCTTGATAACACGAATGCTTACAGGAGTAATAACAGGTTGCCTAATTATGTGGCGACGACAATTAAAATCCTGTCAAGTAAGAAGAGTAATTAGCTCACGTTAACCAAATCTAACAAGAATGAAATGCGAAAACTTGTATGCATATATACCAAACACTGTCGGCAAAAGAGATCATCAATTGGATCTGTTTCACCAGTAGGAACATTTACATCCTCGTTTACCATTTCTTCATTTTCTGTCTTAATAATGGTAAATGCCTCCTGCATGAAAGAAGATATACAACTGAATTATAGATTTTATAGAAAAAAGTAGTTAAAAGTAGAAGTTGACTACGGAAAATTTAGTCTGTGATTAAGATATCAGACATAGGAGCAACTTCATTACATGGATTTCGGATGTATTTCCACCGATGAACCTTGTCAAGAGTTGAATTACGTCCTCGGTTGGTTCATACGCTTGTCTAATTACGAACCTACGATACTCAAAGGTTATCATAAAGATAATATGTTATTAGACTGATATTAACTATAAAACTTCTAACATAAGTGTAGACTATGGAGGTGCTTGCCGTTTCTTATCTCCTAAAAGTAATTAGTGTAAGAATAAGTAAATAAGCAGTTTCATCCAAACAGACACAACTGTTTATCACTTTAAAATAAGCAGATAAGCACTTAAGCAATCCCAAACACCCTCTATAATACTTAAAGTTTTAACTACTATCACAAGGGTTTTATCGTCATAATGGCCGGATAGGAAATAAGCACAATGAAACACGAAAATAATTAAAAAGGAGAAGATGTGTGAACTATCAAAGAATTAATAATTCAAATATTAATATATTATATCAACTAAATAATGCAAGTGAATTTATTTGACCTTATCATTCGTTTTTCATCCTTGCTGAAGTGATGTTTTTGTTCGTCTGGTTGATCCTCAGCCGTTAGTTTGTTACTATACCATGCACAACCGAATTTCAGAAACTATAACAGTTATTATCAGCAGGTACAATAAGGCAATGAAAGTCACATATACTAAAAGGACTAATAATATGTGAAAAGAGAAAAAGAAGAAACACCTGTCGGAAGGGACCCAAGTAGTAGACTGAGGTATTTTCTCAACTAACGGAAGCTTGGCAGTTGGATATATAGTTACTTCTGGAATGTCGGGGCTATCAAGGTCAAATGTTAGTTGAGGTTTTAGTACGGCTAGGGGATTGTTCATCCTATAAGAAAGCATATCGCCTGAGTTGCTTTCGCGCTTGGATTGCAGCTTGGAAGACTCCTTGGTTATCAACATGTGTGTCAAATAAGAAATGCCTCCTAACTTGCATTTGTTTTCCGCGGTTTTTTCCTGTATAATATGATATAAGGCTACTTTCAATTTTATACGACATAAATGTAACGATGTTTAGATATGATCATACTATCTGATACTTAAAAAGGATGGATGGATCGACTTACGTTAACATAGGTAGCTCTTTTTGCTTCGATTTTTCTTTTCAGTTCTTGGAGCTTTTCTGTCAATGATGCTAAATGATCCACCTTCCTTTTTCCCTTCAAGTTATGTTAATGTCCACAAAAGAAAATAATTATTCACATGGCATGTTATGAAACAACAGAATAAAACAACTAAGTATCATCCTCACTGCCTCACATTGCAAGGTTGACAAATAAAACTAAAACAAAAAACTATGCTTAATGTAACAATTTTTTTACCATTTAATTAAACAAATGCTATTACCCAAAATAGCTAAAGCAATGCGTTATTTTTACCATATAATGAACAATTTTTTTTATTTTTATTTTTTTTCTCATCATGAATAGTTTTATAATATGCGTTGCGGTGAGGTTTTTATCTCAAATGGTCTCCATTCATGATGCAAAACGTAAAATGATAGATATTTATGTCTTAAAATGTACAATCATTGAAGTAACTAGAGGTAATAAAAAAGTTATATGAACAATAACAAACCATTAAATATTTTATCTCAGTTAAACCATTTGTTAAAAGTTAAATGATTAAACTTTTACTTATCCTATTAATATTTGGTTATCTTACATATATTATATATACGCATTTTTGTTGTTATGTTTACAAGAAGATAAAAAACCAAAAATTTCATAAATATTTATCCTTTCAAAAGTAAAAAAGTTGCATGTATATCACTTGCATAAGTTTTTAATATCCAAAGTACATCGATTTTTATGAATGTATAGTCAATTTGCATCTTTGGAGGATATATATATACAAAAGTCCCCTAAAAAAAGTCTTAAAGATACGAAAAAGAAATTGTGTGGATCAAAAAAAGTTTGATACTCTTTTACATAATATTATTATGTTACTATCTATACTTATTTGTACAAAAGTTTGAGAAATGCTCTTTTTAGTTAAAAGCCAAGAAAAAGTTACAAAACATTTATTAAACGTATATTTTATTACTATTTTAATAATAAAAAATATCTTTTATGAAGTATTAATTATTAGTTATCTTTTATAAGTATTAGTTTTTATATACAATTCTACTATAAATATTTAATCTTTTATATTACTATTTATATAATTGTCTTGATAGTATAATAATACTAAATTACGTACCTTTTTAAAGTTATCACATGTAACATATTTTTTACCCAAAATTATTAAAAGATGAACTATTAGCATATGGCGCCAATTCAATTAAATCAATAAATGCAATGTATAATAATGTGAAGCCGTGAATTTTAAAGGTTTTCTTTCGCGGGTCTCTTTTGGTGGTTGGGTCTCAGAGCTTGCCCATTTGGATAGTTTAACTCGGAGGTCGGATTTTAAGTGTAATGTTGTTTTAAAAAAATTAATAATAAATAAAAAAAAGCAGCGTATACATAAAAACACGTGCACATATAGTCAGATTCATTAAAAAAACAAAATTTCTTGATACCCAATAATTCGAAAAGTAAAATTTAGATGAATCAAATATTATATCAAATAAACACAAATTCTACAAATAGCAAAATGAATGCATACATTAATCCAATTAACGTTATTTATGATTATATATCTATTTTAAATGATTAAAAGCTAATAGATATATACTTATCAACAAAACACAAATTCTAGAAATATAAAAAAGACATACATTAATTCAATCAACATTATTTATGATTATATACATGTTTAGAAAAATTAAAAGCTAATAGATATATTCTTATTAAGATAGAGTCGACTGTCAATTTTGTTTATATCAATAAACAAAAATTAGAAAGAAGAAAAAAGTGCACACTTATATTGTGTTATATCAACAAACATAAAATGTACATAAATAAACACAAAAACATATACATTCGATAAAATATATATTAAAAATCACAATTAATCTGCGAATAGTTACGCATAATTCGTATAATCAAAATTTGATACATGTAGATATAGAATCAAGTGTAGATCCAAGTTATAAACAAATATTTAAATACGTTAGTTCAATCAAAATTGGTAGGCATTACTATGGATTGATTTTACAAGTAATACATATAAAAACATAAGTTGATAGACATATAAATATCGACGTGCATTCATACAAAAACTTAAATATATATGTAATCAATAAAAAGAGATGGATAACATACTCTCAAATTGGATGAAATTGTGGTGTTGAAACCGGATGAACTTGTGATGTTAAAATTCATGGTTAACAGTGATGATGTAAGCACGTAGGGACAATTTATGTATGTGTGTTTGCTTATGAAGAGTATGTGTTTTTGAAAAAAAGAATGATGAATTGTTTATAGGTTTGAACAATGAGAATATTTTATTGCTTTAGTCAAATGGGGTCTACTAGTTACTAGTAAGGCCCACAAAACATGTTTTTATTATGAGTAGCATTAAAATTTTCTGATGGGAGGTGATTTGCACACTTTTCTAATTGATTGAGACACTCTAAATTAGAGTGTTTGGACATTAATACCCTCATATCACTTTTACATATTTTCACTCTGTAAGGGTATATATGTTCAAACACTCTAATTTAGAGTGTCTTAATCAATATGGAGAGTGTGCAAATCATCTCCCTTTTCTGATATTATTATTAAAAATATTTCTAGTGTTACATGTCATGAATTCTTATAGGGAATAAATAGACCCACTTAATTATATTTTAATCAACTTATAGTAGTTATCATAATAAAGTTTTAGACATAAAATTAATCAACTTTGGACACTTTTTATTATATAAAATCTATTTATGATTTTTTAACCGGTTAATCCATAAGATTTGAACCTAGTGTCATAAAGATTTAAACCAACCTTTCATGAATTGAGCTTGAGTCGTCTAACATTTTTAGTGATTAATCACAAGTATTTTGCTACTAGGCTTTATTAACTTATGACACTTAACACTATAAGATCTCTAGGTACAAAGTTCAAAGGGCATATCATTTCTTTTTGTTAATGTTATGTTATTTTTAGAACACTAAGTTGAGTTGAAAAATTTTATTTGTTTTTCTTTTATTAAATAAGTATGCAACTGTTTAAGTAAAATAAAACTAGTTCATGTTTAAATTTAATATATTATTTTACAAATGTGAACGAAATATATATATATATATATATATATATATATATATATATATATATATATATATATATATATATATATATATATATATTAAGCCATTATTCTTCTTTTTAAAGAAAATTTGATGTAGCATGCATATCAATGCATAGATCTTAGGAGATTAACATTTAAGGTAACATTAAACATGATAAAAAATAGTAATTAAATAAGAAAAGATGAATTAATGTTAGCTTTGAATAATAAATGCAAACTAATAATATTATGCATGATATATTTAATTCATGTAATAGAAAAAGAATCAATTAAGTAGACTTTAATTATTCATATGAAACGCATATATTATATAATATTGCTTTAAATTATATATTTTGTTTTTTTTTATTTAAGTTTATATCATAATAATAACAAAATACAATTCTCATTTTGTTGATATTTAGCCTACATATGACATATCTTCTAACACTTTGATAATGTTGAAATTTATCACTATTCAAGTTGTTGTTTGTAGTTTATTTTATTTCAGTTAACATGGAGGTGAAACAAAATACCATCAAAATTGAAATTTAAAATTGAACCTGTAAACATTAATTTATTATTTTATTTTATTTAGCGTAGAGGTGAAACAAAATACCATCAAAATTAGAATTTAAGTTGAACCTTTGGGTATTGATATAATTTTATTTCAATAATCATGGAGCCAAAACAAAATATCTTGAAAGTTGGAATTTAATATTGAACCTATGAGCATTAATTTATTTTTTTGGAAGACATTGGCATTAAAAGTAGTTTGATATATTTAATAATACTAGCAGGGTACCCGCACGATGCGGCGGCGGGTACCCTGTGACTAAATTTTTTGGCGAACAAATGTTATTTTGTTTTGGGCTGCTGGATTCAGATTTATGTTTTGAAAGTTTAATTAGATTGTACATTGTGGTTAAATAGTTGTATATTTTGGTGAAGAGGTGAATTAAATTGTGTATTAATTGTATGTGTTGAATAGTGTTTTTTTTGTTTTATTTGTGCTTTAACTACTTGTAAATTATGTTTTTTCACATGTATTTTTGAATGAAGGGGTGTTTTTAATAGTGTATTAATTGTAATATATGAGTAGTGTGTTTTTAGTTTTATATGTGCTTTAGATACTTGTAAACAATGCTTTCAATATTGTATTTGCTTAAAATTATATATATGAAAATCTTAAAATAATTAATATGAGAGAAGTGCATTTATCTATTACTAGCTTAGAGACCCGTTGACACCGGGTTAGTTTTTAAAGAAATAGATAAATGAGATGATAATAAAAGGTAATAACGTAAATTTGTTAAATTTAAAATATGTTTGAGTCACAATCGATTTACAACCATCGCATTGCCAAAATAAAATAGATTGACTCGAACATAAAATTATGTGTGATTTGAATGAAAATTTAAGTTGGTAACAAACCTTGTAACATTAAAAATAATGAAGCATAGTATAATATAACGTGATTAAACCAATGATACATACATGATATAACATGAACCTTGTTCAAAGACCTTCAAGTACTTCTTTATACACGACATTTGTTGTGGTTTTGGAGAGATTGCCATCTTGATCACAAACGACAACCTTCAAACCCCGCTTGCTTTTTACTCTTGATACGGCAACGTACAGTTGTCCATGTGTGAATATCTTAAATATCTTACGCTTATATTAACCAAAAAGTGAATGTCGCTCCTACAACCTGTTTCATTGCATTTAAATATCCTACGCTTATATTCAAAATCACTTAATCACTCCTACAACCCGTTTCATTACAGTTAAATATCTTATGCTTATATTCAAAATCACTTAATCACTCCTACAACCTGTTTCATTGCAGTTAAATATCTTACACTTATATTCAAAATCACTTAATCACTCTTACAACCCGTTTCATTTTAGGTGTTTACCATCTCCTACAACCCGTTTCATTACAGTTAAATATCTTACGCTTATATTCAAAATCATTTAATGACTCTTACAACTCGTTTCATTACAGTTAAATATCTTACGCTTATATTCAAAATCACTTATGGCACGTACATGTAGAAGCGATTGAAGTATATAACTTTATGTAATGAGTTCATCAATCCAAAATATTAATCACAAATATTTGATTTGTGGGAATCATTTACCTAAGCTTGTATTATATACATACCATGCTTAAAGATGTGAAAGTATTGCAAACATGATAAAGTCATTGACATCCAAGTTTTTTTTTAAAGTATTTATCTTTGGAAGACCAAATTTAACTTTGCTTATGTATCCTGCTTCATTTCTTTGTCACGTATTAATCGTCATTCGCCATGTAAACATGCCACGCGTTTCAACAGTCGAATCGGTTTGATAAATCCATTGCTTGTGAAGCATTCTACAACCCTTTTCCATGAGAGACCAACACACAAGTCTTAATAAAAAAAATTACTTTGTACCATTAAACACAAAAAGCTTTCAAACAAATGCAAATAGGATGGTTATGAACATTAGCCTTGTGAACAATGGGTCGTTGGTGCTTATAAACATAGGCTTTTAGTTGATGATGGATTTAGGTTGCTGAAGAAAAATGACTTTTGGGTTGTTGATGAAAAGTGGCTTTGGATTGCTGATGAAAAATGGCTCTCGGTTGCTGAACATTAGCCTTGTGAACAATGGGTCGTTGGTGCTTATAAACATAGGCTTTTTTCTTATGTATGATATCATTCAAATATCACATAATAATGTTACAATAATGTTTTCTAATTATATAAAACAACAAATAATACATTTTATTATATATAGCTACAGGCCCGCCCGTTGGGCGGCTAGCTTCAAAAAATCTTTAAGATAAAATTAGCAGCATAGTTTTTAAGATATCGCTAAACTAAATATAATGTTCACCATAAAAGCAATTAAGGTTGGTACATTCATATATTATTTACTGCAGGAACGGTGAATTTTCATGACGATGCGAACAATGCTAACGTCGTCAGATATCAACTTCTTTACAACAGATTCTAAAATGATGCAGGCTAACTAAGTAAGCTCATGGATGAATTTTCTCCATTCTTTAAGTGTATCAAACACTTATTAATGGTTACATTTTTGCGCCCTTTTCCCTCAAAGTATCCATCGGGAACATTAAACCTGTAACAACAAAAGTAGTTCCATCGGTTTTAGAGACATATGATAGAGTGGGCACATCAGCTTTCTCCAACAGTAATGCCACTGGATGCCAGCAACCATATGATCATGCAATATACACTATTTACTTATCTTTTATTCTAAATTTAGTAGGTTAAAAAATATGATATATATGAATTTTTGATTATTTATGTATTTGAGTCAATTGAAAATATATCTTGGGAAATAATAGAATCTAAGATTTTTGATTATTATTTATGTATTTGAGTCAATTGAAAATATATCTGTCGAGTTGATAATGTTGGCACAATGAAACGTATTTGTGTCCAACTTTAAGCTTTCATTCGAATAAACATGTATGGAATTTGAGAACTCAACTATAGTTGTTAACTCTCTTTTGATATGGAAGAAAAGGAAATCATATTTTATATTTCCTTTTCGGTACCCAAAAAAAGTATGTTTATATCAATCATTCGAAAGATAGTAAAATGTTTTGTTGCAATAACAAACACGCTCTTATAGATAAAGAGATGAATAACAAACCTTCTATTTTGCCAAGAACACTTTTTGATGAATTACTCAACTCTCTGTCCCCATCAACATCCTTCACCACCTTCTGGTTCTTCAAAATTGATTCAGGAATCATAGCGACATATATTTTTCCACACAATATCAATGGGTACGATATTAAATCCCGCGTACCAAATAACCAACAACACAAAACACCAAAGTTCATTAAACTGTAATTTAACTGACAATAAGACTAAAGTACGCATGAAGTTGATCTAAATCTACCACCTCTAATATATCTATCAGAAGTATTAGTTTTGAAACTAAAACGTTTCATAACTATTTTGCTTTTTTATTTTCCAATTTTATGCATCTTTATTGTTTATATAAAATAACTTGAAAATGAAAAAAGAAAAAGCAAAAAAATAACAATGAAAACCAAGCTTGCTTATCTTAATATTGAACCTCATACCTTTGGTTAAATTAACCAACAGTTTACCACTTTGCGATACAAACATGGTCAAGTCACATTAAAATAAGGTGGTAATTTGTAGTGGCCTGGAGTTTGCGGTTTAAGATTATTTCAGTGAACGATGACAAAAAAAGTACCTGAACATAAGAGTTGTTTACATAGCTCAATTCTTGATTGCCAGTGTTCATGCCTGCAAGTCTGCAACTTGCGTCATTAAGGGCTCTTTACTTGCCTGCAGTTTCTTTCCAATGTTAAAATAGTTAGAAAAAAGAAGTGCATGCACAAATATAAGTTCAATGTCTATACTGTAGGAAAAGTGCTAATAAATGATTGAACTTGGATTGGAATGCAACCTGCTAATTGAAGCAAAATCTCGAAAATGGCAAGCATCAAAACGACGGTTGTTAATAAATATTAGCCTATTACCAACTCAGTCCATATGGTTGTCACATCAAACAAATAAGTCTTAATGATCGAAATTTCAAACTTTGCATATGTGGACAACGTTATATATCAAGAATAAACCATAAAATTAGTAAACAAACTAAAAAAGATATAAAGGTTCAATCTTTATAAAATAACTTTAATAAACTACATAAGTTAATCAACTCATTGGTAGAGAGTTCATAAAAATCCCATTTTGACATTAACCCGACCAAAGAATTTAGCAACAACACATAGAGAGTTTAGGAGTCAAAACCTTTCGGGGGTATGAAACTGTGCATTAGCATTGTTGTTCGGATCAGGAAGCACATCCCTTATAATGTTTGTACCCATCTTGACCTCATGACTCCAGCTATAGATAAAGAATTAAGTGATTCAGTACTTCAAAATTCATACCATATATGAAAAACAAATACTAAAAGCCAATCATATATATTTGATAAACTGGTAAAAAAAAGAAAAAAAAACATATTCGAATTTTCCTTACTTGCAGGCTTAATTTTACGCATGAACCCGATTATTATAGGACGTAATTTAAGCCCGTGCAGGTTGTAACCTCTTTTAACTTTGTCAGTGTCTAGCATATTTTAGGTCATCACCATAAGAAAAATTGTCAAATATATATGGAAGGAATAACCTAATAAGCAAAATCTCTTGTTTAATTTCATAGAACACCTTGTGTGCTATAAAGTAATTCCATATGAACTTACCCCAACAGAACCTTCTGAACCGCACACACTTCCCTTTTATTCTCAGCAAACGTAATAACCACTGGCGTATGCAGCTTTTTCTCATCAGCACAAATCAGTCTACACAATTCAAAACTTTATGCTATAAACATGTCGAAACAACAAAATACAATTCACTGCCACATTTGTTGTACATAAAACAGGGTATAAGAGTTACTACACCCAAATCACATATTTTGAGTACTATGTCAATACGAAAAATGGCGTTTTACCGTAGAGTACCTAAATCACATATCTCGAGCTAAGTTGCAGGGCGCCATGAGGAATAATAATATTCTCTTATTCAAGTCCCTTTTTAAGCCCTTATTCAAGTCCCTACAAACAATTACGCAAACATAATACATCAAATAGTTATCATTTGTAGACACATTTCAAACCCAATTAAACTAATCATAGACACATTTTGTGTTCATAGACATATCATCAAACACTAAACAGGCATAAGATCTCATCAATAAAAAACAAATCATGATTTAGAAACCAACACATATAAAAAATAAATGCGTTTAATAAACAAACAAATAAAACAACCTGAAACATTTACGAAATTCTTAAAAGTTTGAACTAAATCTATAGCATGCCTGCAATTAAAAACAGCAAACAAAAAAACTTTAGATCAATCAAAGCTTAACATATTTTTAAAGAAATAATGAAAACAAAGATAAATAAAAAATTATCAAATATTTGGTGTGCATAAAAAAACACACATAACATAAACTACAAATAATCATTTTCATCGATCCATATCATCCACTAACAATTAAATTGAAGAATGAAAAAAGATAAAACTTGTCGAACCTCGTTAATCTTCCGCAATCACATTCTACCTACAAAAATAAATTATAACATAATTGAATTGAGCTTAATCAAAGAAAAATATATAAATTGAATTAAAACACAATTGGATTAAAATCGAAAAAAACAACACGTCAAAACAGGTATACTACAGGATTTAAATCAAAACCCTATAAAAATATGGGTAGATGAGAACACTAACCAACCGGATGATGTATCAGACGATTTAGATGTGTGATTTGTATCAATTTGAATGGGAGCTTATATTATCAATTTGTATTGTTTGAATAGGAGCGTGTTTTGATTTTTGGAAGTGATTGTTTTGATTTGTAAGAACCGTGTTTTGATATGCAGGAGGTGTGTATATGGAGCGTGTGAGAGAGAGGTTATGAATGTATGGAGGGTATTGAATGTATTTACTGATTTACAAAATTTACAAAAATACTGATTTACAAAACCTCCTGCATAAAAGTATTGTACATAGTAGCTAAATAAGGAAGTGCATTAAACGAATTTTTAATGCTGGTAGCTTAGTAGACTTGTACAAAAGCTTATTTTATTATATATAATAATAGATAATAGATAAGTAGTATAGATTATGCATGATATATTTAATTCATGTAAAAGAAAAAGAAACAATTAAGTAGACTTTAATTATTCATATGAAATGTATCTACTATATAACATTGTTTTAAATCATATATTTTATTTTAGTTTATATCACTACAATAAGAAAATACAATTCTCATTTTGTTGATATTTAGCCTACATATAAAAAATCTTCTAACACTTGTTCAATCAATTAAAAATGTAACACGTCAACAATGTTGAAATTTATCACTATTCATGTTGTTGTTTGTAGTTTATTTTATTTCAATTAGCATGGAGGTGAAAAAAATTACCATCTAATATGAAATTTAAAATTGAATATGAGCATTAATTTATTATTTTATTTCATTTAGCATGGAGGTGAAACAAAATATATCAAAATTAGAATTTAAAGTTGAACTTTTAGGTATTGATATTATTTAATTTTGATAATCATGAAGGCGAAACAAAATATCTTGGAAATTGGAATTTAATATGGAACATGTGAGCATTAATTAATTCTTTTTGGAAGGCATTAGCATTAAATTTTAGTTTGAGTAGTAATTGCAAAGGAATGCTTTAATATTACATAAATTTGTACTTTATGAAATAATTTGGACATGTATAAATATAATCATAATAAATAAAAATAATTTTAGGATTTTTTTTATATAAAAACTTTTCTTTTATTTTGTCAAATTAATTTTGGCTTACAGTTTTGCTTTATAATTAGAAAGTGGCTAAAAAAATAAATGCTTGACTTAAATTTTATCTTTAGATTGTTAACAGTGTCTTAATACTTAATTAGGACTCTTATCACTATGTCTCACATCTCCCATGCTCACATTCACTTACTTAACGTTAAATTAGTGAAAGTAAAGTGTGATTAAGTCCAGTTTTGATTTTGAACTCGCAATAGATAACACAATTAGTTATAATTATGAACCACTTAATGAATATTTTTTTCTGCTGCTTTTAGTAAAAAACTAGAGCTAACACCCAAAATTTGTCTGCACCTTTTTATTTTATAAGATAATATCTGGATTTTTAACTGACTAATCCACAGGGTTTGAACTCATCACCACAAAGACTCAAAATGGGTAAAGCCCTCCATTTTAATGAATTGAACTTTTAGGCGTCTAACACTTTTTGTGTTTAGTGTGAAAAATAATAGTCTGTGAGATTGCAATGTTAAATATATAGGTGGGCTTTCGTTATTGTTCGAGTGGAATTCCAAAGAATTTGCGGCTAAAATCCTGGATGCAAATGGTGTTTGGTGTTTGGCTGCATTAGTGGTCCGATAATATAAAGCTTTGTGATGAAAACATTTCTCCTGTCCTTTGACATGACTGGTAATTGAGGGATTCCCGACCCTGGGGAGAAACATCACCTTCGTCAAATCTGTCAATAAGGGTCCTGGAAAATTACTAGATTAGGGGAGACTAGACTTTGACTCAAAACTCCTCATTTTTGTCAAAGGTCTGGTACTAATGTCTAACATAATGGAGGTTAGTCAATATTACCCTCAATGGCAATAACCTTTCCAGTCATGATATATGGAGAGAGGTTCAATGCTTCCTGCTTGATCTCCACATTCTTTGCATCATGATGATGACTCTTTTTTATTTTAAAGAAGAATGCATTGGCTAGTCGGTGGTGGATTGTGATGGTCATGTTCCCCCTGGTAAGTGATGTAATAATCCCATTTGTAACTTAATGTGTAGTATTTTTGTTCTTTAACTATAAGTTTTCTGTAAATTAAAAATTAGGAACAATGAGTTATCTAAGAAGAGTGTTAACGCCTCATTTAAAACCTTGTGGAAGTATTATAGAAAGTTCATAGAATGATCCATTCGAAAATAGTGTATAACATTTTATGTACATGGTAAAGTAGTATAAATAGGAGTGCCCTCATTTGACACACAACACACCTTCAATCACTTTTATTCTTCCTTGTAACATTTTCTCAATCAAAATGAATAAATAATAAAACATTTTTATTCCAAAATGAAAAACTAAAATAAAAATAAAATAAAATCACGAATACAAAGATGAACACGTATTCAAACAACTCATCTAAACATCAACACGTCAACCTATTTATACATTTGGTCAATACCATCATTTGTAAAGTTTGAGCCATTAAATTATGCAAAAACTCAACTTACATAAAAAAATCCATAAACACATTTTAAGCACCTAAATTTAGTGATAGTGGTACGACACATGCTAAAAGTCACATTAAAGAAATCAACTATACTTTACGATACAAAAAATTGTTCTAACATGAATTCTTGACATACAAATTAGCATTATTAAAGTAAGAGGATGAGACATAGTACAACTAAGTAGGATTTGTGCTGGTTCGGGATGAAATTAGTTCGGTTTTTGGTTGATAAATGGGGTGACTAAATAAGAAAACAGGGGAAGGGATAATAGTATCATTTTTCCTAGAATATTTTGACTTGTTTAACAAAATTTATAATTATTTATTTTCTCATTATTTAGGTGTTATTGAAGTTTATAGATTATTTTAAAGAATTTGACTTGGAAAAAAATCGTATTAGAATAAGAGATGTCCACCTGTAGGGATAGATGGTGGTGGGCGCTTGATGAAGGAGGCGGTTTCAAAGTCAAAACGTTACCGGGTTTGATTGAGGAGAAGATACTTCAATGGGAAGGTGGTGCTCATGACACTCTTTGGAACAAATTGGTACCTTAAAAGGTCAACATCTTTGTTTGGGGGACTTCCGGTACGAGTGGAACTTGATAGGAGAGGAATTGATTTGGATTCGGTACTTTGTGCATCGTGTAACGATAGTGTGGAAACATGTGCTCATTGTTTAGTCACTTGTGATTTAGCAATGAGTATATGGATCAAACTATTTATGTGGTGGAAGGTGGGGAACGTTAGCGCCTTTACTATTGAGGAAATTCTTTCTCATAATGGAAACGTTAATGTTCCTACCTCTCTATTGGGCATTTGGCAAGCGGTAATTTGGACTTCCGGATACTTCATTTGGAAAGAGGGAAACGCTCGTGTGTTTGGCAATAAAGTTTCAAGTGTTAACAAGATTTTACAAGATATTCAACTCAAAAGCTACGAATGGATAACGAGAAGATCAAAGAAATATAAAGTGATAGATTGGCAACAATGGTTACGAGACCCTCAGAACATTCTTATATAGCAACACATGTTATGTCGATCAGTTAGAGTTAGCAGGTAAGAACACTGAAATATTTAGTTGGTTCTGATTGTGAAAGCAAGTAGGACATCAGCAGGTTCAAAAGTGAAATTTTACTTCAATTTAAGGCTGTGGGTTGATCTTGGGGTGCACTGGGGTATGAAGCATTTAACATTGGTTAGTGGGTGTGTCCGACCACATGTTGATGTTTTGTATCCTTGTCTGCTCTCAATGATCGGCTGCAGTGAATTGTGGGACTGACAGTGTGTGTTTAATTAGGCTTTGCTTTGGCCAGTACAACCCACTGTCTTTCCAAGGTAATGTCATATGTTATTAGTAGTCAAGTAAAATAAGTCATGTGGGTACATACCTGGTAAGCCCCTTATGACAGATTGATGGTTTAAAGATTGGAATTTTGCAGTGCATAATTTTCATCAGTGGGCACTTGCAATGCATAGTTTACATCAGTGGTTACAATATTTTCAAGAGTCAAGAACTGTATTTTAATTTTATTGTGTCAGTCATTTAGTCTTCTAGTAGTACTTGAGTCAGTTGCTTGGTAATTCAATGGTAGGATTTATGTTTTAGCTGGTATGACAATTTTTCTTTTGGGTCCCTTTCTCTCTTAATTATCTTGTTAATTGAGTTGGGGGCGCTTTGTATTGTATTTTAATCTCTTTCGAGGTTCTTAATTATATGTCGCCTTTCTAAGAAAAAATAGATGTCCACCTGCTTTCGTAAACAAAAACCATGGTGAGCTTTTTTTAGATGAAAATTTGGTAAAGGAAACTGTGGATAGATGCTCATTTATGGCTCCTTTGAAGTACAAAGAAGGGGTGGTAAGTGCAAGGGTGTGGATACTCTACATCCGATCGATAATAGCAATAATTTTGTGCTCGAATAGATATGTTGTGGTTGTTGGATCGGGGAAAGTAGCACTATACATTGCAAATGGTGATTTTGATTTGAGGAATTTAGTCAAGAAAATTGATCAGAGGAGGACATCAACACCAGTGTCTAAGATGGATGAATCAAGAGATGGATCTAAATGATATTATGGCAACTATTGAAGAGGAAAAAAGTTTTATCTTGATACTAATAAACAACAAATCCTAGTAGTAGTAGTATTAGTACTCGTCATGGTGGTCAGGTCTGCACACCATTATTTCCATTTGATTTTTATTTTTTGACGGCGATTTTTATTAAAGAACTAGCAAAGAGCTAGGAAAATTACAAGGATACAAGATAAGGATTTTTAAGCCAATATACCAAACTAAAGAAGCATTGTATCTATATCTACACAAAAACTTGAATGAGCCACTGTATCATCGAATAAAGCCGTTTTCAAAGGAATACCTGAACCAAAAAGAACTATTTTACGAAAACTCCAAACAAGCCACCACATGATGTAGCAAACACCTTCTAGTGCCTGTTTAAGTTTAGAATGAATTCGAAGATTCAAAATTCAAACCAACCATTCCTCATACGAAGGAACATCCACAAAATTGCAATCTCATCAAGCAGTGGTCTTACGATAAACCTTTCCCGCTATGAGACAAGCAAAGAAAATATGATCAGTAGATTTCACCGCCTTATCATAATTTGGACAAAGGATGGATTCAATATCCATCCCTCTTCGAGAAATATTGAGCCTAGTAGGTAGACAATCCAACCTTACTTTCCAAGCGAGAACATTGAATGGGTTATGGGTCAAATGGGTCATATATTAAAATTGCGACCCGTTTGACCCATTTTTAATATATGACCCGTTTAACCCATAACCTATTTGGTTGGTATTAGAATTATACTAGAGGTGGCAATTGGGTTGGATTAGGTCATGGGTCAAATGGGTTACGAGTCAAATGAGTCATATTTGGGTCAATGGGTCGCGGGTCAAATAGTTTAGGTTAGGTCAACCGGTTAACTTTCCAAACTTTTTAAAGTTAGAAGCATTTATAATATTTATTATTTTTAGTTTTTGGTACCAGGCACAAGGTTGATATGCATTCTAAACAAACCAAAATAAGTTAAATTTTATGAATTATTTATATTGTTATTCAATTAACTTAATTTGTTAAAACAAAATGCAACATATCAGTGAGGGTTGAGCATCGGTCTAAGACCGGGCCGGATCGAGATCGAATTAGACCAAAACCACGGACCGAGGACCGAATCGAATGTGTTCGGTCCGTTCCGGGCTGGTCCGGTCCTTCGGTCAGTCCAATCCAAGAAAGCATTATTGGTCGGTTTGTACGTAAGATCGGACCGGACTGGACCAAATCGGACCGAACTGGACTAAGACCGAAATAAGGAAAAAGTTGGGACCGAGATTGGACCGCTGGTTCTTCAGTTTAGTCGGTTTTCGATTGGCTCGGTCGGTTTTCTCGTTCTAGTCAGTTTTGGGTCTGCGATGCTCAACCCTAATATCACTAGTAAACTAAAAAAAAACTACCTTGGGAGCTGTGTTTTTTTATTTATTTAAATTAATGATGCATATACAAAAGAAGAAAGCAAATAATTTATAGCTAACCATAATTTAAATAAGGATTTTTCTAACTTGTGTCCTCAGGGATAAGTTAAGTACATAAAAAAGTACAGAAAAGTATACAAAGGGATAAGTTAAGTACATCAAAAAGTACAGAAAAATATACAAAGACCCACACAAAAGTACAAAAACTTTTATGTGGATTTCTAAGTCCTTTTTTCATGAGTCCTATAGTACTTTTGATGTATTTAACTTGTGCCCCTAAGACACAAGTTAGAAAAACCCTTTTAATAATAATTAAGCTGCTCACCCTGCAACAATAGCGTCATCCTTTATTCATCTAGAACTCGAAGAAAAAAAAATCATAAATTCACTCAGTTTGAGAAGTTCTCCTTTTTAAACATCCAAATTAGGGGTAGCAATTTCTGACCCGTCCTGAAACTGACACGAAAATTAACAGGTTCGGGTTGTGCTAAATAGATTCCGAGTCAGGTTTGGGTCGACCTATCTAACCGGTTTATTAAACATGTCAGGTCCGGGTTAAGAATAAAATAAGCGGGTTGACCCGCCAACCCGTTTAAGATTTTTTTCATAACTCAAAATTATTTATATTTTATTATGCGGGTTAAATGTGCTAAACGGGCCGACCCGAAAACATGTTGAACTCGTGTAATGTGCCAACTTTTGTATATAAAAAAGGCTAAATAAGTCAACTCGAAACCCGCTTAACCGATTCAACCTGTTTAACATATTCAACCCTTGTAACCTATTTAACCCGCCAACCCAAGTATGTATACGGGTTAAATGGGCTAGGTTCGGGTTATGTCTAAACAGGTTAGGGTTGACATAACTGACATGATGATTTAAATGGGTCAGGTTTGGGCTGGGATTTTCTGACGTGCCAACCCGAATTGCCACCCCTAATCCAAATCCATACAATTTATCCATACACGACATAAAATTAGTTGATTCTCCACAGTTTATGTTCATAGTTTTCAAAAGTGTGTAAAATTTTATTAGATTATTAATACTTAATGATGTGTAAAAATTATTTACATTACTAAGTGTGAAAAAAATTGTAAAATAATAAATTTTCCACTCTTATAGTTGTATCAAATAAAAGTTCACACTTTTATTTGTGAAAAATTATAAGATTTCTTCACACTTATAAGTATGGAAGTTATTTGTAACACCCAAATTTTCCACACCTTGAAGAAGTGTGGAGATTCTTTGGGTCCACACACTTTGAGAAAGTGTGAAGAATTTGGGTCCACACATATAAGTGTGGACATTTCTTATTTATTCACACTTAAAAGTGTGAATTTTTATTTGACACAACAATAAGTGTGAAACATTTATTATTTACATTTTTTTTCCCACACTTATCAATGTACCCAATTTTTACACATTATTAAATGTTATAAAATTAATAAAATTTTACACACTTTTAGAAATGTGGAGAAAAAAAAGTGTGTACATTAAACCAATTTTTTGTAGTGATAGAAGTTGAAAAAAAATAAAAGATTTTCTTTTTATAATCTAATTCGTTTAATGTATCACACGTAATATAGCACTAATATGTAAGTTCAAACACTTAACATATTGTCGTAAAATGAGCATAAATATTTGCATAGAACTCCAAAAGATTCACCATCTTTGCGTTAGAACCTATAAATTAATACGGTTTATTCATAAAAGTTGGGAAAATAGAAAAAAAATTGATATTCAAACTTGATATATCACATATGATATAACAATAATTAGTAATTTGAACACTAAACATATTGTCGTAAATGGCATAAATATTTGTACACAACTCCACTAGATTTACCCTTTTTTGCACCAAAAATAATATTTATGTCTATTTTATGACATCATGTTTAGTTTTCAAATCTACAAATAGTGTTATATGTTGGAAAATTTAGTGCACTTGTGGGATTAGTTCACACATGGTTTTGGGTTAGGAGGTACGGAGTGTACACCAATGAGGTCCCTGAACACCCTGACTCAATAGTGGTTAGTACTGGTAGTGTTGGTTACTACTGCTAATGTAGTGACTAATGGTTCCTACTACTAGTGTATTGGTTCCTGCTGGTAGTGTTGGTTACTACTGCTAGTGTAGTAACTGATGGTTCCAAATGCTAGTGTATTGGTTCCTGCTGCTAGTGTATTGATTCCTACTGGTAGTGTTGTAGTGATTAATTTGTAACAGCTTTGACTCATTCAAGTGGCTGTTATGACTGCTTTATGACCACGTTTAATTGGTCATGTAACCACTATTCCTATGATAATGGAGGCTTATTATGGGTGATTAATTGACCGTTAATAGCTCATAAAGTCCATTGACTAGGAGTGAGTGTTCTCTACTATATATAGAGATCGACATCATCAGCATGAAGTAGGAGCAAAACCAGGAGAAACAAACAGAAGGCTAAAACACTTATATGCGCAGGGGTTATTGATTTGTGCCTAATTCAATAACAAACAGTTGGTCTTATCCCAAGTAGATATTCGTGTAACCCATGCATAGGGTCGAATAGTTTACTTTGGAAAGTGATAACACGATTCCAAGTGATATCCGGTAACTACCTAGTGGTATTGCTTATAATACCCTTAGTAAAATACACTAACTTATATCTATAGTAATAAAATTATTATTCCCATTAGTGCGAAATAAGATTTGTATTCTCATAATTCTTAAAAATATTACGTAAAAGGCATGCAAAATATGTATGGCATTATATTAATAAGTTAATTAACATATTACCCTGTACTTGGTCAAGATAACCTCAAATATTCAAACTCACATCACGTTCAGAGTAATACTCGGTCTTCAAGTCTTCATCCATCCCGTTTTTGTCGATGAATTGGTTCAATACTCGTCCATATATTCTTCACAAATATACATTCATTCATTAATCAAATACCAATCAACACTTCAAATCTCTAATAAGTTTGCCTAAATAAAAGTGAGCGTGAGTGTTGGGTTAACAACATCCACCATTCAAGCTGCAAGTTTGAGGTCAAATTCGGATTACTGCTCGGTTCCTGAATTCCATTTTGTTCGTGCATAGGTTTCGATCTCGATCTCTATTCGTTGGTGGGTTATTGTTCGTGAGCAGGTTAGGATTTTTGGTCGTTTGGCGGTGTGTACGTCGGGGTTTCGGGTTCCATCTTACCTCATTGAATCTCGGTACTCATATTCATACTAGTGTACGTTCGTGTTCAGTTTCGGATTCGATCCATCACTTCATCTCGAGGTATATCTTGAACTACAAATTTTATACGCTACATGAAACTTTGCTATATCAACCTATGAATTAGATGCTAGTTAAAACATGTAAATTCTCATAAAATGTAAATATCTATACATGAAATCATGGAATGCCTATATAAATAATTGTTTCTGTTTCGAAGAATAAGAATCTGTGGGATATATATAAACGAATGACATAAGAGGATTAGTTGCATAAAATAAAGAAATGTATAACATGATCGATCTCTATTCGGTTTTGCTTCCGAATACGTTTGATGGGTCCTTGGTGTTTATTAGAGCGTACGTTTGATATGGGTCCATAAGTTAACAAGGCTGCATATTGGTCATTTTATGAATCTAGTTTGGCTCATTAACTGTGTGTGGGTGCATGATCATATAGGGCTATATACATGTTAATATGTGCGTGTGTATTACAAACAGTTCAAGATATTATAAAATGAACATAGTAATAGGCTTGTGGGGGTATGTTTGAGGGTACTCGCGGGATTAACAGATAAATTATACGGTACATAAAAAGTGTTTCGGGGAAGATGAGTCGGGGGGGTAATCACTACGTGTGTTTTCCGAGTCACGTTGGTTAGCCATTTGGCCCGCGAGCGAGGGTGAAGAATGTCGAGATGTATATAAGAAAAAAAAAAGATAAAAAGAAATATAAAATGGAAGACTACAGTGCATGTATGCATGGCTCATTAGGTTTCATGTTAGTATTTAAATACTTTTCACTTTTAACCCTCACCTTTAGAATGTGGTCACATGCAAACCTTGGACCTTTATAAATTAGCATTTTACACCTTAAACTATAAGATTTATAATAGTAAGCTTCGAAGTTTATGTACTTGTCGCAATAAACCCTAAACCTTGATAAGTTACACTTTAAACCCTAAAGTATGATGAGTTGTTATATTTAACTCTAAAAATATTAATACGGTTTATGTAAGCAATAAACCCGTTATGACTTAAATGAACTAATAAGTATTATATGAACCGTAACCCGTGTAGATCCATTGAAGAAGACGTGACGTTATTTCTTCGTGCTCATATTTCCATTTACTTTCATTTGCTAAGGTACGGATATTCAGTCTCTCCTTTTAAAACATTCTTTGTTCGTAAATATCAGTACAAATATTCCGTCCTTTTCAGTAAGGGAATCCATTGGTATTGTTAACCATTATTGCTATTGATATCCGTTCTGTTATCTGATTGATATCCGTTTTGATATTTAATCTGCTATCTCATTCTGATATTCGTTGGTTATCCGTTTGATATGTTTCAGTTCAGTATCTGATATGTTATGTTCAATTTAGTATTTGATATGGTATGTTTCAGTTCAGTATTTGATTTGATATGATTATGATTGCTCTTGTATTGCCCAGCTTCTGTATCTGTATCCCTAGCCATGGAGGTACCATGGCCATGTCATTGAGGCACCGGTGGCATGACACTATCTGGGGCGGTGTGATTGGTCCCCGGCGTTCCCCTTTTGTTATGTTTGTATGAGATCTCTTGGCCATTATGATATGTTTTGCAGGGAGCGTATGGATGCATCCTAGGTAATTTGTATATGTATCTGTATCTGGTGATTGGTTGGTGTGTGTTCCTACACCCCATCACATTCTGGTACATTGTGAGCTAGCTACTCCATGTACAACTTTGGATTTGACGGTATATGATTTGTGATATGATTATTTGGCCTATTCATGTGGCATGCTTAGGCACTGGGCAGTGCACTCCGATCCGATGATATTTGTTATGTGCTCTATTTCAGTACTGGTCTCATATGCGTTTCATATTCCGTTTTGTCTGACATATTCTCAGCAGGCTCTTTTCCTTTCTTTGTGTTGACATAATTTAATCCATTTCCCATTTTGATTATTTTGTTATTGTATTGTTTATATCTGTTCACTGGGCTTTTTAAGCTCAGCCGCACTTTCTTTTCTCTGGCGGCAGGTAATTTTAGCGGGATGCTGGGATGGAGAGTCGAGAGTAGGAGCTGTTAGAGACTGACCCTAGAGTTACCCTGTTCATGTGGACTTATGATTCTGAATTTTGTATTTTGATTTTTTGTTGTTTCATTTGTAATTGTAACCTTTTGGGTTTGTATTTTGGTTCATGGTTTCATGACTTGATTTTGTAAGTCTTCCACTTGCATGTATGTTCTGATTTGACCCCATAATGTGACACTCGAACCCTTGTCAGGTTGGGGTGTTACAATTATGGTTTCAGAGCAAAAGTTTCGTCTTGTTGACCTTAGGGATGACCTGTGAGGAATTGGGTAGACATTAGGTTGCTTCCGTGACGCTTACTTCTTTTGTTGAGTTACGGCTTTCCTTATTTTCCTTACCGTTTACGTACTCACACTCTCTCGGCTCTTTTGATTCGTTTTGTCGTTCAGATGGTGGTTACGAGAACTTCGGATTTCAGTGATGACCCGGCCTTCCAGGCTGCAGTCAACGAGAGGATTCAGGCTCTTCTTCCTGAACTGACTCAGCGCATTACTCAGGATGTTCAGCGCAACATGGCTAGTGGACCGGGCGGTGGTGGTGGTGGTAACCCACCTGTGACTATACACACTTGGCTTGAAAGGTTCGGCAAACAGAAGCCTCAGCCTTTTAGCTCCGCTAAGTCTCCAGTGGATGCGGAGAATTGGATAGCTCATATAGAGAAAATCTTCGAGGTTATGGGTGTTGACAATGAGTACAAGGCACGCCTCGCCAGTTACAAATTTGAAGGAGATGCATTGAACTGGTGGAAGGCGTATAAGAACGCCAAGGGTGGAGATGTTTTCATGGCTACTCTTACTTGGGCACAGTTTCGCGAGGCCTTCTATTTCCAGTACTTTCCTCAATCTGAGAAGGAAAAGTACGAGAGAGAGTTCCACAACATTTCTCAGTTTGATCGGGAGTCGACTACAGAGTTTATGGGCAGGTTTCTCCGATTGGCTGGATTTTTGGGTGATAGGGCTGGTACACCTGAAGAGCAGGCAAAGAAGTTTCGTTGGGCTCTCCGCCAGGATCTTCTTGATAGGATAGTTAATATGAGGTTTGAGGACGTGGCTCAGGTTGCGGATGCTGCCCGCAACATTGAGATCTTTTGGGAGAGGAACAACCATGGGATGAAAAGGAACCGTGATGGGGACCAGGTTCGGCCATCTCAGGGACATCAGAGGAGTAATGACTCTCGGGGGAATGGCAACCGGGGAAATGACAGGAGAGGCTATGATAGGTCGGGCCGCGACCAACAGACTCGGGATTATCAAGGCAACAGGCATTCGGGTTCTGATTATCAGAGGGGTGATAGGGATCGAGATGAAGTTCGCACTTGTAGGGATTGTGGGAAACTTCACCTAGGCAGACAGTGTTACAAGGTTACCGGAGCATGTTACAGATGTGGATCTTTAGAGCATAAAATTCGTGACTGTCCCGAGAAGGCCGACAATGGGGATGAGGTTCTGCCAGCTACTAAGGGGCGAGTGTTTACTATGCCCAAGGATTAGACAACAAGCACTTTCAGTATCTTCATGGGATTCTTTTCACGTTTACTCGTACTATTTCTGATTTTATTTGATACTGGTACAACATTTTGGTGGTTTCTTATTTTCTTTGCTTAATATTTTGACATTCCTGCTTCGTTATCCGTGTGTGCATCATCCTTTGTCTACAAGGAGTTTTGTGGTTAATATCCATTATGTTTTGCCATCTTGTTTCTCTAGAAATGTGTAATCTTGATTCTGATTTTGACTACATCATTTAGCACGATTCTCAATCTGATATGTCTTTGTTATCATCCTCTTCACATGGTTCCATATATAACCTTTAGACCAAAACCGTAATGATCTGTTGTTAGTCAAAGAGCCTGAGACTGTCATTCAGTTATCCTTATTTCTTTTTGTAAATCGGTAAGTATGCGTTTTGACTTTCCTACTTCAATTTCGAGGACGAAATTTTCTTTTTAGAAGGGAAGAATTATAATACCCTTAGTAAAATACACTAACTTATATCTATAGTAATAAAATTATTATTCCCATTAGTGCGAAATAAGATTTGTATTCTCATAATTCTTAAAAATATTACGTAAAAGGCATGCAAAATATGTATGGCATTATATTAATAAGTTAATTAACATATTACCCTGTACTTGGTCAAGATAACCTCAAATATTCAAACTCACATCACGTTCAGAGTAATACTCGGTCTTCAAGTCTTCATCCATCCCGTTTTTGTCGATGAATTGGTTCAATACTCGTCCATATATTCTTCACAAATATACATTCATTCATTAATCAAATACCAATCAACACTTCAAATCTCTAATAAGTTTGCCTAAATAAAAGTGAGCGTGAGTGTTGGGTTAACAACATCCACCATTCAAGCTGCAAGTTTGAGGTCAAATTCGGATTACTGCTCGGTTCCTGAATTCCATTTTGTTCGTGCATAGGTTTCGATCTCGATCTCTATTCGTTGGTGGGTTATTGTTCGTGAGCAGGTTAGGATTTTTGGTCGTTTGGCGGTGTGTACGTCGGGGTTTCGGGTTCCATCTTACCTCATTGAATCTCGGTACTCATATTCATACTAGTGTACGTTCGTGTTCAGTTTCGGATTCGATCCATCACTTCATCTCGAGGTATATCTTGAACTACAAATTTTATACGCTACATGAAACTTTGCTATATCAACCTATGAATTAGATGCTAGTTAAAACATGTAAATTCTCATAAAATGTAAATATCTATACATGAAATCATGGAATGCCTATATAAATAATTGTTTCTGTTTCGAAGAATAAGAATCTGTGGGATATATATAAACGAATGAAATAAGAGGATTAGTTGCATAAAATAAAGAAATGTATAACATGATCGATCTCTATTCGGTTTTGCTTCCGAATACGTTTGATGGGTCCTTGGTGTTTATTAGAGCGTACGTTTGATATGGGTCCATAAGTTAACAAGGCTGCATATTGGTCATTTTATGAATCTAGTTTGGCTCATTAACTGTGTGTGGGTGCATGATCATATAGGGCTATATACATGTTAATATGTGCGTGTGTATTACAAACAGTTCAAGATATTATAAAATGAACATAGTAATAGGCTTGTGGGGGTATGTTTGAGGGTACTCGCGGGATTAACAGATAAATTATACGGTACATAAAAAGTGTTTCGGGGAAGATGAGTCGGGGGGGTAATCACTACGTGTGTTTTCCGAGTCACGTTGGTTAGCCATTTGGCCCGCGAGCGAGGGTGAAGAATGTCGAGATGTATATAAGAAAAAAAAAAGATAAAAAGAAATATAAAATGGAAGACTACAGTGCATGTACGCATGGCTCATTAGGTTTCATGTTAGTATTTAAATACTTTTCACTTTTAACCCTCACCTTTAGAATGTGGTCACATGCAAACCTTGGACCTTTATAAATTAGCATTTTACACCTTAAACTATAAGATTTATAATAGTAAGCTTCGAAGTTTATGTACTTGTCGCAATAAACCCTAAACCTTGATAAGTTACACTTTAAACCCTAAAGTATGATGAGTTGTTATATTTAACTCTAAAAATATTAATACGGTTTATGTAAGCAATAAACCCGTTATGACTTAAATGAACTAATAAGTATTATATGAACCGTAACCCGTGTAGATCCATTGAAGAAGACGTGACGTTATTTCTTCGTGCTCATATTTCCATTTACTTTCATTTGCTAAGGTACGGATATTCAGTCTCTCCTTTTAAAACATTCTTTGTTCGTAAATATCAGTACAAATATTCCGTCCTTTTCAGTAAGGGAATCCATTGGTATTGTTAACCATTATTGCTATTGATATCCGTTCTGTTATCTGATTGATATCCGTTTTGATATTTAATCTGCTATCTCATTCTGATATTCGTTGGTTATCCGTTTGATATGTTTCAGTTCAGTATCTGATATGTTATGTTCAATTTAGTATTTGATATGGTATGTTTCAGTTCAGTATTTGATTTGATATGATTATGATTGCTCTTGTATTGCCCAGCTTCTGTATCTGTATCCCTAGCCATGGAGGTACCATGGCCATGTCATTGAGGCACCGGTGGCATGACACTATCTGGGGCGGTGTGATTGGTCCCCGACGTTCCCCTTTTGTTATGTTTGTATGAGATCTCTTGGCCATTATGATATGTTTTGCAGGGAGCGTATGGATGCATCCTAGGTAATTTGTATATGTATCTGTATCTGGTGATTGGTTGGTGTGTGTTCCTACACCCCATCACATTCTGGTACATTGTGAGCTAGCTACTCCATGTACAACTTTGGATTTGACGGTATATGATTTGTGATATGATTATTTGGCCTATTCATGTGGCATGCTTAGGCACTGGGCAGTGCACTCCGATCCGATGATATTTGTTATGTGCTCTATTTCAGTACTGGTCTCATATGCGTTTCATATTCCGTTTCGTCTGACATATTCTCAGCAGGCTCTTTTCCTTTCTTTGTGTTGACATAATTTAATCCATTTCCCATTTTGATTATTTTGTTATTGTATTGTTTATATCTGTTCACTGGGCTTTTTAAGCTCATCCGCACTTTCTTTTCTCTGGCGGCAGGTAATTTTAGCGGGATGCTGGGATGGAGAGTCGAGAGTAGGAGCTGTTAGAGACTGACCCTAGAGTTACCCTGTTCATGTGGACTTATGATTCTGAATTTTGTATTTTGATTTTTTGTTGTTTCATTTGTAATTGTAACCTTTTGGGTTTGTATTTTGGTTCATGGTTTCATGACTTGATTTTGTAAGTCTTCCACTTGCATGTATGTTCTGATTTGACCCCATAATGTGACACTCGAACCCTTGTCAGGTTGGGGTGTTACATTGCTGCTGCTTTTGATTATCTTACCCTGCTGCTGGGCGAATTACCACCAACAATCAAAGTAAACTATTTTGTGATAATCAATGGTTGCTGCTGCTATGAAACACATGGCTTCAAACTTTGCCAAGCTCGACAGGTTTGAAGGGGTGGACTTCAAGAGATGGCAGAAGAAGATGCATTTTTTGCTTTCTAGCATGAGCGTAGTGTATGTGCTAACCACACCTATTCCTGATGATGGGGATGATGCTACCGTGGAACAGATCAGGAGAAAGAGCAAATGGGATAATGATGACTACATTTTCAGAGGTTTAATTCTCAATGGTATGTCTGACTCACTCTTTGACATTTATCAGAACTTTAAATCTTCCAAAGAACTATGGGATTCCTTGGATGCCAAATATATGGCTGAGGATGCATCAAGTAAGAAGTTCCTTGTAAGTAATTTCACAAATTACAAAATGACTGATTCAAGACCAGTTATGGAACAATACAATGAACTTCTTGGTATACTTGAAAGGTTTACACAACACAATATGCACATGGATGAGGATATTTAAGTCTCTTGTGTCATTGATAAACTCCCTCCTTCTTGGAAAGATTTCAAGCTGTTAGGTCACCATAAATCAACACAAGTTTCAAGATGGCTCAACCACCATACTCTAGCTACTTTCCTCATGAGTATCCTCAACAACAACAACTACAACAACAACAACAATTCTATCCACAACTTCATCAACAACAATTTCAACAACCATCTCAAATGTACTTTCCTCAAGGAACACAACCTCTTCCCTCACAAAATCCTCAACCAAACCCTCGTCAACAAGTTCAACATTGTAACTACTTCCAATATCAGTATCCATCTAAGTATGCTATGAATGTCACAACGCAAAAGGAACCTTCTTGGTTTGCAAAGATGTTTGAAGCTTTAAGTAGCCAACAATCCATTCATGAAGCTGGATCCCTTGATAGACCTCCAATGCTCACTCCCGGAAACTACGATCAATGGGTGATAAGGTTCTTTAGGATTTTTTATCTCAAGAAACCACATGGTAAGTTTTTGAAGAAGGTCATCCTTGAAGGTCCTTTTCAGATGCCTACTATCACTATACCTGGAGATCCGAATGCTACTCCACCAAGAGATGATATCACCAACATTTTCACTATAGATAAACTTACTACAGATCAACTTCTTCACTTAGAGGCTGATGAAATTGCAATGCAATATATCCTTTTGGGTCTACCCAATCCGATACTTCGTAGTGTTGATGCTCAGAAGACTGCTAAAGGAATGTGGGAGCACATTCATCTCCAAATGGAAGGCACTGAACTTAATCAAGAAGACATTGAATCCAAGATTTACTTGTCATATGAAAACTTCATGATTGAACCAGGGGAATCATTAGAGTCTTACTATCATCGGTTCTCAGATATCATCAATGACTTGGACAAACATAACATCAATATGCCAAGGATTGCAATCAATACAAAGTTCCTGAGATGTCTTGGTCCTGATTGGGAGAAGTATTTTACATTCATCCGTCAAGCGAAGAATCTTCATCAAGCTACTTACGGATTGTTGTATGACTACTTGAAGCATCATCAAAAAGAAGTTGACAAAGATAGAATTATCCGTGGATTCCCTGCTTCTCCATCATTACCGGATAATCAAACTCTTGATTTGTATACTCAAGCATGTGATCCTCAATTTCCAACATTGCCAACTGTCTTCACAAATCCTCCACAACCAACTACTCAGATTACACCATATGATCCATCACAGCAACAATTACAAGAAACTCAATTGGTTCCATACAACAACAACAATGATCAAGCACTCTACAGTGAATCAACTGAGGATGCTAAAGCCTTTGATGCATTGAATCAAGGATTTGTCATGATTGCTAGAGCCTTCGGACGATTTGCTAACAAATCCAACAATCGCATTCGAACCTCCTCAAATAACATGAATCAAGCTGTTGTCAACAATGGAAGGGTTGAGATTCAGAACCGTGGAAATGGTCGTCAGATGAGTAGTGGTCAAGGGTTTAATGCTAATGGAAGGAATAACATGGGTGCTCAAAAACAAAGGGTTCAGATGGTTGATCAGGGAAATGCTCAGACTAGGGTTAATGGTCTCAGATGTTACAACTGTAACGAGAAGGGTCATCTCGCAAATGCTTGTCCAAAACTGAGAACAAGAGGCAGTGCTTATCACAAAGAGGCTTTGCTCTTGGCTCTCAAGGATGAAGCTGGTGGAACATTAACCAACAAAGAACAGAGCTTCATGGCCAATGCTGATTCTAATGATAACATGGAGGACTTGCAAGCTAATGCAGCAGTTATGTTGATGGCTAACATGCAAGAGCTCCACATGAGTGACACAGGCCCAGTGTATGACACTGATGGCTTGTCTCAGGTACCAGATCCAAACATATGTAATATACATGATCTGTTATCTCCGCCTGCATCTGCATCCGACGAGGCTCAGAGTGTTTAACATGAGCCTTCCACATCTCATCACGAAGAAAATCAAATGGCTCCCGTTGTTACATTTGAAGATCAAGATGACCTTCCGGTTACCTTTGAAAATCAAATTGACCCCGTGGTTTCATTTGAGGACCTAAATGATGACTATGTGGAGACTCCGGTTGAACAAGATGAACCTTTGTCTAATCCAGATCCCGGGCTCGTGACCTTCTTTGAGACTCAATTAGAAAAATGCAATGAGATTAATGCTAAATTGAAAGATAAAATTTCAATGTTAACTAAGGACAATGAATGCTATAAGTTTCAACTCAACATTTTTGAAACCAAAGAGAAACATGAACACAGTTTTGAAGTCGCTTTTGCAAAATCATACCAAAATGAGAATTTTTGGAAAAACAGACATGTGATCTAGTTGAATCCAAGAATGCTTTGCTTTCTCAAATAGAACAACAAAAATTTGATCATAAACAACAACTTAACGCTCTCACTTCGGAAACTCAAAAAGCCAAGTCTGAGTTGTTAACTTGTCAAAAACAGTTTTGTGAGTACAAAAAGCATTCGAGGAAGCAAATAGATCAGTATCTCGATGAAATTATTGACTTACAAAACAAAATCAAAGAATTTCGAAATGTTGTGTATAAACATGGTGAGTCAATCACGACAATTCAAAAGTTTTCTTTTAAGCCTAATGCAAATGGATATGGACCAATTCTTGCTGATTACAAACCAAGTTTTTCACATAGAGCATTTAAACCAAATCCTCAAGTTTACAGTGCAGAACATAGAATTGATGATTCAATTATGAGTGTTGTTGAATATAACCGTGATGAAGAATTAGATGCTGATGCTGAGAGTCGATTAAAAATGGAAAATGTTGAATTTAACAAACCATTTGATTACTAAAAAATCATACTTTTTGTGAAACAACAGGATCATACTAACACACCTTGGGTTATCACACCTGACTCCTCTTCTAATGTTGGTCCCCGACAGAATGTTGCACAAATTAATGGTCCTTTACCTTCAATCAGTGAAGTAAAGTCATTACCCGAAAGATGTCAAATTCTTAAATATTTTGATACATTCATGTCTGATCTCAAACTTTTGGAACATGAAATTGAAGTTAATTCTGAAATAAAAGCTGAACATTTCAATCGCCTCATGCGCGAAATCAAAGAGACATTTTTCAGAAAAGACTTTTACCCCATGTCCGAAATTTACGAATGTGTGCAATATATTGGGAACGGGATCTTCAGAAGGAGATTGGTCTTATGAAAACAGTTTTTGAGAAAACAGAAACATCAATTTCAAATACTAAACGAAAAAAGAAAATGTTAAGAAAGGATGTTGATCGACTCTTGGAAGATGTTATTTGTGCTTATACCATAAATGTTGTGTTGTTACATACTGTTGCGTATGCATTTGATTATATTGCTGTTGATTCTGTTGACTCTGTTGAAAATGTTGAGAATATTGATAATGTGTCGCAAATCAAATATTTAAATGCTGAAAATGAACGTCTGTCACAAGAGCTTTCAAATGTAAGACATCGTCTTCTTTGGTGTCAAAATGATTGCAACAATCGAGAACTTGCTTTTCAAAAGAAACTTCAACAGTCGAGTGCAAAACCTTTTGAACCAAAACTCGAAAGACTGGATGAAGAGAATGCGTCTTTAAAATGTCAAATTTTCAAATATGAGCAAGAAATTGCAAAAGTTAAAACTGAATATGGAACCATATTTGATTTGCTGAAAAAGACACGTTTTGACTGGTCAAAGGATATCGATCAATTTACAGCTTACTCCAATGATTACGTTCATACAAATGCAAAGTTACGTTCTGACACTCAAGATTTGAAACACACTATTATTGAGTTGAAAGAGAAGTTAGGTAAATATGAGCAAGTTAAGACTAGTAACACTAAAGTAATTGCACCAGGAAAATTTAAAATTGGCACTAGAACGCCTAATGACAAACCACAAGATTCTAATGTGCTTCCTTCCATTGATACAGGAATAGTTGCCTCTTTTCCCAACGTTTGCACTTCACAGCTTAAGAGCAAAAACAGGAAGAATAGGAAGTTGCAACGTAAGAGAAGAACAATAAAGACCTCTAAAGTAGAAGAACACCTTAGGACTTTGAATAACACTCAGGTTGCACCCACTTTAGACATTGCGTTAGACAAATGTAATAGAAAAAGTTATGTAACGAATGATGAACCTTTAAGTACTTTGAATGTTATGTTTGAAGCATCTTGTGTTGGTTGTCGTAAACGCATGTTTTCTGGTTGTCATGATAAATGTGTTGCTAAGTCTATCTTATCTCGTAAGCAGAATAATAGAAAACGGATTACCCCTAGGCCCACTAATGCTTCTAAGTCAGTGCTAGGTAAACCTCCCTCTAGTGTTTCTGCTACAATCATTGATGTACCCATAGCACTCTCTTCACCACCTAGGAAGAAAATATCACCTAGTGCATTCACTAAGACCAAAGCACAAACTAGTTGGACTTGGCAGAGATGGTTACAAAATACACCCGGATTTAAATGGATTCCTAAAATCATTAACATGTGTGTTTCAAATGTAACTGTAACGAAACCCTCTAATTCTTCGGGTTCCACCTCTACTTCTCTATTCCACCTGTGTCGTCTGTGTGTAATGCAGGTGATACAGATCATCTCAAACTGTTATCAAACTTTGTTTCAAAGTTCATCGGCACTGTCAGGTTCGAGAATGATCACTTCGCTGCTATCATGGGCTATAGAGATTACATCAATGGGAACATCAAAATTAGCAGAGTTTATTATGTGGAAGGTCTCGGTCACAAGCTCTTTTCAGTCGGTCAATTTTGTGATGGTGATTTGGAAGTGGCATTTAGGGAGAAAACTTGTTTCATCTGTGATCTACAAGGAAACGATCTTATGTCTGGAAACCGCACATCAAGCCTTTACACAATATCAATGCAAGGCATGATTGCTTCATCTCCCATATGTCTACTTTCTAAGGCAACATCGACAAAATCTTGGCTGTGGCACCGATGTCTCTCACACTTGAACTTTCAAACCATAACCAATCTTGCACGATACAAACTAGTTGAAGGTCTTCCAAGGTTTCAGTATTCTAAAGATCATCTATGCTCAGCTTGTGAACAAGGAAAAAGCACTCGTGCTCATTTTTCTTCAAAGGTGGAACACAGCTCTCAGCATGTGCTTCATCTTCTTCACATGGATTTGTGTGGCCCAATGCGTGTGCAGAAAATCAATGGCAAACGCTACATTCTAGTAATCGTTGATGACTACTCCAGATGGACTTGGGTTTACTTTCTTCAAAGTAAGGATCAAGCTCCACAAATGATCATCACCTTTCTCACCAAAATTCAAGTTCAGCTCCGGAACACCGTCAGATAAATCAGAACAAATAAAGGAACTGAATTTGTGAACCAAACTCTTTGTGATTATTATGAGAAAGTGGGAATTGAGCATCAAACATCTATTGCACGGACACCAGAACAAAATGGAGTTGTCAAAAGACGAAACCGTACGTTAGTGGAAGCTGCAAGAACAATGTTAATTAATCCGAAACTTCCAGATTACTTATGGGCCGAAGCCGTGTCAACTGCATGCTACACTCAGAACCGTTCTATGATAACCAAACGCCACAACAAAACACCTTATGAGCTTATCCATAACCGCAAACCGAATCAAACACTTTCATGTTTTCGGTGCTCTCTGTTACCCAAACAATGATCGTGATGATTTTGGAAAGCTCAAGGCTAAAGCTGACATTGGAGTATTTGTTGGATACTATGAAAACTCCAAGGGATACCGGATTTGGAATCATCGTACAAGGGAGATTATGGAAACGATTCATGCTAATTTTGATGAACTTACAGAAATGGCTTCTGAGCAAAACAGCTTAGAACCCGGACATAACCGTCTCAACTTCCCCCAAACCCCATCATCAGCTGAACCAAGCTTACAGTTTACTCGTCATCAAATGAAAATGTTATTTGCTCCTCTGTTTAGTGATGATATTGATCAACGTGTTCCAGATGTATCCAATGATTCCGCTGCTCAACCTAATACTATTCCTACACCTAATACACCTGATACAACAACAACTGTTGTTGATGCACCTCCAATTGATTCTACAACAACAGCCGAACAAACCGCTTCTAATGACACTGATCCAGCTGATGATCTTCTGAATCATGATGTACTTGCACCTGCAGATTTTGATGGGAATGCGTTCTTTAACCCTTCTGCTGATGAAACTGCAAACTCTGATGTTGCAGAATCTTCTACCAGCCATCTAAACCCACCTAATCTGCATAATGTATATCAACATCAACCCTCCACACATCGTTGGACTAAAGACCATCCTTTGTGAACATTATTGGAAACCCGAATCAACCAGTCGTTACTAGACAACGCCTTCACACTTACGTTGAACACTGCATTTATTCCCTCACCGTCTGTCAAACTGAACCTAAAAACATTAAAGACGCAATTACCAAAGACAATTGGATTGAATCCATGCAGGAAGAACTCAATCAGTTTAAACGTCTTGAAGTATGGGAATTGGTTGAAAGACCAACAGGGGTCTATGTCATTGGTCTCAAATGGATTTGGAAAATCAAGTTAGATGCTAAAGGTACGGTTATCCGAAACAAGTCACGTCTGGTGGCTAAGGGTTATAGACAGAAAGAGGGTATTGACTTTGACGAATCATTCGCACCGGTTGCTCGTCTTGAGGCTGTACGGATTTTTCTAGCATTTGCGGCTCAAATGAACATCACTGTATATCAGATGGATGTCAAAACTGCTTTTCTAAATGGTCAACTGAAGGAAACGGTATATTTTAGCTAGCCGAAAGGATTTTTTGATCCAGAGTTCCCTAACCATGTCTACAAACTGAAAAAAGCTCTCTACGGTCTCAAACAAGCCCCTCGGGGGTGGTATGATAAGTTATCATCCTTTCTCATTACCAATAATTTCATTAAAGGATCGGTCGACCCAACACTTTTCATTCAATATCACGGGGCTCACATTTTAATCGTTCAAATTTACGTGGATGAAATCATTTTTGGGTCTACCCACAAAAAGTACTCAAACGCTTTTTCAAAACTAATGGAAAAACATTTTGAAATGTCAGTGATGGGTGAACTTACATTCTTCTTAGGACTGCAAGTTCATCAATCACCCCGTGGTATTTCCCTAAGGTAGTCCAAATATGCTCTTGAAATTTTAAACAAACATGGAATGCAAAGTAGTGATACCTATGCAACACTAATGGCACATACCAACAAACTGGATGCTAATTTACATGGGAAATTGGTTGACCCTACCAAATACCGAAGTATTATTGGGTCTCTCATGTATCTAACAGCCAGTAGACCTGACATAGTATTTGCAGTTTATCTATGCTCCCGTTATCAGTCGCGACCAACTGAGAAACACCTCACTGAGGCTAAAAGAATCCTCCGATACATCAAGGGAACCATTAATTTGGGGATCTGGTATCTGAAGGATTCTGGTTTTAAACTAATAGCTTTTTCAGACACTAATCATGCAGGTTGCCTAGATTCACGAAAAAGTACTTCCGGGTCTCTACAATTCCTTGGTGACAAATTGGTGTCATGGCAGTCGAAGAAACAAGATTGCACGTCGCTGTCATCGAATGAAGCTGAATATGTGGCCATGTCTGCGTGTTGTGCTCAAGTTATCTGGATGAGAACACAACTCAAAGATTATGGTTACATATTTGACAAAATTCCGATGTACTACGACAACATAAGTGCAATTGCGATATCATGCAACTCAGTTCAACACTCGAAGTCAAAGCATATCGATCTTCGATATCATTTCATAAAGGAGCATGTGGAAAAGGGTACCGTTGAATTATACTTTGTTGGTACTGAACACCAACTGGCGGATCTTCTCACCAAAGCCTTGCTCCTGCTAGGTTTAATGATTTGATCCACCGGATTGGCATGAGATGTTTGACTCCAGAGGAACTGGACAAACTTTTAACACAATCTTGAAAATAGTAAACACCAAAATCTCTTTTGTAAATAATTATCAAAAACAAAATAGAAAAACATAAAATCAGATAAAAACCAAAAGTATTATTCTATCTATCTTCCTTTCAAAAACAAATATTGCAAGTACAAATCTTCTGTCAACACTGTTTTTTATCAAATCTTTGTCAATTCTTCCTAAACAAGTGTTGAGGGGGAGAATGCAAATATTTTTCAGTATTCATAAAACCTTGTACTTGCATGTTACCAAGAATACTTGGTTTATTCTAAATGGTGGTATGTTTCTTGTTTAATACTCTCCTCGGACTCAAAGTTGTAAAATTTCATCATTTCTAAAGTCGAGGGGGAGCATCGTCAAAATTCTTTCCAAACAATCACGTTTTGCTTAACCAAAGTGGATGTTATGGGTCTTGGTTAAAAATTGTTATGGTGGAAGGGTCAAACTTGTCAATGTTGATAAGTTACTTTTATTCAAAACCTTCACCTAACTAATTCATAACACATTTATTATCCTCATTTAATTCTTCAACCACCTCATCCACGCCTAACATTCAAAACGAAAATCTGTGCTACAAAAACTGAATTTGTAAGTTGTTATAGCTTTGTTTTGTGATTTCAAACAATGGTTTTAAATAGTTTAAAAAACCAACGGTTTGATTTTGATCTATGATTGATTTGGTGTTCTACACATACGCATATGAACAATAAATCAATATTGTGTGTTTTGATGAATTGGAAAGTGCCTAAGTGTTTAAAATCAAGTATTATTCTCATTTTCATCAAAATTTCAACCCAGAAATCCATTTTAAATGTTTTTCAAAATTTAGGGTTTATGCGTGAATTTGGGTGTTTTCATTTGTGAGTGATTTAGTTTGATTAGATGCTTAGGTTAAGTTCTTAACATGTTTAATTGATTGAATTCACCATGGAATCATGCCCTGAAACAAAATCCAAAAGAAAATCAAGGAAGCAAACACCACCTATACTCTCTCTGTTAGGTCACCATAAGTTAAGACAAGGATCAATATGTAAGAAATGGGAAAGAAAGTGATCGGTTGAACACACAAAACAAACACACGTATGAATATTGTAACATATTGGATTTCACATACACATCAAACCATTAACAAAGGTGGCGTACAAGATGAGTTTAGAGAGAGAAAGTTAGAGGTTAGGGAACTTTAGTGAGAGAAAGAAAAATCTTATTATGAGCTCCAACTCTCTACCTTGGGAGGTAGAGAGTATTTATAGTCTTACAATAAAATGCCACCTGACGGGCTGTGGATCAGGCATACAGTGGGTAAAGACCCGTCCGTCCTCCACGGTGTTACTAAACTAAATACTACTAAACATTAAATAACTACGACTACGAGCTTTCTAACGATTACATATACTTAAGGTGACCGACACTTTAACTACAGGATTTTCCAAATCCTAACAATCTCCCCCTAAGGGAGGTCACCTCAAAGACACATTAAATTAGATAGAAAACAAACAGATATTTTCTTTGAGATAGTTCTTGAATTCTTGTTCATGTTCTTTGTTCTGAAGCTCGTAGTCTTTGATTCTTCATTTTGCATGTTTGGATAATCTGAGTGGAGGTCTTTAACTGATCCACGTGATAATGAGTTTTGATCCAGCTTTGAGATCATCAGCCACATTAGTCTCTGACTCATCCATTGTGGTGTTGGTATTATGTGATGTTGTGACATTTGGACCGACATGCTCACATTCTGTATCAAGATTTCTTCTCATCAGAGTAGCGGAAGCTTTCGTTGATTCATGATATTGGCAGCAGCGTAGCAGAAGCATGAAGTGAAAATATCAGAGTCATTGATGCACTAATCATGATTTCTTTAGAACTGAATGTGTTGAGTGAGCATGCAGCTATGGATTGACCGCTTCATTCTGATCAGCTGCAAACGTCGGGGTGTACCTGCATAAAACAGTTAGCAATAAAGCGTACGAAAGTGTCTTTGATCACTTTCGTTGAATTGAGGTACACGGCCCATGGTTCCCCGTTGATCAGTATAAGTACTGCCTGTGATCAGGAAGAATTCCGAAGAATCTCCTTGACAGGGTTTCGCAGCTGCTCTAGCTGTTCTCAAACCAGAACGTCTCAAAGAAGACAACACGGAGTGAGTGAACCAGCGAATTGAGATTCACTGATTGATAAAAAGAGATTTGAAAAACAATCGTGTATTGCTCAATAGAAATTTTTTTTGCAATACAACGAAGGTTTTAATGAAAATCAATTATCAATCATAAACACCTTTTATTTTGAAATATTTGAACACAGTCGATGTGTTAAAGAAAAAGTTTTTAAGCACAACGACCGGTTTTTCAAAGGTATCCATCAATCCATAACCTGAACCATGATTGATTCAAAAGATTGAATCGCTCCATTGTTTCTGTTCAGTTGTCACATGGTTGATCTATTGGATAGATCTCACATGCCACCTACCAGGAGCTTGTTTGATGTTGGCTCCAGAAGGCTTTCCATCTTCATTGTGAATATGTATGCATATCACTTAGATGTTCTGGCAATACCACAAGGATAATGCGTAGGACTCATAAGATATAATCTCTCTTTCCACATTGTGTGAAACAGAGAGTCTTCATTGAAAGTGTCCTAAAGAGATTTATTGATGATCTCGTGGCTCTAGACTCAATTGTGCATATTTGGTTCCTATGCTGGAGACTAGGGAGAGGGTCTCCTACTTCAATATCATCAATCTCTAAGAGAAAGTCGATAGATTATGTCTGTTCCCCGTGAGAATGAAACAAGTCCTTTTAAGAGGAACTTGAGTGGTTTGGAAAGTTGAAGTGCAGTGCGTCACTGGGTCCATGACGTCTTGTCTTCAATACCGATGTTACCTTGGTAACCACCAGTAGCATATGAATTGAACCCGGTTTCTGCCCTAAGGTTGAATAATTGGAGGGCTATTTCTTTTCACCCTTTTTCACATTCAATTCTTTTTCATTCTTCAACCCCTTCAGTGCTTACCAAGACCTCATTACTAGAACCTTGTTGGGTTTATTCCAGTACTAGCTCAGTTTTAGTCCGCACTCTTCCATATCTCACTTTTCTCCTTTTTCCATCATACCTAAGGACCTCTACACTATCTAGTGGATTGTCCCTGGGTAGATCCCTCCGGTTCTGGCGGATCATGGAACCTCAACCTAACCTTATCATCCTTATATCACCATGCATAAAGTAAAATTGGTCGGTCTTTTGGTATAGTTCTTCCGCCTTGAAACCAATTGAAAACCATTTGAAAGTCAATCAAGATACTTGTGATATAAAATCAAAGTATTTTGTATCTTAATTGTTTTGATATTTTAGAAATGCTCCCCCTCAACATATGCATATAATTCAGAAATTGTTTAGCGCATGGAGGTAAGAGATCTTAGAAATCGTTAGATTAAGAATGAAAGGTCCAATCTTTTGATTAACATTTTCTAAAATGATCATCATCACTTCCCAATCAATTTGAGTAGATAAAACATTTTGAGGAAGAATGAGGTTTTCAACAGTATGCTCCCCCTCAATATGTGCCTCGAAGTTTGAAAGAGTTTTGCACATATTAGAGGGAACCTGCACTTAGAGACAATTCAATCACGTTTCAATGGTTTGAGATTAAAAATAGATGCTCGCCCTTAACATGTGCATGGAAAATTTGAAATCGTTTGTCACATGCGGGGAGGAAAACTTGTACATCCTTATAAAACCATTTACCGACTTATCAGTTTAAATCCAATTTAAATCACAAATTCTCCCCCGATCACAATTATCAAATCATTTGAGATTTGTGATCTCTGTAGATTTAAATTGATTTTGAAAGCTTTTAAGGAGAATTGTGACTTGATTATGAAAACGTTTTAACTGATAAGGATCGGATTTTGAGACTTTAGACTCCAAAGATTAAGCATGCTTGAGTATCTTTTGAAAACATAATAATAACCAAGGTCTGGTACCATTGTTTGAAAAATACACTTTTTGATTTAATTGAAAAATCATTCTCCCCCTCAATCAATGACATAAGTTGTTGATTGAGAGTTAGATATTTTTGACAACCGTTAAGTCCAGATGATTTTCAAAAATAGAGTCCGAGCTATTTTTCAAAGCAATTAGTTTTCATTAGAAAGTAAGTAATTGTTATATAGAATCAGAGCATGAGATTTGAAAAAAAACAAGATAAAGCATGGCTCCGTCCTTTCTTTGAAAAGCGGGTTACTGCCTGAAATGACAATAAGCCATTGTTTCACTTTCTCCCATTTTTTTTTTACATTCGAACAACATCTAAAGTCCCGTGTCATTCTTTGAATGACAGCACAAAGACCGTATATATATATATCGAATAGAGAAAAACATGACAAAAAGACAATTTTTTTTTTTTTTGAAATTTTTTGAAGATTTTTCATATTTTTATGGATTTTTTAAAGTTTTATATTTTTCTATTTGCTTTTTGTTGATTTTGTAATTTTGTATTTTCCTTTTCGAATAGATATTTACAAAAGATAGATGAAGGAAAACCTTTTACTCCTCTTCTTCCTCTTGAAGACGTTTGAGTGTTTCTGGTTGAAGGCTTTTCAAGCCAAGTCGTGGAAGAATAAACTCAAAACGTTCTATTGGAAGAGCTTTGGTGAAGATGTCTGCTAACTGATATTCTGACTTCACAAAATAGAGTTCCACCACACCGTTTTCCACTTGCTCCCGGATGAAGTGATGTCGAATATCGATGTGCTTTGCTCTTGAATGTTGAACGTTGTTGCATAAGAGAGCAATAGCACTTTTATTATCACAGTACAGAGGGATTTTGTTGAATTCAAAGCCATAGTCAGATAATTGGGATCTCATCCAAAGGATTTGAGCACAACAAGATGACATGGCTATGTATTCAGCCACTGTAGAGGATATAGAAGTACTCATTTGCTTCTTTGAAGACCAACTCACAAGCTTATCACCCAAAAACTGAGCACCTCCTGACGTACTTCTACGAGTATCTTGACATCCTGCATGATCAGCATCTGCATAGGTTGTTAGTAACATACCGGTGTCCTTCGGGCACCATAGTCCCATATTGATGGTTCCTTGGAGATACCAAAAGACCCGTTTAACCGATTCAAGGTGCTTTTTAGTAGGCTTAGACTGATATCTAGCACACATGCACACAGCGAACAAGATGTCTGGTCTGCTAGCTGTGAGGTACATTAGGGATCCAATTATACTACGATATTTCGTTTGATCTACCATGATCCCTGAGTGGTCCTCATCCAGCTTGGTTCGTTCAATCATGGGAGTGTCAACGGTGTCACATGAAACAAATCCAAATTTCTTTAAGATCTCATTTGCATATTTAGATTGATTTATAAAAATGCCTCCGGGACTTTGTGAAATTTGTAATCCCAAGAAAAATGACATTTGTCCCATCATTGACATTTGAAATTTGGAACCCATTTCATTTGAAAAACGATCACATTCATTGAGGTCAGTCGAGGCAAAGATAATATCATCAACATAAATTTGAACGTGAATTAAATGTTTGCCTGACTTCCTGGTGAACAATGTCGGATCACCTGCTCCTTTGCTAAATCCAGTGGATAGAAGAAACTTTGATAGCGTATCATACCATGCCCTTGGAGCTTGCTTTAAACCGTACAGAGCCTTCTTCAAACGATAGACGTGAGTAGGATGCTCTGGATTCACGAAGCCTTCAGGTTGACTGACGTATACGACTTCTTTAAGATCTCCGTTAAGAAACGCCGTCTTTACATCCATTTGATAGACTACCATGTTCTTACTTGCATCATTAGCCAAGAAGATTCTGATTGCCTCAATACGAGCAACTGGAGCAAATGATTCTTCAAAGTCAATGCCCTCCTCTTGATGGTATCCTTTTGCGACCAATCGAGCCTTGTTCTTTAAGAAATCACCATGCTCATCAAGTTTCACTTTGAAGATCCATTTTAGAGCAATGATCATAGAACAATCTGGAGCATGTACTAATTCCCATACATCAAGTCGATCAAACTCATTAATTTCTTCTTGCATGGCATTGAACCAACAGTCTTCATTCATGGCGGTTTTAATGTCTTTTGGTTCGACCTTAGAGAGTACGGAGTTGAAGAAGCACCATAAGGCGTCGGTTGCAAGTTGTTTCCGTGTGGATACTGGATGAGAGGGGTTTCCAATGATGTTATCCAATGGGTGATCATGTGTCCATTTTCTAAGGTGTTCATGTGGTTGTTGTTGTGGAACTGAAGTAGCAGAGTCGATGTCTCCTGACGAAGATGGTTCAGATGATGATTCAGGAGCAAATATATTTTCAAATGGAGCATCTTCAAGAGTAGCAAAGGGATTAACTTCATCATTGATGCCAGAAACAATTCCATGATGTACATTCGATGATTGATGTTTTGTTGATGAGACAGAGTGATCAGCAGCAGGCGCTTCTTGACTCAATGATATTGAGACTGAAGGGTTGACTTCATTCACAGGGATAGGAGCAGCCTCTGTTGATGGAATTGACATTTCATCAGCACTTGGTTCATAGTGTTCATCAAACATTGGATCAAACAATTTCTTTAAATCATCTTCAGATGGAGGTACATATGGAGTTGCTGGAGAGTTTGGTACAAGGGATGAACCAATGGGACTGTTTTGAAGAGCGGGTCCAGAACTGAATTGTTCAGGAGCCATTTGACCGGTCAGCTCATCGAACGTAACGTGAATTATTTCCATGATATTTTGAGTTCTCTTATTGTAGATTCGGTAACCCTTCTTGTTTGGTGCATAACTAACAAAAATTCCAATATCTGCCTTTGCTCTTAATTTACCTAGGTCTTGACCGTCATTCGTTGGATAGCACAAAGCACCAAACACACGAAGGTAGCAGAGATCAAGTTTTTGTTTATGAACAAGTTCATATGGAGTTTTTCCATGAGAGGTATTAATAAGGGAACGATTTTTGGGTGAAGCAAGCAGTGGCAATGGCTTCAGCCCATAGAAACATTGGAAACTTTGAATAAATTAGCATTGTTCTTGCGGCTTCCACAAGAGTTCGATTTCGTCTTTCAACTACACCGTTCTGTTGAGGAGTTCGTGGAACACTTCTTTGATGACTGATTCCAACACTTTCATAAAACTGAATTAAGTCTTTGTTAACAAACTCTGTGCCATTGTCAGTTCGAACAATTCTGACTGTATTGTTGAGTCGAACCTGAAGCTGTTTGATTAGTTTGATGATTACATCTGGAGTTTCATCCTTTGTCCTCAAAAACTTTACCCAAGTAAATCGAGAGTAGTCATCAACAACTACTAGAATGTATTTCTTCCCATTTATCGTTTGCACTCTCATTGGTCCGCACAGATCCATATGAAGGGTATGAAGAACTTCCATTACTGAATTTGTGGGTTTTGGTTTATGGGCATATTTCGTGCTTTTACGCAATTGGCAAGCTGAACAAAGATGATCTTTTTCATATTTTAATCTGGGTAAGCCTCTGACAAGATCCTTTCTGGAAAGGTTATTAATGGTGCCGACGTTCAAGTGATTGAGACGACGATGCCATAACCATGACTTTGTTTTAGAAGCCTTTGACAGCAAGCAGATTGGAGAAGACTTCATCATGTCTTCGATAGAGATGGTGTATAGATTAGAACCACGAGTACCTCTTAATAATTCCACACCATCAAGTTCTCTAACGAAGCAAGTATGTTTTCTAAAGGCCACCTCTAGATCGGAATCACAGAATTGACCAACAGAAAACAAATTATGACCAAGACCTTCCACATAATATACCCTGGAGATTACACTTTTGCCTACTACATAATCACCATAACCCATAATTGCTCCAAAATGGTCATTCCCGAATCTAACAGTACCAATAAACTTACTCATGAAGTTCATGAGCCGCGACCGGTCTCCAGTAATATGCTTGGAATAGCCTGAGTCCAGGTACCACAGAACGATTTGAACGATCTGCAGTTGAACACAGACAAGAATGGATAACTGGATAATTGGGATCCCCATGCAAGAATGGGTTCCATTTGGTTAGTAACAGTGATTGGAACTCCCACATCAGAAATAGAAACACCCATATTAGAAATAGAAGCAATGGAATCATCAGAAATAGATGCAGTGCTAGTATCCGTATTTGACCTATTCAAAGTATGTTCACTTCTTAAGGGAATAGTTCTACCAGTAGGCATCCATTTTCTAGTGGGCATTGTCTGATTAACCTTATGGCCAAAAGGTATCCATTGATAACCTATCTTACTAAATGTTCTTCCTGTGGGTTTCCACTGTTTTCTAACTTTCTTTCGCTTTTGCCTTTTAGCCTTCTTAGCTTGATTTTTAACATTAACAGTTTTGACTGGGCATTTGACAGCATTAGACAAATCATTCATACCACATTCAAGATTAGTAACAGAAGTAGTAGAATTCGCATTAATTACAGTATGTTTAGAGCTAACACTAGAATCAACACGATTCGTTTTATTCAAATTCTCCCTACGGTGATCTTCTACTTTCTTCCAATGCACATTCTTAGCTTGCGAGGTCCTATCATTCCTTGTATTGCCTTGATACTTTGACCTGCTCGCTTTAATGTCACTGATTACTCCTGTAGAGGGAACGGGAACATTAGTTGGTTTTGCTACTTTTTGCCTTTCCTGTTTTGATGTGCTGGGATGTGAGTGATTCGAAGGCACACTGAGGTTCACTTTCTTAACACTGGAGGTGCTGGGATCTGAACTATTTGAAGGCCTACTAAAGTTCACATTCATAACATTGGGCATTGAATGACTTGTATACTTGGCATTAGGCATAGAACAGGGTATCAAGTGATTGACTTGCTCACCTAGGGATTTAGGGCATATTGTAATTAAGCATTCTAGAAGTTCTTGAGATCGTTTGGCATATAAGCATGCATGGCCAATTGCATTATCAAGTGGTTTCTCTAACTTATCCTCTTCTACAATCTTACGGAGACATTCTAGACTATCCTTAAAGTATGAGAAATATGTTTGAATAGCAAGTTTGTTATTCCTAAGATGAGGAGGAACATATTTCACAGACAAAGCATATTTATTACAACCATGAACCTTTGATGCACCATTCTCTCCATTGGTCATTGGCATTTTCCCTTTTACCTGGCTCCTCAGATTCTCAATTTCCTTTTGTAAATACGTTATTTTTTCGTTGTTTTGGTCACGAGTGACTTTCATTGAATCATATAACTCTTTAAAGTGTCGTTTAACTTTTTCATTTTCTTCTAGAAAACTCTCGTTTTTCTTTTGTAAAGCATTTACTAAGTTTTGAAGATGAAAAGTTTGAGAATACTGAGAATCTAAAGGAGGAGGCATTTGGGACCCAGTCACATTGTTTTTTTCACCCTTTAATTGAGAGATTTGGGCTTTCAACTTTCTGATCGTGTTACAATGAGCTCGAATCTGTTCATCACGTTTGCTAATTTCAAAAACTGCATCAAATTCAGGAACATCCAAAGATGTCTTAATATTTGAGGTTTTAACATTTTCTTTCAGATGTTGATATTTTAATTGCAAAGCAAGATGCTCAACTTCCAATTTAGAAAAATGTTTTACCAGGTTATCATGATCATCCTGTTCAACTTTATCATGCAGTTTCGAATTAATCTTTTCAAGCTCAATGACACGATCATGGGAGACTTTCAGAGCAACAGGTAATTCATGAAATTGAGAAGCATTGATGGAACAATTCGTAGCAGTGTAAAACACATCTTGAGCAATACATTCAGAAATAAGAGACTCATTCAGTGTATGCAAGTTTTTCCTCTCAATCTCATTATATTTTAATGTTCGTTCAAAGTCACTAACCTCAACTATCATTGCATCAAATTCCTTTTCCATTCCTTTAATATCTGAATCTATCCCTTTTTTAAGACTCTCAAATTGATCTTTTAGTTGTTTAAAGAAAGGCACGACCTCAGTTAGATAGCATTCTTTTGTTTGCTCAAAACCCCTTTCCCCTTCAGTAATCCCAGTGGGTGTGATCCTTTTCTTACAAGTTTTCTCAAAATCGACAAATAGTTGAAAAATAACATATTGACTGATTAAGGTCTTGCTCTTAGTGGCAATAGTTCTAGGAACTAAATGCATTGGTGTATTTGGAGGATACACAGTCGCTGCAGGCATTTTCCTAAGGGGAGGGTTTGTTTCAACAAGATTTTCAGCTTTTTGCTTATCTAAGTCCTTTTTCCAGAAAACTTGTTCAGGTGTTAACAACGTTTGAGGCTTAAATTTGTTTAAGGAGATCCAGTTTTCCTTCTTGTAGTCTTCATCTAATTTTCTATCTTTCACAGTGCACTCAATGCAACTAGGTTTCTGTCTAGGTTTAAGAATCTCATTGCCATCATAGATTACATTTTGAGCCGCCTTTGCTATCTTACCGTACTCAGGGTTGGGTTTATCTATAATGGGAACACTATGCTTATCACTTAAAACTCTATGCTTAGTGACCATGTGAGCAGTCTGAATGGTATTCCCTTGCACGTACAACTTATTTTCAAGCTTGTTCTTCAAAGTTTTTAGATTGGAAAAATCATACAAAAGTTTTGATTCCTTAGCATGAAATTCCTGCTTAAGCACTTTAACATTTTCTTGAAGTTCTTGTTTTTGCTTAGCAGTTTTAGAAAGCTTTTCTTGTAAGGAGTTTAACTCTTGTTTTAACACTTCTTCTCTAAAATTACTTTTTCTAATAATTGTACGCATTTGGTTATCCAACTCCTGCTCACGAGTAGTTAACTCAAACTTATCACGTTGTTCATAAATGGCAACTCGTTCTTTATAGGCATTAAGTTCAGAGATAAAAGAATCATCAGGGGCACATGTAGCATATTCATCAAAAACATAGTCATCATTGACTGCAGAAGATGCATCACTTGGTACGACCTCACTTTCACTTTGTTTCACATATTGATCATATGGGACAACATTGATATTACCCATATGTTCAATATCTGACTCAATAGTTTCAGTTGATTGTACTTTGTCATGCATCTTTTGCACATCAGCATCATCGTATAGTTTTAATACCTCATAAATGATTTTGTCTTTGGATGAACCAGCTTGTAGAGATGAGGAGACTTTAGGAGGGACCATTGGAGAAATGCTAGCCATGAAAATGGTTTGTGCAGTAGGTTCATCATCAACGTCAGAGTCGTATGCATCACAATCAGCGACTTGAAAGGCATTCTGATGATTGTGGCCTATCTCCTGAATTGGCTGCTCATCCACATCTGCATCATATATCTTAGCATTTCCCTCAGCAAGAAACAACAACTCCTCTTCATGCAAAGCTGCACCATTATCCTGAGCTTGAACAAGCAACATCTTATCCCTGAAGTACTCTGAATTCTGAGGGCGCTTTGGCGATGTGCAGTTCCTTGCAATATGTCCCTCACCACCACAGTTGTAACATTTGATCGGCTTTGCTTGTCCCTGATTTCCATTCCTTCCCCTATTCTGATTTGCAGCATAACCTCTACCAACTCCACCTCTTACTTGTTCGTACTGCCTTTCTTGAACTGGTTGCACCATAACCTTCCCATCTCTGACAGTGGCTTGATTGTGTGGATTTGATGATGTTCTGAGGTTGTTGTTGGTGTGTGGGAGAGAGTTCATGTTTTGACTAATCATGAGAGCCAGTTGATTAATGAAGTTTCCCACGGCTGCATCAGCATCAGCTTGTTTGAACATTGGATCAGGAATGAGTCTGTGATTACCATTACCCATGGGTATAACTTGAGATGCTTTGGTGGTAATTCCAATGTTTAAGTAGAAGGCAGTTGAATCATTTGATGAGCTTGTCTCTCCCGGGTTGGTTTTGAACTAATTAAGAATCCTTCTTTCAAACATAGCATGTCTCTCATTCTGGAGAAGAAATGTATACAGTTGTTCATAGTTGGTGTTCTTCAATCCTTTGGTCAGCTTCACAGAGGTGACAAACTTGTGCCATTCGGGATTCATGTGGTTCACAAACTTTGAGTTCAACTGAATGTTTGGCATGGTCATTTTGATGTTCCTAATATCATTGACAAGCTTGTGAAATCTCACGTAATACTCATAGACACTCTCATCTGGTTTCATCTTGAAGTGCTCAAACTCATCATAGAGTTGTGATTCTCTGTCTTCCATAGTTAATTCAGAACCAGAAAGAAGCATCTTGACATTATCCCACACTGCCTTGGCTTCGGTGTTGTGATTGATAAGCTTGTAGATATCTTTTGGAAAACCTTGAAGTATGATGTTAGAAGCCCTGATATCAGCATCGAATCTCTTTTTATCCTTATCATTGAGCTCATCATATGTCTTTGGTCTGTCTATCCCATAGATCATTGTTCCATCTGCAGCTGTATCAATTAAGTCTCTTGTAGTCTCAATCAGATAAGGTCCTTCATCAATCGATTTGAGAATGTTGACCCCATTTTCCTTTCCAAGACAGTACAATCTGATTCTTTGAGCCCAAGAGTCGTAGTCAGTTCTGTCAAGCATGGGTGGATGAGTATCTGAGCCAGTTGCTTGAACATCCTTGGCAACAGTGGAGATGATAGTAGGTACGTTGGTACACATGTTTAAAGATTACACGGGATTTTATAACTCAATGATTAAACCGGGAAATAGATTCTTTCACGGGATTTTACTAAATCAAGAGAAAACCGTATTACACACAAGAGTCAACCAAGTCGCTAAGAATCCTTGAACCAAGTCGCTAGGCACTAAGTTGCTAAGTAATTTGAAGACAAGTTGCTAAGTTTCCAAATCGCTATAAATTTTGATAGCAAGTCGCTATGCACCAAGTCGCTAAGATGTCAAGTCGCTAAATAGCAACTCGCTAAGGACCAAATCGCTACCACCAAGTCGCTAAGAAACTTAAAGAACAAGTCGCTATCAAAACTGAAAGCAAGTCGCTACCTTACCAAGTCGCTACCCGTAGTGGAGAATCCACTAAGTGTACTATTTGTCGGCTTGTCTCAAAAGGCAAGTCGCTACCAAAACACACTACAACTCGCTACCTTTTACTAAGCAAGTCGCTACCAAGAAATTCACTCCGATAGCCAAGTCGCTACCAAGAAAAACTTTAAAAACACACTTTTCAATCCAAAACAAGCTCAACCACAGTGATTCAAGCTTACCAAATCAAAACCCAAGCACATACAATGATCCTAAACACAAAAGTACACCCAAAATTCGAATTTTAACACAAGAAGTGAACCAAATGATGCAAAAACCACTAAACTTTTTCAAACTCAAAAACCATCTAAAAACCACTAGAAATCTAAAGATGTGTAAGAGATGATCTAACCATGGCTCTTGATACCTTTTGTAACATATTGGATTTCACATACACATCAAACCATTAACAAAGGTGGCGTACAAGATGAGTTTAGAGAGAGAAAGTTAGAGGTTAGGGAACTTTAGTGAGAGAAAGAAAAATCTTATTATGAGCTCCAACTCTCTACCTTGGGAGGTAGAGAGTATTTATAGTCTTACAATAAAACGCCACCTGACGGGCTATGGATCAGGCATACAGTGGGTAAAGACCCGTTCATCCTCCACGGTGTTACTAAACTAAATACTACTAAACATTAAATAACTACGACTATGAGCTTTCAAACGATTACATATACTTGAGGTGACTGACACTTTAACTACAGGATTTTCCAAATCCTAACAAATATTGAAAGGATATGCGTAGGAATGTATTGCAAGTGAACAACCAACCTTCAAGTGAAGGTTTACAACATTATTTATAGGGGAAGGGAGCTAGGGCAACATGTCTAGTCCCTTCCATCCTTATTGGACTTGGACCAAGGCTCATGGGCTTTCTACATAAGCCTTGCCATTAATACAAATATAAAAGCCTAGTTTAAGCAACCTATTACATATTAATTACTAACACTTGAAATACAAGTTAGGAGTGATTCCAACAATCTCCCCCTAAGTGTTAGTTAATAAATGATGACTCTAGCAATCTTGGATAAATTGTTGGTGTTGATGTAATAGCAGTTGCTTTGACGTCTTCTGGCATTCTTCTTTCTTGTGAGAAGAATTGCTTTGATTCCAACAATCTCCCTAGTGTGAGGATCTTGTATATTTTGAAGTTTTTAGCTTTGACATCTTTGAGTTTCTTTGTTATTGGTTCTTTGTGGTAGTGGTGATAGTATGTTGTTGTCTGCTACAGGTCGGCTTCGTTGCTCCAGCGTCTCCACGTCTTTCTCCAACATGCTCACACTTCTTTTGACGGTGAATTTCAGGTGTGAAGTAGTTCTCGAGTCTTTATAACTTTGTAGATTCTTTGATTGAAGAAGAATCATTCTGACTTTGTGTTGCCTTTAATTATGAGAGAACTTCATTTGTGATGTTGTTGGTATGAGCATGTGGAGAATCAGCACGATCTCTTCCTCTTGCGAACATCCATCAGCAGCCGTATCTCAGGTACAGTGAACACACCAATCGATCACGGTAATCTTTTCATAAAGAACTGATCACTACGATTGTTATACTGATGAATGTCTTGATTCCATTCACCTTGGTCGGGCGAATCAGCCGTCTGAATCCCATGAGGGACAATTGGCATTACAATGAACAAGTTTACGTAATGACCCACATAATCAGGACTCGATTCTTGAAAGGAATCTCCTTAGCGGGATTTCCAGCACTTACAAGTTCGAACTTCGAGGGTGTTAACAACATAGTGTGAAAACACATCTCTAATTCTAGCAAAGGCTGTTCCTGAAACTGGAGGCTCTCAAGAAGGCTAACACGATGTACTGAAGTACATCTACAGTTCAGGTGAGTCGCTGAGGTACACCGAAGCATCACCCCACGACTATAGACCGTTTGAGACAACACTAAGCGTAACCCACAAGGGGCTACCGAAGCGACATGCTGTCAGGGCTGTATGATGTAGACCCTAGCAAGAGTTTCCATTCAATCATTGAGGATCACAAGTGTGAACCCCTCATAAATCTTCTCGACAGATTACTAGGATCTGTGAAGGACTCTAGATTGTGTCACTTGCGTCCTTATTGTTGAACGACAAGTGATGAAAGTTTGAGTGTTCCTATGAGATCTTTTGATAAATCTCGTAGTTCTAGACTCAATAAGTGCACATTGGTTTTCCTGAGCGGAGACTAGGGAGAGAGTCTCCTTCTTTAATACCAGCAATCTCTAAGAGAAAGCCGATAGTTTACTTAGGGTTTCCTGTGAGAATGAAACAAGCTTTTGTTAAGAAAAACTTGAGTGGCTGAGAAGGTTTAGTGCATGCGTCACTGGGTCCATGATAACTTTAATCTTCAATACCGGTGTCATCTTGTGACAGCCAGTAGCATCTGAATTGAACCCGGTGTCTACCCTAAGTTGAATAATTTGGAGGGGTATTTCTTTTCAACCTTTTAAAAAACTTTTCTTTTTAATTCTTCAACTCCTTCTTTCTCCGATTCCTCCTTTATAATCATACCTAAGGACTTCTAAGTACTAACTATTGGTGGTGTCCTTAGGTAGATCCCCCCGGCTCTGGCGGATCATAGGATGGTTATTCCTAACCTTAGTCACCTTATAACACCATGACTATCCTACGTTGCCATAAAACCATTTTCTTGAAAATCTCTCAAAGTGTTTATGAATAAGATACAATTTTTGTAACACTTCGAGAGTTTTATATTTTGCAGAAATACTCCCACTCCACATGTGCTTATGAGTTTTGACTTAATTCTGCACAGTGAGGGTAGAGCACACATTTTTGAATTGATCGACTCAAGATAGATAATTCCTCGTGAGACACGATTGCGTTGTATACTTAAAGAAATACATTGTCAACTTTTAGGTGACAACTAGCTCTAATAACTACCTTGAAGGTGTGGACAAACCTTGTGAAAAGTTTGTCAAACCCGTCAAAGTTCATGTCTATCAAGAGTGTCTCGAATAGGCACAATCTACTAGGATAAGTCTTGGAAGACAAATCTTTTCGATTTATGGCATTTCAGAGATCGTCAATTCATTGGTTAAGACTAGTCACACGACGATTCATTTGAAATCCAACATATTTGTATAACACAAATTTTCTCCTCAAAAATGGCATATAAATGTTATTTTTGATGAAATTTGATATTCAATATGACCATTTCGAGTTTTGTGGGAAGATTTCCACGAAGAACATTTTGTGAACAAATATTTTTAGCAAATACTCCCCATCAACAAGTAATATTAACTTTTGATGTTTTGAAAACATCGGGGGAAGTACTTGTTCTTTTGAGCAAAACTTTGAAAAATGAAAGTTTTGATAAGTTTTACTCAAAAGTAAGAAGCTTTCGCTCCTTTTATAGGATTGTGGAACTGATGCGTACCACAGGGTCCTTTCATTACAAGTACGGGTTGTACACTGTTATGTGTGCACAAGCCATTAGGGAAATGATGTAATAAGTATGAAACGAATTCACTTCCCCCCAATTGAAGAAGTTTCTTAATCAAGCTTCCCCCTAAACTGACAACCATCTTCAGCAGATTTGAAAATTTGATGTAGTCGACATTTCTTCTAACTTTTGAAGTTTTCAGTACGCAGCGGAATTTGTAGATGAGCAGTAAACCACACCAAGAGAATCTGACTTGTTGCGGAAAATCCGTTCGAGGGTAACATGCCAGAAATCAACAAGATCTTCTCACGTATGTAGACGCATCACACCAAACAAACAATGAAGGATGAAGTGAAGCAACTTCCTCCTGATTGTTGCGGTCTATCGGAATAATAATCACTTGTGAATATGCAATTACTCGATAAAATGACCATGTGTGCGACATCATAACATCATATTTGGGTAACTTCACACAAGATAACCCGTGAAAGTTGAGACGATAACACTGAATTAAGAAGTTTGAGCCACATATCGTCTCATTTCTTCCCCCCGATTGAAGAAATTCATGAATGGAAATAGGTTTTTGAACAAAATCCAAAAGAAAATCAAGGAAGCAAACACCACCTATACTCTCTCCCCCTCGATGTTTTCAATGAATCAGAATCATACACCATGTATGTTGATGATGAATTGGAGACAGCGAAACCATGTATGTCTAATTAATCGAACAGGTGTGAAGTACCATAAATATCTCGTGAGAATCAACTGCTGATAAAACTTCTCAACTCGTTCATTATGTTGATCATCAGCTGTGACATTGTTGTTGGAAACAGTTTGATCTTCTGTTATCGAAGATTCGATTAGAGGTGCAGCTACAACAACGGTTGTTGTTGTAGATTCAAGGTGTATCAAGAATTAGAATATGACCTGGTTGTGCAGCGGAAACATTTGATACATCTGAAGCACAACTTACTAAAGAATCTTCAAACAGTGGAGCAAACAAAGTTTCCAATTCTTGACTATTAATTACAATGATGGAGCAGCTGATGAATCATTATATTTAAGACGGTGAGAAACGGGTTCTAAGTTGTGTTACTTAGAAGCCTTTGTTGTTGTACCTGTATAGAAAGTAGGAGGGGGCAAGATAGAAGAAACATGGATCCCCAAGTGTAACTGGGTTCCAGATGTTAGAAGCATAAAGTTGTAGTGTCAGTTATCTTATTGACACCTGAACAAATTATTTTGATGATTTCCTGTCTTGCCTTAGGGGTAGATGTTTTGGTGCAACTACTTAATATCTTGCCAGTAGGAATCCACCTAAGACCAACAGTTTTGAAAACTCTACCCGTGGGTAACCATTTAAGGTTAGATCTAAGGGACGTTGAAACTTCTTTTGAAAAGAGTCTTTGTCCTATATCGATAAACCTATTAGGTTTCTGAAATTTTTCAACGGGTTTATTTCTATCAGTTTTTTGAGTACACTTAGGTTTTGTTTTGCCACTACTAGCATTGTGATGTAATATACTAGAAGGCATCAAACTAGGTCATGAACATATGATTCCATCCTTTTGGAGTAGTGCCCTTTTCCTAGCCTTTTCTAGATCATAGTTCTTGTGCAAGTCATTTGAATCATATGAGTTTTTAATTTTAATGCTTGGTTTAGACATTGTGTTCGAACTAATCCTAGATGGGCCAGGTGCAACTAATTGTTGATGTTTAACAGAAATAGGTTTAACAGGAACAATAGCATTTTATTTAGGCCAGGAATGTGGAGTGACTGGTTTTGTCAAATGATTATTCTCAACAACTTGGGAGGCAAACCGTGGTTTTGAAGATTTTGATCGTTCAGATTTAAAAGCAGTTGGTTGTCTAACTACTGATTGGTTTCTGATTGTTTGTAGAGACGATTTCCCCAAGATTGTTGGTTTTGCAAACTTAGTATCCACATTCTTGCCAATTTATCTCCTCAGTTTGTTTTGTAAAGCAGCATGTGCAAGCCCCTTTGCTTGAATTTGAGCTTTTAAATGTTCATTTTCTTTTACTAATGTATCCACACAATTACTTTGCATTTTAAGTTCAAGAGAGGTGCAATGTGCCTCTAGTTTTGAAAAATCCTTTCGAAACTGAGCAATGGTCTTTTTGAGAAAAATATTTTCAGATTCAAGAGTTTGGTTTGACGTTTCAGTTGCTTTATTTTCAGAAAGAAGACAGTTATTTGGACAATGTACAACACACTGGTCAACCTCTCCTTCATTTCTGAATTCAAGTTGCTCAGTTTGTTGTATCGCATTTGCAGGCATAATATGATCAATAGTACATTGTACCTCAACCATCTGTTCTGTGTCTGTGTCATAGGTGGGTACGATATCTTCCTCAACCATTTGTTCTTTGTCAAAGTTGGGCTCTATGTCATAGTTGGGTATGATGTCTGCACAGTTAACATCAATATCGTCCCCTGATCTGCTGTTATCATCCTGCTTTTCTGATTCCGTCCCACTGCTTATCATGACAACCAAATTAGCATCTAATACTTTAGCAATATTAACTTCCTCTTCTTAAATCTGCAACTTCTGTTCATTTACTCTATTGGCATGCACTTTTCTGTAAAGTACTCTTTCAGCGATTGTTTTCTCAATAGCTTCCATGTGTTGGAGCAATATATCTTTGAAATTTTGAGTCTGCATTTGAGTGAACGCTAAGAAATACTTATTTGTCATTTCAGTGTCATAGAATCGCGAATCGATGTACTGCTGAAACTGTTCCTTGAAGACTCTAAAAGCGGTTGTGGATTTATTCTCGTTAATTTCTTCTTTGTTGAGTTGGTATTCAAGTTGATTTACGTTGTGAAACATTGTATCAGTGAAGATATCAAAGTCTATTCCAAAGAGTGATGGAAAGGCTCATTTGAATCCATACTCGGAACGAGTTCCTACTAATTCTTTGTTTGAGAGGACCTTAAGGTGTGAATAAAGTGATCTAAACTGTTCCATGCATCGATTCATCAAATGTGACTCTATCTCATTCATCTGCGACCTTGATTGATACATTTTGTTTCCCCCTTGATTGTTGTGATGAAATCGGAAGAATCAAAGAGAAAAGGTGCGAAGTTGATATAGCACACAGAAGGCTGATATAGTGAATTTCTAATTTCCCTCCAAAAATAATTTTGAAAAATTTTCTCTCCTAAAATTTGAAATTCACTATAAAAATCAATTCTAAGGTTGCAAGAAAGTTTTGAGTTTTAACAATTTTGACGCCAAATTTGACCGAAAAAATTCGAATTTGGGCCCAAAAATTTGAATTTTTGGCCAAACTTTTCATAGTTAAACCAAAATTTGAATTTAGCGTAAAAATTGAACGATTAGTCACCCCTAAAAATTAGATTATACTCAAATTTTCCGGCCAAAAAACTTGAGTTGATGGATCTTTGTAGTCGAATGAAACTTGAGTTGTTTGTTGAAGAAGTACTTTAGGCGTAAACAATTGCTTAGGCGTAGGCTGAAGAAGTTACGCGTAAAGTCCACTTACGCGTAAAGTATAAGCTTAGGTGTAAATCCTTCTTACGCGTAACCTTTAGGCTTAAGCGTAAGCTTATGCGTAAACAAACTACTTAGAAGGAAGAAACCTTACGCATAAGTTTTAACTTAGGCGTAGAGTGTTACTCGTAAGCTTTTATGCTTATGCGCAAGTTTAGGGTTTTACCCAAAAAATCCTCTACACTTATCCAAGTGTAAAAGATATCCAAAGTCGAAGTGTTTTCAGGCTTATACAAGATCAATGAAGAAAATCCTTAGGCGTAAGAAACTGCTTAGGCGTAGGAATGACTTAGGCGTAGAGCTTAGGCGTAGAACTAGAGTTTGCTTAGGCGTAGAAAAGGACAGTTTTACCAAGCTTGATATTTATGCACTAAAACGTTTTGTAAACTCGATTTTAATGATGAAAAAGCTTCAAAAACACTAAAAGAACAAGAAAGTTGAGAACTTGATGAACCAAAATATGTTTTGAGCTTAAGCGTAAGATGATGGTGAGAAATAAAAACGAGTTTGAAAACTATGTAAAACACGTAAAGGTTGAAACTTTTTGCAAAAACTAGAAACTTTAACACAATATAAACCTTAACCCATAAGAATCTTGAGTTTACAAGTGAAAAAATCAAAGTTTTGAACGTGATAAAGGTGAATAACGTGAAACCTCATGTGTAGACAAGACAACTTCAAAAACAAACTATTTCACCCAACTACCTGGCGATTGATACCACTGTTAGGTCACCATAAGTTAACACAAGGATCAATATGTAAGAAATGGGAAATAAAGTGATCGGTTGAACACACAAAACACACACACGTATGAATATTGAAAGGATAAGCGTAGGGATGTATTGCAAGTGAACAACCAACCTTCAAGTAAAGGTTTACAACGTTATTTATAGGGGAAGGGAGCTAGGGCAACATGTCTAGTCCCTTCCATCCTTATTGGACTTGGGCCAAGGCTCATGGGCTTTCTACATAAGCCTTGCCATTAATACAAACATAAAAGCCTAGTTTAAGCAACCTATTACATATTAATTACTAACACTTGAAATACAAGTTAGGAGTGATTCCAACACAAGCATACCTTGAAATATAAGAATGAGGAGTTAACTCTTGTTGAGTAGGGTAGTCATCTGCGCATTGAGAAATCCCTCAGGGTGCAGGATAATGACAAGCCAAAGAGTAGCAATGCTACTGGTGCATCTATTGTCAATATGGTGGAGCATAACAACTCCACCAGGTACAATGACAACAAGGGTAAATGTAAACATCAGGACAACACAAAGGCAGACCCTAACAAGAAGGCAACACCTACTTGTTGGAATTTTGCAAATCTGGTCACATTAAAAGGGATTGCAAAGGTGTTAAAATTGGTGGTAAAACCAATGGATCAGGCACTAGTGGATCAGGGAATGGTTACATTCCTCTGAAAGGTCATAATATGTTTAATGAATCTCTTCAGATTTATTATGTTACATATGTATCTGAATCTAACTATGTGCAGGATGATGATGTTGCGTCGTGGGTTGACTCTGGAGCAGCTGTTCATGTGTGCAAAGATAGAAGCTGGTTCAAGACTTACGAGTCTCTGAATGATGGTTCTATTCTTCACATGGGAAATGAGTCAACAACCCTGGTGCATGGACGTAGTTGTGTAGATCTTAAGTTTAGTTCTGGAAAGATTGTAACTTTTTTTTAATGTTATTCATGTTCCTGATATAAGGAAAAACTTGGCTTCAAGTAGTGTTTTGAATAATCATGGATATAAACAAGTTATTGAATCTGATAAATTTGTTTTATCTAAAAATGGTGTGTTTATTGGTTTTGGCTATTTGTGTAATCAAATGTTCAGGCTTAACATTGTTAATGACTGTGATAATTCAGCCTTTATGACCACCAATGACCTGACTGACTCTACCCTATGGCATGCTAGACTTGGCCATGTACACTATAAAAGGATTCAAGATATGTCTAAGGATGGGTTAATCCCAACATTTGACATGGACACTGAAAAGTGTAAAACTTGCATGTTGACCAAAATAACAAAGAAGCCTTTTTAGGGTATTAATCGTGAATCTAAGCTCTTGGAGCTAAAACACAGTGACCTGTATGATTTTCATGCCACTCCCTCTTTGGGGAATAAGAAGTAATTTGTAACATTTATTGATGATGCTTCTAGGTTTTGTTATGTCTATCTATTACATACTAAGGATGAAGCATTAGATAAATTCAAAGTGTTTAAAAATGAAGTTGAATTGCAACTTGGGTCCCTGATCAAAAGATTAAGGACTGATAGGGGAGGTGAGTACATGGATACTCTGTATTTTCAGTCTGTTGGTATAATCCATGAAATGACTGCTCCCTATACTCCTTAACAAAATGGTATTTCTGAAAGGAAAAACAGGGTGCTGAAGGAGATGGTTAATTCCATGTTGTCCTATTCAGGACTGAGTCAAAGGTTCTAGGGTGAAGCTATGTTAACAGCTTGCTATTTATTAAATAGGGTTCCCAACAAAAGGAAAAAAGGTTACCCTTATGAACTCTGGACAAAAAGGAAACCCAGCCTGAACTATCTTAGGGTTTGGGGTTGTAGGGCTGTTGTAAGACTCCCTGATCCAAAGATTAAAACTTTGGGCGAAAGAGGCATTGAATGCATCTTTGTTGGATATGCTGAGCATTCCAAGGCTTTTAGGTTCTATGTTATTGAACCTAATGAATCTCTTTCAATTAACTCCATAATTGAATCAAGGGATGCTAACTTTGATGAGAATAGATTCTCATCAGTCCCTAGACCAAGTCAAAGGATTCCTAATGGAACTCATGACATTGGTGTATCAGAGGTCCCTGATGAATTACCATCAGAGGTCCCTGATGAGGTTGTAGTTCAACAACCTGAACCTATGCTCAGAAAGAGCAAAAGAGCCAGGAATCCAAAGTCATTTAGACCTGAGTTTCAATTATATTTAATTGAAGGAATTAGGGATGAGGTCTCTCACCAATACTCCTATTGCTTCATTGTTGAGGATGATCCCAGGACATTTGAAGAAGCAATGAACACTACACCAATATGTTAAATTTGGGACGCCCAAAATATCTGGGTTGACATAGTAGTCCCAAATTGAAGATAGGTCCCACACGTTTTCAACAAAAAGAGTAGTCAACAAAGAATTTTTGACACGACACAGAATGGCACGACAATGTCGTCCCATTTTGTAATTATTTGATTTTTTAGTATTTAAAATCTTTTTAAATAACTATTCACAAAAATAAATACATCCCGCCATTATTTTAGAACCCGCTAAACACTTTGGGATGACATCGTCGTCCCAAACTGTAAATATATGTTTTTCTTTTTTTTTTATTTAAAAAAAAAACTTTATAAACCAGTTTTTATTTTACAATATTTAAAATAACATTTATAATCCAATAATCTATCTAAAAACACTTATATATAAATTAATTTTAAAAAAATTATATAATTTAAATACTTTTATTTAATATAGAATTAAAATTAAATAGTGTATATTTATAATTAAATACTTTAATTTAAAATTAAATACATTTATAAAATTAAAAAAAATATTTGATGTGGAAGAGTAAAAGATCATGGATGTGGATATTTTATGTGAAAGAGTGAATTTGATGACCGTTTACGAGTAATCTCTTCTGCTTAAACAACTCAAACGAAACAACTCGCGGACAAGCAAACGAAACAACTCGACAAGAAAACGAAACAACTCAACAAGCAAACGAAACACACGACATAGACCATAACAAACATTGCCCATTTATAAGAACCATATTCATCATAAATTTCGTAGCCATATTCATTAAGAACTTCATTAAAGAGGAGTTCTTATAAGAACCATATTCATCATCATCATCAACAACAACAACAACAACAACAACAACAACAACAACAACAACAACAACAACAACAAACAACAAGACTACTACATACGAAGATTTTCCATGTCACCTAACAGCTCACGGAGTATTGCATCCAACTGACATGCGTAGTCGTGGTCGTCAGGAATCCTTACCATTTCAAGTCTTGCCTCCAGCATCCTTACTCTTGTCTCTAGCACCTGTTTTTGTGATTCCAGCATGTTTATCCTAAGATCTTTGGCATTACAGCTTGAGCACTCTGTTGGTGCAGATCCAGAACCTTGAGATGTTGAACCAGAAAAGATTATTCTTAAGTACTCGTCAAATTCACTCTTCCACATAAAATATCCTCACCCATTATCTTCTTTTCTTGGCTGTTACATAATAAGAAAATTATAAGAGATTACAACCCAATTATTTGTATATTTACATAAATAAGAAATGTATGATTGTTCACCTTCGACAGAGGACATGCATAATATTGCCGTCTAGATGAATTTTCTCTATGTGATGTTCTTAATCTTATATTTCCTGTTCCACAAGAAGACATAAAAGGATTAAATGGCTCCATCTCAGCTTTTGAAATTTGTGTGAAGATAAGAGGTTGTGAGGTTGAGTGGTTTTGAGGATAAGATCTGGTAGCTTTTGGTGGGATAAGATCTCAAGTTTTCTTTATGTGATATATAGAGCAGATCTGGTAGCTTTTGGTGGCAAGTTTTGGCGCCAGTGTTTTGGGTGGGAAGTTTTGGCGCCAGTATTTTTGGAGGGAAGTTTTGGCACCATTATTTTGGTTGGATGTTTTGATGAGATAAAGATTTATAGACTAACCAGTTGGGAGTTGAGACCAGTTTTGATGATATCACCTCGACTTGTTAGTTTAACATTTCATGTATAACGATATCACCTCGACTCGTTCGTTTAACATCATGTATAACGATATTATCTCGACTCGTTCGTTTAACATATCATGTATAATAATATCACCTCGACTCGTTAGTGTAACATATCATATATAACGATGTCATTTAGAATTATTCGTCTAACATCTCATGTATAACGATATTAAATAATTTATAATTTATTTAGTATTAATTTATAATTAAAATTTTTTATAACAAATTTAATTTATTTAAATAATTTATAACTAATTTAAATAAATTTTAATTTATTTAGTATTAATTTAATAATTTAAACACATTTTAATATACATAAGATAAAGGGAAAAAAAATAAATTGAAAGACACGACATTGTCTTCCCTTTTTTTTCACCAAAAATTTCACGGAAACTTAAACCACCCGCCACTTGGGATGAAACAGGTGCCCAAGAAGTCCACAAACCTGCCTGCTCGCCTTTTTCAACAATTTTTTGGCCTTGATTCCCAGTAGGTATAGCAGGTGTATCTTCTGCTTTTTTACCCCATGCAGCAGATGAACCTGTTTGGTTTTTTTAGAAAAAGCATTGGTAATAACTCAACAAAAATTTGAATCATCGTCAACTTAAATCTTCCACTGAACACTAATTATTTATAACTTGGGAAGTTTAATGAAACAACATTGAAGATACTCAACCTACCTCCTTTGCACTTCATTAAAAAAAATCAATGCTCACAAATCAAACATTTCCTTATCTCATCTTTATCGATCTCATATCTGCTTTCAATAGCTGCTCGTTTAAAAATTTTATAACTAATTTAAATTATATTTAATTTATTTAAATATTTTATAACTAATTTAAATCATTTTTAATTTATTTAAAAATAATAACTAATTTAAATTATTTATAATTTATTTAAAAAATTTATAACTAATTTAAATAGTTTATAACTAATTTAAATAATTTTTAATTTATTTCGTATTAATTAAATAATTTAAATACTTTTTAATATAAATAAGAGAAAGTAAAATTAAAAAAAAGAAACAGAAAGGGACGACAATGTCGTCCCAAACTGTTACACCAAATTTTCACCAAAATTAAACCACCCGCCTTTTTTAGCACCAAAATAAAAAATATTTAGGGACGACAATGTCGTCCCTTAATTTTCAAAACAATGTCGTACCAAAATGGGACCTCAATAATTGAGATAGATCTGACTTTTTCATTCGTTTTTTTTCTAAGTCCTCTTCTCCCTTGCACCACCAAAACCGCCATTTGACACCTAAATTGATATAGATTGACACCACTACAACCATCGACACCACCACAACCGCCATTAAAACCACCTCCGTTTTACACACGCACAGCTGTGCACAATTTCTTTAATTTTTTGTAATTCGTTTTTTTAAAGGTATGTATTTTTTTCTTATAATTTTGTTTTGTTAATTTAGTAAAGTTTAATGATGAATTTGAAGGTATGTAATTCGTTAATTTCGTTGTTTTTAGATAAAGGCACCACCACCGCGGCAGTGGCAGCAGGACACCGCCAGCAGCATGTTGGATCGATGTACTCTAACCAAACTAACTTAAATAACTTGTTTAAGGTTTAATAACCGCGGATAAATCCTAAGTTATTAACAATGAAATACTGAGCAAACTCTATTAAGTATGCGGAATTTACTTAACAAAGCTAAGAAGAATAACTTTAACTTTGAACGATTTTATTAATAACTCTAACTCTGCTTATTATGCAGACTCTTTAACAATTCTAATAATATCGAACTTCTCTAAAACTCTAATAATGTCACGTACGTTTAATATCAATCTAGGGTCCTTTTATAGGCTCAAGGATAACCCTAAACGATTTACAATTCTTATCCTTGTACGTCAAGTAAACAATACTTAGAAAGTTCTAGATAAACATTACTTTCTATCTTTAATCTAATACAACCGACTTTAACTTTACAGTACTTTAATGAATAAGCAGTACTTTGACTTTTACTTAGCAGTACTTTAACTTCTTGCAGTACTTTTTCTTTCTGTAGTACTTTGTTAATCTTCAGTACTTTAAACTTCTGTATCCCAACAATCCTCCCCTAACTTGAATTCTACTTGCTTGACTTCAAGTTCCTTTGTGAATTTATCTTTAATAGCTTCATCTTGAAAGAAAGATTGTGTCTTTGCCTTTGGATTGTATCTTTGTAGACTTTGTGCATATGTCAATATTATCAAAGTATCTTTAGAATTTGTTCTTTGCAGCAGCATTCATCAAACTCCATATTTTCAGCAACACAGCAACATATGACAATTTGTACATCAATTCAGTTTAAGTTGCAATCTATTCTCATCACTTCCAGGTGTGTAAACTCCTGTAAGAGGTGAATCATTGAAAATTTAATGGATTTAATATCTCTTTACTAAAGCCATTGACTCTGGAGTAGCCAAATTTTTTGATGCGTAAGATCATGGTACACTGATAACCATATGATTTTTAGCAAATCATCAGCTATCAACAGATTTGAGTTGTCTTTACCAAAAGTTGTACCCTTTTGGACTAGTTAGTTCTTTCATCATGGTGAACTAATTACCATATAATGGTTTTTCCACAGCCTTTACCACAAGCCATTTTCTTGTGGGCTAGCCAACTCTTCACAATACTGATATGGTGAGTTGATTGCCATACAACTTATTAGCAAGTTGTTAACTAAAAACGGATTTGAAATATCATTACCAAAGCCGTTTGCTCATGGATTAGCCAATTCTTTTGTAACCATGGTGGATTGATAACCTATTGGTGTTACCATCTCAAAAACCATTTATTGCATACAACCTTTGTTTCAAAACATTTATTACTTAACAAAAGTTTTTCAAAATCATTAACTGGTTTAAAAACTGCAAGCAGTACTTTGAGTAAAGTACTGTTTGATCAGCAGTACTTTGAATAAAGTACTGATATATCAAAAATTTAATCAATTAAGATTCATACCAGTTATTCATCATCATCAGCAATTGTAGTCCATCTGATAAACAGCTTGATGACCAAACGTGCTATTTCAGTATCTTCTTCTACTTCCATTTCATGCTCTAGCATCCTCCTCATAAGTTCTGGTGTAAGAGGATATCTTCTATTAGCTAACATGTGAATCATAGTCCCATCTTCTAGCTCTAGAACATGTACTCCAGATTCTTCAAAGAATCTCCAGCAAGTAATCTCCCATTCTTCTTGGTTTTTCCAGATCTCAGAAGTACTTGTTTCTTCAGTTTCCCAAAAAATTATGAGATCTCCAAGTAAGACTAAACCATATCCTTCTGATGAATTGTGTTCATAATATTCTTTGACCACATGATATAAATGGAATAAATCCACTCTATCAATTATATGCAATAAATCCCATAGCATATTGAACACTTTGAAACTTTCATCTTCTTTGTGAAACATCAGATAATTCCCATCTTTTGACTCAACAACTTCAAAAGTAGTTATTGGAGACTTATTCATCTTAAATTCAACATCATCTTTAGAATATTCAAAATCTACTACTCTTAAGTAATTCCTGAGCTCATCATCTGTATCAGACCTTAACTCAACTTTCTTTGATGACTTCCGATCTTTAACTCCAGTTTTTCTTTTTTTTTAAACTTCCTTTTCTTTCTTCTTCTTTGTAAGCATCATCATCTTTATAATATTTGATACTCTCAACTTTTCTTTTATATTCTTCTCTGACAGCATCATATAACTCTTTCATATTATCATAATTCAGCTTGTTCAAACCAACATATCCCATCTTCTTAAGATAAGCCATCATTGCATTCCTTTCCTTTGCAAGATTTGGTCTTCTTGGCAGAGAAGAAATAGGAAGTGGTGACGGCATAGCAGCTTCAGCATTCAATTCTTCTTGTAATTTCATAGCTGCTTCTTCATTCAAAGATTCTTCTTCCTTAGCAACCTCAGCATTAAGTTCAGCTTGTACCTTTCTAGCTGCTTCCTCATTCATAGCAATTTGTGCAGCCCTTATCTGTGCTAAAGTTGGTTTCTTTTTCTTCTTTGTTTCTACCAAAATACCTTTTCCCTTATCCTTTGGATCAATAACAGGTTGAGAAGCTCTTGGTTGTTCTTCTTCTTGTACACCTGGAATGTTAACACCCCTTGGCCTTGATAAATCATGCAAAATCTCAGCAATGTTTTCGTCATCACTTGCAGTATGTATAGGTTTGGGTGTAACTTCTTCTTCTTGTATAACAGTTGAAGGACCAGCTTCCTCTTCAAAATGCAACAACCTTGGAGTAATCAATTCTTGTCTGTAAGATCCTTGAAAAGCATTATTTTGATTAGCAGTACCTTGATCATCAATAACTTGCTCCTCAGTATCAAGAACTTCAATTCTTTCTTCCTCAGTACTTTCAATATTAACATATTCTTCAGTACCTTGAGGTTCATTCTCCTTAACATCTTTTTTCAATTTCTTTTCTTCTAAATTCCTCCCCAATTGGACAGAAGATGATTGTTTTTGAACTTTTTGGTGTTTGGTCTTCTTAAACTGCCGTTGCTCCTTCTTTTTAGATTTTACCCATAGACGATGATGTTGAACCAATGGCCAGACAAAATTCTTGAGTCTTCTAAACTTGAGCTTCAACTTCTTAATCTGTTTAGCTTGAGCCTCAGTTGTTTTCTTCAACTTGACTAACTCCCTTGTCAGAACATAATTATCCAATGTCAAACCTTCAGGGGGTATAGTATGTGAATCATCTCCTTGAATTGGTGAATGTTCCTCTGGTTGAGAATCAGGAACAGATCTTTGTGGAGATGGTGAAGGTGAAACTGCAACATCTTCTTGAACTTCAGTACTTGGGGAAGCAGTACCTTGGGATGCAGTACCTTCTTGAGATGCAGCACTTTGAGAAGCAGTACCTTCAGAAGCAGTACCTTCACTATCTTCATCCTTTGCAGCATCAGCTCTGACAGCTTGAACAACTTCCATCATAGAAGTAGTTAAGGGAGTGTCCCTTCCAGTGAATAAATCACTCTTCCTAGCCATGAAAGTGAATATCTTGGCTTGTTGTACGACAACAGGTAAAAGACTTGTAGGTTTAGGTACATCTGAAAGTTGTTTATTGAGGAATACTTGAACAAACCTAGGATACATCAACCATTTTGAACCATGAGTGATGTGTGAAAGCATTCCATCTAGAATTAGCCTTGAAAAATTGAAAACACGATCAGTAGCCAATCCTACTATAGCAGATGCTATGTTAGATCCAAATTGCTCCCAAGATGTACTTTTAGCACTAATACAATGAAGCAACACATGCACCAAAAACTTCCAGTGAGGACAAAATAAGGGTTTCCTGAATATTTGTTCAGTTAAGGACCCTTCATAACCAATGTGCCCAAAAGTATCCCAAATCAGTTACTTATCAAAACGAACAGCCCCATCAGCATCATCAAACAATAAGTCTTCACGAATAGAGGCTTCAGTAACCTTGACAGTTCTCCCAGCAACCATAGCATGAATATATTCTTCATCATTCTCTATATGAACCCTAGCAGTTTCCCAAAATTGTTGAATCCAGGGCTCAATAACATCTGGTTCTACTAACAACGCATAACTAATTGGCGACCCAGTAAGAAAATCGATGATGTCATGAAAGATTACATTTGCTTCAGTCTTGTCTAAATTGGCCACCATGTTGTGTTTGGAAACAGTATGACGATTCGCCATTGATGATTATATGATCACAGTAAAAGATAGAACGAAGAATATAGGTAAAAGTGAGAGAAATATGGAAAAGATTAGGAGATATCAATATGAGAGGGAAATTCGGAGAGTAGGTATTTATAGGTGAGATTTTTAAAAAATCAAAGCCATAAATAACAAAGTTACCGTTAGGTGTAATTACCCCTCAATATTACCGTTAGGAACAGTACTTTAATAAGACAAACAGTACTTAGTACTTTCCAAGCAGTACTTTCATAAAAGCAAAAGCATTACTTTTCCATTTTCTTCCTTACAACAACATATACACGACATCCTCCCCTCAAGCAATGCATAGGACTATACTTAAACTAAATAGTCCTCCCCTTAAATGTAGCTCAGTAATTAATCATGCCAATGCTTACCACCAAGTGAGTAAATCTTGACACATCAAATCCTTTAGTGAGTAAATCAGCTACATTATCATCCGTATGCACCTTGACAACATTGTTGGGTCTATTATAGATTTGATGATACAAAACAAGAAGAATGAAACATGAAGGACTTAAAGTGACAAGAAGGAAACTACAAAAAGATGGAGGATTTTGAAGATTCTAGAAGATATGCTTAAAAGAATATTTAGTTTCCTAATTGTATTGTTTCCTAATTATATTATGATTCCTCTTGTAAACCCTAGATGTCTCTAGTATATAAAGAGACATAGGGTCATTAGTTTTAGAGTACGTACAAGATGTAGACGTCTAAAGGTGTGTGTGTGTGTAGGAACCTAGGCGTAGGGAAAACGTTTAGTGGTTTAGTTAGTTAGTGTTAGATCAAGTCTTTGATCTTTATTATAGTTAGTTAGTTAGTTTATGATAATAAAGAAACCTTGTTCATAATAATGTTGATTCTATGTTTGAATATTCCGCTTTCATTATTATGTGTTCCTAGATATAATATTAGACCTCGTCTATGAGCTTACAACGATCTTCACATGTGGTATCAGAGCCTGGGGCTCGTGATATCTAGGATCTACAAGGTTTGTCGAAGAGAAAAGAAGAAAAAAATTCGAATCTGGAATTTTCGTATCTTTCTGCAGGGCTGTTTTCAAACAGCTATAACTTTTTAATGAACCATTGGATTGGGCTAAAATTTGAACTGGAGCTTCTTGGTATATCTATCTTTAATCTCACCGAAGGGTTTGTCAATCGGAGCTCTCAATCAAAAGATATAAGCAGTCGAATTCTGCTGCAGAAAAATCCGTAAGGTTACAACAGCACTGTTTTGAAACGATCATAACTTTTTCGTTAACCGTTGGATTGTAACGAAATTTTTGGTGGATGTTCTCTATATATCAATCTAACTTTCCACCGAAGGGATTTTCCATTTGAGCTTTTATGTGAAAGTACTGCTGAAAGTACTGCTGCATATTTTCAAAGTACTGCTTGATTTTTAAAGTACTGTTGTTCAGTATACGAAAGTACTGCTTGGAATTCGAAAGTACTGCTCTTGGACACGAAAGTACTGCTCATTAGGATGAAAGTACTGCTCATTAGGATGAAAGTACTGCTCATTGGATGCAAAGTACTGCTTGGAGTTTTTAAAGTACTGCTTATGCTCAAGGTACTGCTACTTTTCAAAGTACTGTGAGGAGGTTTCAAAGTACTGTTATATTGAAAGTACTGCTTCTCATATGGTTTTCGATTTAAGGGGAAGTCGAGCGTGATAATGGTTATGGATTTTTGGACGACACACACACACAGGTTATTGTTCACACACACAAAGAGTTTGGTTATTTATTCTTAAAAGGATTTAAAAAGGCTTGTTATTTGATTTATTGAAGAATTGATTACGAAGAGGATTATTTATCACTTATTTGAAGGTGAAGTGGAATTACTTGGTTTGTGTTCTTATCATCTAGCTTGATGAATCTAGCAATGTGTAATTTTTCTTACGATGCTCTATGCACACATTGGCTATCACTTGAAGGAGTTACATTGTAGTGCTCAGTGTCTCATACTAGTTGAGGATTCTTGTCAACGGATTGCGGTCTACTTATATTTGGTAGGTATAAGTATGGAGTTCCGTGGATTGTAAAAGATTTAAGACACAAGTTTGGGAAATTCTACTTCTTCATCAAATTCGTTATACTCGGTTTTCTTCACAAGTAATCATTACATAAAGCCTACAGATTTTGAAGAATCATTGATATACATGCATCACTCAAGGGGAAGTGTTTGATTTTTACTATTGTTGATCATTATTATTACTCCTAGTTGAAGTTTTCTACTGTTTTGGATCCATTTTTCCTATGGTGCGTAATGGTGGGCGATTTGAAGCATTGGAAGTCTTATATTGGAAGTATGATATTGATTCGTGGTGGTCAAGATCATTATTTGCATACGTTCCCTATTTGGATAATAACAAAAAGGGGAAGAGATGTTTGAGTGACATGTTTAAGTCAAGGGGAAGATTGTTTCATTCATGGTGAGATTTAATTATCTCAACTTCTGCTACTTCGTCTAGGGAAGTTCGTACAAGAATCATGTTTGTTTTGTCATCATCAAATAGGGGAAGATTGTTGGGTCTATTATAGATTTGATGATACAAAACAAGAAGAATGAAACATGAAGGACTAAAAGTGACAAGAAGGAAACTACAAAAAGATGGAGGATTTTGAAGATTCTAGAAGATATGCTTAAAAGAATATTTAGTTTCCTAATTGTATTGTTTCCTAATTATATTATGATTCCTCTTGTAAACCCTAGATGTCTCTAGTATATAAAGAGACATAGGGTCATTAGTTTTAGAGTACGTACAAGATGTAGACGTCTAAAGGTGTGTGTGTGTGTAGGAACCTAGGCGTAGGGAAAACGTTTAGTGGTTTAGTTAGTTAGTGTTAGATCAAGTCTTTGATCTTTATTATAGTTAGTTAGTTAGTTTATGATAATAAAGAAACCTTATTCATAATAATGTTGATTCTATGTTTGAATATTCTGCTTTCATTATTATGTGTTCCTAGATATAATATTAGACCTCGTCTATGAGCTTACAACGATCTTCACATGTGAGCCTATGCTCATAACAATCTCTGATGAAGTGGTGCCTAATCTGAATATGCTTGGTCTTGGAATGATAAAATGGATTCTTCACAATGAAAATAGTACTCTCATTATCAATATTAATAGGAGTATTCTTGAAATTGAATCCATAATCCAAGAGTTGATTCTGCATCCACAACACTTGTCCACAACAGCTTGCAGCAGCCACATATTCTGCTTCAATTGATGATGTTGCTGCACTTGTTTGTTTTTTACACTGCCATGAAACTAATCTTCTTCCAAGATATTGGCATCCACCTGTGGTTGATCTTCTGTCATAGTTGTCACCTGCATAATCACTATCTGAAAAAGCTTCCAAGTGAAAAGGTGGATTGATTCCTCCCGAACTAACTAACTTTATTTCCCAGCCACTTGTGAATGGCTGATACTAAAAGCTAGACAGCCCGGGAGAAAAATGCAAGTTTACTAAGGATTAAAATAACCTTAGATCGTTTATGTCCTGGCGAGGTGTGATATCCTGAATACAACGACTGTGTGATAAAATGATATGATCAAGAATGTACAAAAACAGGAATCTGATTGACTAACACTAGGAATGTGAATAGTAATAGCTCTGTCACAGCTATGCCGTTAAAAACGTACAATCAGAAACCTAAAAACGCAAAAGATATACAAACGTACGTTACTAAAACGTAAACGTTTAAAAACAAAACGACTATAACTATAATAGAGATTTACAAGTCTAGGCGACTTAAATGCAAATTAAATAAAATAAAAGATAAAATCTATTAAATAAACGCTATCACTATATTTACAATTGATGTTTGTGATTTTGTTTATTAAACTTATTATATAATTTACAAATTATAAAAGTGTAAGAAAACTTAAAAAATCTAAAACAAGAACGTATATGTGACAATTACTTACATGTAATAAAATAAAAAGTGAATTCTATCAAATATAACTCCCACAAATGTGAAAATCATATTTTTAGAATCCTAAAAAGATAAGAAATTTATTAGAAAAGAAAGATAAATTTTTACACTATTAAATAAATTATTATAAATTAAAAGTGAATTAAATGTATTAAAAATGAATTAAATAATAAGAAAATCTAAAAGTAGCTTAAATAAATGAAATAAAGAATTTGAAAAATCTAAAATATCATAAAATGAATTAAGAAATTGAAAATGTATTTTTTTACATAATTATTCTATTTATTAATAATTATTTACTATTAAAAAGTATTAAAAACTAATATTAATTATTAAAAATACTAAACAGTAAAAGAAAAATCTCAAACTTTTTACAAAATTCTAAAATAAATATAAGAAGCTAGGAAAAGTATAAAAACTATAGCTTATGTACAAAAATAAGCTAATGGGCAAAAGCTCCAAAATAGAAGCTATTACTTAAGCTTATAAATGGTTCTTTTTGGGTTTTTCTGTTTTCTGGATTACATAAGTACTGATATTATACATGTATACTGAAAATGGAACTGTACAAAACAAGAAATAAGCAAAACATGAGCTTATGAGCCCAACAGTTAAGCTTTTGGCTTGACTGTTGGAGCTCAAGCTCCTAATAAGCTTCAAATAAGCTCTACACAGATAAACAAAAGAAAAATAATATGTATACAAGTAATATAGACAAGTATATACAAGCTAGTGCACTGAGTTTGACCAATAAGCTCACAAAAGCTCATAAGCTTCACTCAGATAAACAGCCAAGCCAAACACCCCTGCAGCTAAGTAGAGAGACCATTTAAGCTTAGGAAATAAGCTAAAAAGACCAAACTAAGTATTGGAGGAGCAAGCTTAGGTGGTTGGCTTTCCAAAAAGCCAAAGCTCATCAAGTGGGACCCACTGATGAGCTTTGGAGAGACTTATGAAATTGGCACCAAACCACTGATTCAGCTCAAGCTGAGTTATGGGACAAAACAGATGGCTTGTGCAGCCCTAGTGAATGAGCTGCAACATGAAATTAAGCACTGAAACTAAAAGCTAGCTAGGTGAACTATGTGCAACCCAAAAATCAAGGTCTCAGCTTAACTTGATAAGCCACAAATAAGCTGCAAATAAGCACTAGGATCACTGTATGCACAGGACACTATTGAGTTTTCTAGCTACTTAATAGATTAATTTTAAGTACTGTAATAAGCTAAAACATGAAAAAGACCACTGGAACCATCAAGTTGACCAAGTAAGCTTTCCAAAAGGCTAATGTACAAAGATTGGCTTTCACAAATGAGCTTGTGAGAAGCTATAGAAATACAGACAAACACTGAGTAATTGATATTCTAAGTGAAAATGGACAAAAAGAAAAGCTATGAGCAGGCTTGTCTAATAAGCTTTAAATTGAAAAATGAAAGCTGGAACTATTAGATGGCTAGGTAAGCTACTTAAAAAGCTAAAACTCATAAGCTAAGGAATACTAGAGAGCTTATAACAAGCTTGTGAAAAACCTTGTGGATCCTGTGCACAGGACAGTTTCTCAGACAAGGGGTCCAAAATAAGCCATCAAATAAGCACTCTAAAAGCTGATTAAAGCTGATCTAATATTTTTGTATTTTTGTTTAGCAACAAGACTATAATTCCCCAAAAGCTTATAAACTGAATCTCACTAATGAACCCACAGTGAAAATCCCAAGTTTATTCAAAAACGACCCATTTGACAATTTGACTTTTTACAAAAACTGAAAAGTTGACTAAAGTGAACTTTGATTTGATTTTAAACACTGATGATGTTATGTTAAGGTGTTTTAAGACTGAATATAGCAAGATTAACACTTTTTGAACACAAAATGATGATTTTGCATCATGACTGCCAACAGTGGACTCACAGTTAAATCAAAAGGCTAATTTTGACTTTCCTACAAATGACCTATGGTTTTCTTGACTTCTTTGAGATAACTAGACCAAGTATGACATGAAACAAGTTCAAACAACAACTTAAACATCCTAAAGCACAGTGAACATAAGAAATCCAAACACCCTTTTTGTTGACTGTAATGGACTTTTTCAAAGCAACTCTCAAATTTAAAACATGAGCTTAACTTAAGACCTTATAATATCATTAACTAAGACTACACAAGCATGAATCCACAGTAATAACAACTTAAAACCAAGACTTGATGATAATACCACTTTAACTGTTGAAACCAAATTTTTGCAAAATATGAAATGAAAAGAACAAACTATAGATTTTATGACTTAAACTAACTTAACTATGACTAATTAACATAAAGAAGCAGAAATTAAAGCACAAATAATAATGAAACAGTAAAATGGTAAAAATGGTAAAAATAGAACTCACATGTGATTAAGGTGAAAAATGAGTTCCAAGGTCCAAAAACCACTCCTAGCTTGGTGTCAACAAGATAGGAACCAGAAAACCATCCAGCTTAGCTTATTACACCCCAGAACTGCTTATTCAACCACAGTTGACTTCCATTGACTTTTCTTAGTATTTTTCTTGATTTTCTGAATTTGAAAGCTATAAATGTTTTTATGTATCTAAAAGCTTTGTGAGCTTTGTCAGGAGCCTACATGAGCTTAAAGAGTCCACTAAACAACTACATACCATAAAATTAAAAAGACTTGAAATTTGAAGGAAATTAAGCAATACTTGAAACTGAAATTAAAATGAAATTAAACTGGAATTTAAGCTTTCATTACACTAATTTAAAGTAAATTACAACATTAAAGAGATTTAAAAGACATTTAAACTAGGAAAGCAATAAAACTACAACTATGTGACAATGACCTAATGCCAAAGTGATTACTTCTCTCTTTCTTCTTCTCTTTTATACTCCAATCATGTTTCCACTTGTTTCTGATTGTTTCCCAGCAATTTCCTCAGCCATTGGATGCTCACAAATTATCTCAACCGTTTAAATGGATTTTGGCGCCAATGTGGGATTTAACAGGTGGAGGGTTGAGTGAAATGGAAAGGATTGCATTAAATGATTTTTGGAATTGTGATGAGGTGGGGGGACAAGGGGAGAGTGATGTGAGGAGGGGGGATGGATGTTGAGTGGAGTTGCAGGCATGGAGCAGTTGAGAGGGAGAGACTTTGGGCGCCAAGTGGGAGGTCAAACCAAGGGGGTTTGACTGGGCAGTATTAATAAAGAGGGGTTCAAAATGGCTTAATGACAGGGGGTCACATGAGGTGATAAGGGTCCAAAATGAGTTTAAAAGGATTATTAACTTAGGGACCTTTGTGTAAATTTCTGAAACTTTAAGGACCAAGGCTGCCATTTCTGCCAAGTTATTCCAAGGGACCACAAGTGACAAGCTTAAAAAGTGCAAGGACCAAACTTGCCATTTTTCAAATTCAAAGGACCATTTTTGCTATTTTTGGATTTTGAGGGACTAAAAAGTGAAATTTCCCAAAAGTTTATCAAAATGTTCCAAATTTTCAATCATGCATAGTACAAGGGTATTATTTGTAAAATTCCAAGTTTTAGAATACCCAGGGACTATTTTTGCCAATTTTGTAACTTGAGGGGTAAAAATTGCCATTTTGTGTAAACTTTTGTCCAGGGATGTTTTGTGAACATTTTTGATTTCCCAAGGACTTAAGTTGACTTTTCATTCATTTAAAACTTTTAGGGACTAGTTTTGACAATTTGTGTAACTCCAGGGACTGAAAACGACAATTGTTGTGAAATTGATCAAGTTTCACTTGTTTTTCAATCTTTTGTACCTGAATCACATAAAAACACATTTTTATGAATTTGTATCATTTTGAGAGTCATTTGTGTGTTTTTGGTTGTTTTTGTGGGTTTATATAATACAAATATATGTGTATTTAGACACATATCAAATCCCCCACACTGAACTATTGCTAGTCCCTAGCAATCTTTTAAAACTTTAATGGATTTGAAAAACTCTTTACCAAAAGCCATCACTTCTGGAGTAGCCAAATGTTTCAGTTCAAGTAAGAACCTTGGTACACTGATAACCAAATGATTTTGAGCAAATCATAAGCTGTAAACGGATTTGATTAGTCTTTACCAGAAGCCGTACCCTTCTGGACTAGCCAACTCTTAGATAAATTATCAAGATTATCTTTGGTGAGCTGAATACCAATTATGGATTTTCTACTGCCTTTACCACAAGCCATAATCTTGTGGGCTAGCCAACTCTTCACTTTTTAGGATATGGTGAGTTGAGAACCATACAACTTATTAGCAAGTTGTCAACTAAAAACGGATTTGAAATATCTTTACCAAGAGCCGTTTGCTCCTGGATTAGCCAATCCTTTTGTGTGTTAGACATGGTGGACTGATTACCATTTGTTGTGTTTAGTACATAGTACTTCCACTAAAAAAATTTTAAAATTTTGCCATTTTGGGGGAAAAAGGGACTAAAAGGGCACATTTATGATCAAATTCGCCAGAATTTCCCCCCCACACTTAGAAATGAATATTGTCCTCAATATTCAAAGTATGGAAACACAACAATTATTTTATTTTTTTATATTTACAATTTTCAAAGTTTTTATATATACAACAGGTGGGTTATTACCCCCACACTAGGTGGTAGAAAGGGGAAAAAGACAGAAATATGGGTGAAAACCCATATGGTGTGGCTTGTTTTTGATAACCAAGTCACTAGCTTGACTTGACCCCGAATTGAATTGTTCATGGGGAAGCTGAGTGGGATTGCCACTCAAAGATTGGGTGAGAAATTGGAGTGGGATTGCCACTCACAGAATTATGAAATTCATCACTTAAGATGAGTCTAAGAATCTTAGAAAGAAACTCAGAAAAGGCGAGAAGAATCTTTTGATTTTTGCTTTTATAAAAAGAAGTGGAAAATATTTTTGTATTTTTTAAGTTTATATATATGTACAAAAGAAATTCCTAACAACCGCCCCTCGAAAGGGAATCTGGGTCTGACAGAGCTCAGCAACTGTAAACAGCCAACAACCAAATGTTGTAACTGAGGGACTTATCAAACTGGGCAAGTTGTGCGCAAAGGAAAAAAATGTTTTTGTATTTTATATTGTTTTTGAAATATATTATATATAATATATACAAGGGATAGATATAAAACACAAGTACGTTACGCAGCACACCTCCCCGGCAGCGGCGCCAAAATTTGATTCCTCCCGAACTAACTAACTTTATTTCCCAGCCACTTGTGAATGGCTGATACTAAAAGCTAGACAGCCCGGGAGAAAAATGCAAGTTTACTAAGGATTAAAATAACCTTAGATCGTTTATGTCCTGGCGAGGTGTGATATCCTGAATACAACGACTGTGTGATAAAATGATATGATCAAGAATGTACAAAAACAGGAATCTGATTGACTAACACTAGGAATGTGAATAGTAATAGCTCTGTCACAGCTATGCCGTTAAAAACGTACAATCAGAAACCTAAAAACGCAAAAGATATACAAACGTACGTTACTAAAACGTAAACGTTTAAAAACAAAACGACTATAACTATAATAGAGATTTACAAGTCTAGGCGACTTAAATGCAAATTAAATAAAATAAAAGATAAAATCTATTAAATAAACGCTATCACTATATTTACAATTGATGTTTGTGATTTTGTTTATTAAACTTATTATATAATTTACAAATTATAAAAGTGTAAGAAAACTTAAAAAATCTAAAACAAGAACGTATATGTGACAATTACTTACATGTAATAAAATAAAAAGTGAATTCTATCAAATATAACTCCCACAAATGTGAAAATCATATTTTTAGAATCCTAAAAAGATAAGAAATTTATTAGAAAAGAAAGATAAATTTTTACACTATTAAATAAATTATTATAAATTAAAAGTGAATTAAATGTATTAAAAATGAATTAAATAATAAGAAAATCTAAAAGTAGCTTAAATAAATGAAATAAAGAATTTGAAAAATCTAAAATATCATAAAATGAATTAAGAAATTGAAAATGTATTTTTTTACATAATTATTCTATTTATTAATAATTATTTACTATTAAAAAGTATTAAAAACTAATATTAATTATTAAAAATACTAAACAGTAAAAGAAAAATCTCAAACTTTTTACAAAATTCTAAAATAAATATAAGAAGCTAGGAAAAGTATAAAAACTATAGCTTATGTACAAAAATAAGCTAATGGGCAAAAGCTCCAAAATAGAAGCTATTACTTAAGCTTATAAATGGTTCTTTTTGGGTTTTTCTGTTTTCTGGATTACATAAGTACTGATATTATACATGTATACTGAAAATGGAACTGTACAAAACAAGAAATAAGCAAAACATGAGCTTATGAGCCCAACAGTTAAGCTTTTGGCTTGACTGTTGGAGCTCAAGCTCCTAATAAGCTTCAAATAAGCTCTACACAGATAAACAAAAGAAAAATAATATGTATACAAGTAATATAGACAAGTATATACAAGCTAGTGCACTGAGTTTGACCAATAAGCTCACAAAAGCTCATAAGCTTCACTCAGATAAACAGCCAAGCCAAACACCCCTGCAGCTAAGTAGAGAGACCATTTAAGCTTAGGAAATAAGCTAAAAAGACCAAACTAAGTATTGGAGGAGCAAGCTTAGGTGGTTGGCTTTCCAAAAAGCCAAAGCTCATCAAGTGGGACCCACTGATGAGCTTTGGAGAGACTTATGAAATTGGCACCAAACCACTGATTCAGCTCAAGCTGAGTTATGGGACAAAACAGATGGCTTGTGCAGCCCTAGTGAATGAGCTGCAACATGAAATTAAGCACTGAAACTAAAAGCTAGCTAGGTGAACTATGTGCAACCCAAAAATCAAGGTCTCAGCTTAACTTGATAAGCCACAAATAAGCTGCAAATAAGCACTAGGATCACTGTATGCACAGGACACTATTGAGTTTTCTAGCTACTTAATAGATTAATTTTAAGTACTGTAATAAGCTAAAACATGAAAAAGACCACTGGAACCATCAAGTTGACCAAGTAAGCTTTCCAAAAGGCTAATGTACAAAGATTGGCTTTCACAAATGAGCTTGTGAGAAGCTATAGAAATACAGACAAACACTGAGTAATTGATATTCTAAGTGAAAATGGACAAAAAGAAAAGCTATGAGCAGGCTTGTCTAATAAGCTTTAAATTGAAAAATGAAAGCTGGAACTATTAGATGGCTAGGTAAGCTACTTAAAAAGCTAAAACTCATAAGCTAAGGAATACTAGAGAGCTTATAACAAGCTTGTGAAAAACCTTGTGGATCCTGTGCACAGGACAGTTTCTCAGACAAGGGGTCCAAAATAAGCCATCAAATAAGCACTCTAAAAGCTGATTAAAGCTGATCTAATATTTTTGTATTTTTGTTTAGCAACAAGACTATAATTCCCCAAAAGCTTATAAACTGAATCTCACTAATGAACCCACAGTGAAAATCCCAAGTTTATTCAAAAACGACCCATTTGACAATTTGACTTTTTACAAAAACTGAAAAGTTGACTAAAGTGAACTTTGATTTGATTTTAAACACTGATGATGTTATGTTAAGGTGTTTTAAGACTGAATATAGCAAGATTAACACTTTTTGAACACAAAATGATGATTTTGCATCATGACTGCCAACAGTGGACTCACAGTTAAATCAAAAGGCTAATTTTGACTTTCCTACAAATGACCTATGGTTTTCTTGACTTCTTTGAGATAACTAGACCAAGTATGACATGAAACAAGTTCAAACAACAACTTAAACATCCTAAAGCACAGTGAACATAAGAAATCCAAACACCCTTTTTGTTGACTGTAATGGACTTTTTCAAAGCAACTCTCAAATTTAAAACATGAGCTTAACTTAAGACCTTATAATATCATTAACTAAGACTACACAAGCATGAATCCACAGTAATAACAACTTAAAACCAAGACTTGATGATAATACCACTTTAACTGTTGAAACCAAATTTTTGCAAAATATGAAATGAAAAGAACAAACTATAGATTTTATGACTTAAACTAACTTAACTATGACTAATTAACATAAAGAAGCAGAAATTAAAGCACAAATAATAATGAAACAGTAAAATGGTAAAAATGGTAAAAATAGAACTCACATGTGATTAAGGTGAAAAATGAGTTCCAAGGTCCAAAAACCACTCCTAGCTTGGTGTCAACAAGATAGGAACCAGAAAACCATCCAGCTTAGCTTATTACACCCCAGAACTGCTTATTCAACCACAGTTGACTTCCATTGACTTTTCTTAGTATTTTTCTTGATTTTCTGAATTTGAAAGCTATAAATGTTTTTATGTATCTAAAAGCTTTGTGAGCTTTGTCAGGAGCCTACATGAGCTTAAAGAGTCCACTAAACAACTACATACCATAAAATTAAAAAGACTTGAAATTTGAAGGAAATTAAGCAATACTTGAAACTGAAATTAAAATGAAATTAAACTGGAATTTAAGCTTTCATTACACTAATTTAAAGTAAATTACAACATTAAAGAGATTTAAAAGACATTTAAACTAGGAAAGCAATAAAACTACAACTATGTGACAATGACCTAATGCCAAAGTGATTACTTCTCTCTTTCTTCTTCTCTTTTATACTCCAATCATGTTTCCACTTGTTTCTGATTGTTTCCCAGCAATTTCCTCAGCCATTGGATGCTCACAAATTATCTCAACCGTTTAAATGGATTTTGGCGCCAATGTGGGATTTAACAGGTGGAGGGTTGAGTGAAATGGAAAGGATTGCATTAAATGATTTTTGGAATTGTGATGAGGTGGGGGGACAAGGGGAGAGTGATGTGAGGAGGGGGGATGGATGTTGAGTGGAGTTGCAGGCATGGAGCAGTTGAGAGGGAGAGACTTTGGGCGCCAAGTGGGAGGTCAAACCAAGGGGGTTTGACTGGGCAGTATTAATAAAGAGGGGTTCAAAATGGCTTAATGACAGGGGGTCACATGAGGTGATAAGGGTCCAAAATGAGTTTAAAAGGATTATTAACTTAGGGACCTTTGTGTAAATTTCTGAAACTTTAAGGACCAAGGCTGCCATTTCTGCCAAGTTATTCCAAGGGACCACAAGTGACAAGCTTAAAAAGTGCAAGGACCAAACTTGCCATTTTTCAAATTCAAAGGACCATTTTTGCTATTTTTGGATTTTGAGGGACTAAAAAGTGAAATTTCCCAAAAGTTTATCAAAATGTTCCAAATTTTCAATCATGCATAGTACAAGGGTATTATTTGTAAAATTCCAAGTTTTAGAATACCCAGGGACTATTTTTGCCAATTTTGTAACTTGAGGGGTAAAAATTGCCATTTTGTGTAAACTTTTGTCCAGGGATGTTTTGTGAACATTTTTGATTTCCCAAGGACTTAAGTTGACTTTTCATTCATTTAAAACTTTTAGGGACTAGTTTTGACAATTTGTGTAACTCCAGGGACTGAAAACGACAATTGTTGTGAAATTGATCAAGTTTCACTTGTTTTTCAATCTTTTGTACCTGAATCACATAAAAACACATTTTTATGAATTTGTATCATTTTGAGAGTCATTTGTGTGTTTTTGGTTGTTTTTGTGGGTTTATATAATACAAATATATGTGTATTTAGACACATATCATGGATCCTTTGGATACCATAACCCCAACTTAGGTTGTTGTTTCAAATAACAAAAAATTCTCTTCACTGCATTCATGTGAGAGACCTTGGGTGAGACTTGATATCTTGCACATAAGCAAACAACAAACATGATATCAGGCCTCGATGCAGTAAGATACATAAGACAACCAATCATGGATTTGTATAACTTGACTTTAACTGGTTGTCCTTCTTCATCCTTGCCCAATGAGTTGATAGATTTAATAGGTGTAGTAACAAGCTTTATGTCATCAAAATTGAACTTCTTAAGTATGTCAGTTACATACTTGTCTTGACTTATGAAAATTCCTTCCTTTGACTGCTTAACTTGAAGTCCCAAAAAGAAAGTTAACTCACCCATTGAACTCATTTGAAATTCATTCTGCATCAACTTCTCAAACTCCTTGACCATAGATTGTTTGGTAGCTCCAAATATGATATCATCTACATACACTTGAACTAGCATGATATCCTTCTTATCTCTCTTGATAAACAAGGTCTTATCTATAGCTCCTCTCCTATAACCATGTTGCAATAAAAAGGTAGAGAGCCTTTCATACCAGGCTCTAGGTGCTTGATGTAAACCATAAAGAGCTTTGACAACTTTGTAGACTTTGTTAGGATGTTTAGGATCTTCAAAACCAGGAGGTTGTTTGACATATACTTCCTCTATAATTGTGCCATATAAAAAGGCACTCTTGACATCCATTTGATAAACCTGAAATCCCATATAAGAAGCAAAAGCAAGAAAGATTCTAATTGCTTCTATCCTTGCTACAGGAGCAAACACTTCATCATAATCAACTCCTTCTTCTTGTCTGTAGCCTTGTGCAACTAACCTTGCTTTGTTTTTGATAACATTACCTCTTTCATCTCTCTTGACTCTGAACACCCATCTTGTACCAATGACCTTCTTACCATCAGGAAGATCACATAATACCCAAACTTCTTGAAGTCTGAATTATAGCAGTTCTTCTTGCATAGCTTCAACTTTCTTTAGTCAATGCTTGAGCAATATTCTTAGGTTCCTCTTGAGAGATAAAGCAAGTAAACAGACATGTTTGATGGTCCTTATGATTCAGTCTGTTTTGTTTATAGACAAAGCTAAGTAAAGCATTATGTGGTTTAGTAAAAGTCTTAGCTCTGTCTCTAGTCATCACTCTAGAAGTAAAAGGACCAATGATTTGATCAGTAGGATGATTCTTATGAATTCTTAAGTTTGGAGACTGTGGAACTCCAAAAGTATCTTCCAAATTAGTAAAATCAGCATCTTCATTGGAATCTGAGAAAATACCTTCATCTTCAAACTCATCATCATCTTCTAATCCAGGCATGGTAGGATCATCCAAATCATCCAAAGTACTGGTAATTGGTGCAGCAGTACTTTGGTCAAAAGTACTGTCCAAAGTACTGTGAGAGTACTCTGCAGTCTTGTTCTTCTTCTTTGCCTCTTCATAAGCTCTTCTTTGATCATCAGTATAAGAATGTGCTAAAACATCTTGAAGAAGCATCTGATTAAGTTCTTCTTGAATAGATTGATCCTCAGCAGACAATGAGGATTTTGGCTCATCAGTACTTTTCTCTGTCTTAGCAGATTTAGGTTCTTCATCATGAACAGCATCTAGTCTAATATGGACTCCATGAACAACATATTGTAAATCCTCTCCGTTGAGCACAGGTTGATTTTCTTTTCTAACAGGTACATAGTTCATAGAAGGAGTTAAAACTTCAAGATCAAACATCCAATCAGGACCTTTACCCTTCTCATTGTCTTGATCTTCTAAAAACTCAACATGAAGACAATCTTGAACCTTCTTAGTGACTCTGTTGTACACTCTAAAGCCCTTACTGTTGGTACAATAACCCAATAAATAACCTTCTTCTGACTTGCCATCAAACTTACCCAGATTATCAATTGTATTCAAAATAGTAAGAAGGCATCCAAAAGGCTTCATAAAATGAATGTTGGGTTTGTTGCCCATTAGCAACTCATAAGGTGTCTTCATTTGTGGCTTAGTAACTGATACTCTATTAAGTACATAGCAAGCAGTACTTACATCTTCAACCCAGAATTGAATAGGTAGTTGTGAATCTGCTAGCATTGTTCTGGCTGCTTCAATTAAAGTCCTATTCTTTCTCTCTGCAACACCATTCTGCTGTGGTGTTCTTGCAATACTGAAATCTCTCTTAATTCCTTTGTTTGCACAAAATTCATCCATAAGCTTGTTCTTGAATTCAGTTCCATTGTCACATCTAATACCTCTAACCTTGAGTCTCAATTGGTTTTCAAGTGCTATTATGAGAGTCTGAATAGCATCAAAAGTATCATCTTTAAATCCAAAAAAAAATACCCAACTGAATCTACTGCAATCATCTGTTACAACTAAGCAGTACTTTTTCTTGTTTAAACTTGCCACAGTAACAGGTCCAAACAAATCCATGTGTAACAGCTCCTAAAGTTCTCTAATAGTCCTCTCCTCAAGCTTCTTGCATGAAGCTTTGTGTTGTTTACCCTTCTTGCACGCCAAACAGGAGTGATCATTCTAGTAAGTCTTTGAAGGTAAACCTCTAACTAAATTTCCTTTGACCAGTTTGTTGATATTCTTGAAATTTACATGGCCCAATCCTCTATGCCACTGATGTGCTTCTTCAGATGTTGCTTTTGCCACCAAACATGTGGCTCTTCCATAAGAATGAAGACTCTTCATATCTAGACTATACACATCATTGGTTCTTGGTACTCTAAGCACTACCAGGTTATCATCAACAGGCTTGAATTCAGAGGAAAGGATGAGACATTCTGTGTCAGTGAATAACACAGGATGCTGTTTATCACATATTTGAGACTGACAATAAGTTGAATGATAAGGTTTTAAAAGGTACCATTTTGAGGGGTCTTTTAAGCCCTTATTTGATCACTTTTGTATCCGTTATTGCTTAATATCGTTCCTTTTCACTTTTTAGGTCTCTTGAAGGCAAAATGCTGGAATGGCACTTATTTGGACGAAAAGGCGCGGATATATGAAGAAAATGGCCAAAGTCAGAATCGAGACACTCAAAGCTGCTGAAAACAGAAGGCGTCAGGTGTTAATTTCGACGCCATCGGAGGATTTTTGTGACGATACAGTAGCCAAATACCCTATTTTCAAGTGACGACGTCGGGCTTTGCCGTTGCTACTCAGACGGCCTAGATTCAATCCAGACGACGTCAGAAGCTGAAGAGGACGGCGTCACAGACATAAGGTGACGCCGTCGCAAGATTAACGTGGCCAAGACGAAACCCTAATGACGGCTACACGACGGCGTCACAAAACATAAGGTGACGCCGTCGCATATGTAATATTATATATAGAATCCGAATTTTTCAGTTTTAAGAGAGTCTTTTTTGGGGAGTAAAAACCTAAAACCGAACCAGGGGTGTCTTGTACAGTATTTTAGGGTTTCAAACCCTATCTTACATCAAGATAAGTATTTACTTCATCAATTCAATTATGTCTTTGATTATTTGTGTGTATGCTTGCATGTTCTCCATGTCCGGCTAATTTATTTGTGTGTTTGCTTAGGGAATATGAAACTTAATTATTAAATATTGATTGGTTGTTTCTTATCTTAGTTGATTAATGATCTAGTAATGCGATAGGTCATTCGTTGTGTACTTAATGCTTGATTCATCTTTGTGAACCTTAGAATATAATTACCTGAGTAGTTGTAAGCTAAACCATCCAAAGAGTGCCTTAGAGTAAGAGTTTATTATCCCTAGTGGGTTTTGTAGACGAGACCCTTTGGTAAGTTCAAAGAGTTAGGGAGAAACGCATACCCTATGACTTTAGACACACAACGCAACTAAGAATAAGACGTGACAACTCAACCATCAATAGGAGATAATTAAGGAGTAGTAAAACCTAAGTAAACACATCTTTAAACTATCATACGAGCACACATTAATTAGACATAGACTACCACCACCTTAGTTTAGATAATTAGATAATAGTAGAGTAATCGGTAGAAATACCAACCCCCCCCCCCCCAAATCCAATACCCGAGATTCGTACCTTTCAATTTCCTAAAAAACATAAAAAAGATAAAAAATAATCTTCCTCAACCTTAACCTTAGCGTAGTAACTTCTCACTAGCATTCCTATTCCCCTAGAGAACGATATCAATACCCGTGGCTTACCCTAATACTACACTACAACGATTAGGTTCACTACCTAGGGTGTTGAAAAACTTGCTCGATGAAAAGGAAGTTCCTTTGACCCCGAATGCGCTGTGTAAGCGTATCAAGTTTTTGGCGCCGCTGCCGGGGAATAAAATAGCTAGTTAGCAGTCCACCTCGTTTAGGTTCTTTGCTTGATTCCTATCAAGTAATTTTTTTTTCTCATCTTTAGTTTTCTCTTAGTCTATCCCCCTTCTTCGTGACCTTTGTTCGTAACACCCATCACTTTCATCATGGAAGATGATAACCAACCACCACTCATCAACCCACCACCAAATGACCAGCCAAGAGCCCGTACTCTTGGTGAATACTCAAGACCAAGCCACCTAGGCTATAGGAACACCATTGAGCTTCCCGACCAAGCCCAAACTACGGCCCTGCGATCCGACACCATCCGGTTGGTGCAAAACGGATGTGCATTCCATGGACTTCGTTCCGAAGATCCAAATCAGCATCTGAGGGATTTCCTCAAAATTGTCGATTCCATCGACATTGATGCTACTACTCGGGAGACCACGCGCCTGCGTCTCTTCCAATTCTCTCTACGGGACCAAGCTAGTAATTGGCTTGAGCGACTTCCCGCCGGCTCCATCTCAAGTTGGGATGATCTTACGTCTCGCTTCCTTGCTCAATTTTTCCCACCGGGGAGAACCACTAAGCTTAGGAATGACATCTTGATATTCCAACAACGTCAAGGTGAATCTCTCTACGAAGCATGGACCCGATTCAAGGACTTACTTCATAAAGTCCCTCATCACGGCATTGATCTTTGGCTCCAAGTCCAAATCTTTTATGATCATGTCAACTTCCCCACTAAGCGATCCATTGACCAAGCGGCCGGTGGAAAACTTAGTGATCTCACCGCGGAAGAATCATGGGGTATAATAGAGGACCTTGCCCTCTACGACAACGAAAGTTGGGATGACCCCCGTGAGCTACCTAAAACCGTCAAGGCAATCTCCTTGCCTTCCATCAACTCACAACCTTCCGACCGTAGGATGATCGAACTTGAAGATCAAGTTAAATTCCTCATGAGTTCCTACGAAAATCCTAAGTCTTCACACCATGTGAACAAAGTTTCTTCCTCGTGCGAGCCATTTTATGATCCTCATAACACGCGAACTAGCACCCGATCCCCTGAACACGCTTCCGTTGACTACGCATCCTCGCGTATTAATGGAGCGGGAGGAAGATTCCCTACAACACCCGGACCTAGGAATTTCAATGAAACCCGTGAGGCATGGAAAAGCAAGCCCGACTTCTACTGGGGACAAACCAAAGAATTCACCTCTAATGATTTCTCATGGCCCCCACCTAACGGTCCTAACCAACAAAACATCGAAGGGATGTTGCAAAACCTAGTTGCATCCCAAGAAACCCAAATGGCTAAGCTATCGGACCGCTTTAACCATCAACAAGCCGAGATGGATAGGAAGATAGACAACCTTTTGAAAGCCATAGCCAATAGTGATAGGAAGGTTAGTGCTATCTCAACTTCCGAACCTTCAGGTATAGAGATTAAGGATCCAAGCAAGCTAACTAAGCACGTTCAATTCGTCAATACCATCACCTTAGTGAAACCTGATAGAACAGATGACGAAGAGGACCATACGCTTGTGAATAATGAAACACCCGAGGAAGTAGATGAAGTAGACATTGACTATTTCAACAAATTTCCTACGGAAGAAGAACTATCTCGCCACCCTCACTTAGTGCGTGACCTCCGTCACATGTATGTTAGGAAAAGCCCTAGAATCAAGTTTGGGAACCCTTGGAATCTTAACATACCATGTTGCATAGGACACCTTTTTGTGGCAAAGGCCTACATTGATCGCAAATCCCCAATCAACATAATGACTAGCACCTACTACAATTGGATAATGAAGAAGCCTATCCCAATTAGGCAAGACCCCGATAATCCTAGGGATAAGTGCAATTTTCTTGGTAGAGTTAAGGGATTGCCCGTCTATGTAGGTAGTTTCACGTTCCCTACGGACTTCATAATTGTGGATGATATTAGCACGACTATAGACCCTAGTTTGTCCCACGTTATTCTAGGAAAACCTTTCATAGAAAGCACCGGGATGACCTATGACCCCTTATTAGGAGTAGTGCGATTCAAGGATGAGACCGACGACATAGCTTACCAAATGCCGTTTAAGATTGAGAAGTTTTCATCACTCTCTAATGATGAAAAGGAACTTAAGCTGTCGGTCTATTATAGGAATGATAAGGATAGGGAAAAGGGAGTAGATTATGTTATGGCTAAGATTTTCGGGTTCTATAAGGATTGTTTGAACTTAGGACCGAAATATAGGACCGATTGGGGAGAGGATGAACTCTTAGAGAGGTGCATCATAGGACACTTCTACAACATGGAATCCCCTGGTAGAGACCGTCAAGAGGGCGGTAATGAGAAAACGTAGGAGCACGACTACGAGTCTAGCTACAAGACTCTTAAATAAAGAAAAGCGCTTCGTGGGAGGCAACCCATGCTTAATTGTTTGCTTGTTAGTGTCATATATATTTTATTAATTGTTTATCCTCATGTTTAAATTTGTAAAAATGCTTTATTTTGTTTTTAACCTCGTCTTAATTGCATATAAAGGTATTTTACATAAGGGATAAGTGTAGGGAGGATTACACACGTTTTCAAAAGAAACGTAAACATGAGAATAACAATTAACCAAAAGATATATATGTTTGTCTGTTCGAGTCAAATGCTTGTATCGAGTCATAATGGATGTTTTTGCAGAAATTTTTCCAGATTCTAAAGATGTAAATTTTCCAGAATTTTTTCAGAAAATCGCAGAACAGTTTTTGTCAGGATAACCTGACGGCGTCAGGATTGCAACCTGACGGCGTCAGGAAGGAGTAAAAACATCAGATCAATTTTTCTCATTTTCTGAGCTACTTATAAATATTTGGAATTTTTCAGGTCTTAATTTTTTTAGAAATTCTGTAAACATCCATTCCACAAGCATTATATCCTAGTTTAAATCGAGTCTTATATATATTATTACCGCCGATTTTACGCGAAGGTTTCGTTTGTTTTCTTCAAGTGTGCAGGTTTAGTTTATCAAGAAGAAGTTACATAAGATTGAGGAGATTTTCACGCATAAATTCTTCTTGGAAAGGATTTAACCACCACTTTACACGGATCCTACCGAGCTAATCAGGGGAGTATTAGTTTCTTTCGTTTTTGATTACCTTCTTTTATCATAACTTTGATACTTTCGGGGAACATTGGGGACAATGTTCAGTTTCAGTGTAGGGAGGAAAAATAAAACGGGAACTTTGAAACTATGCTTATCCTTGAATATTTGCTTTGTCTAATTGCATTTGCGTAATAAACCATGAGAAAATGTCGGTTAGGGTAATTTTGGCACCAAATTTAAAATTTTTCATGACATATAGGAGTGGGCCATTAGTCTTAACAAAAGGGTCTCACGGATAGGAAGTTATATGACTAGCACAAAACCCTTTACCACCCAAATTCCACCCAAAATGTGAGGATCGCCCTTAGATTAGTAGGAATTAAAGCATTCATCTTTAATGCTTAGAGTGTGAACCGGTAGTATATTAGATTCTAGAACTTGTTTAGTGATGCATTCCGAGATCGCAAGTGAGACTACACTTGTGTAGTTAGGAATAACTAAATGATAAGAGGCATTAGGATAACCCTTGTTTGATACCCGTAATATAATTACTTCTTCCACATCGGTTGAGTAATTCCCCCACACCCTTTGCGTTGTACTCATCTTTAGTACACAATACCCCTAGTTAACCCCTCAGAGCCTATCCTTTTCGCGGTTCTCGTGATGTTTCGGTTTTTCCGGAATATCAATGAAGAGCATTGTTTACACCCCACCCCCAAATATACACCCAAATCGCCTTAGCCTACCCCTTATGCACTCACTTTTAGTGCAAATTTTTGTTATCACCCTAAACCCTTAGTTCAATTATCTGGTTGCTTGCATGAGTTGCTAAGTCGAGTCATATCCTTTGTATACAGTTTTGGGACGATTGGGATTCATGGGAAAAGTTAAAGTTTATGAAATGACGGGAAGGGAACGTTAAATTCAAATTCCCTTTGTTTGCGTAATAATGTACCCCATGTGTTTTGATCTTTTCAATTCGGGTCAAATTAGTGTTAGAGTAATAAAAACTCAAGTGTATGGATGTGCTATAAATCCCTATCATTTTGATGTTACCGTAGAGGATGGTAGAGTAAAAGTGTATGAAAAAAAAAAATCGAAAAAAATAGAAAAAGAGAAAAAGAAAAAAATAGTGTAAAAAAAAAAAAAAAAAAAAAAAAAAACATACTGGCTACCATCCTACATCTATCCTTTAAATTTATGTTTGTTTATTTCCGTTACCTAGAGTTTTAGAGTGTCGAGTCTTGGCTTAGCAACGGCCATTCTTCATATGCATTTAACATAAAGATTTTTGACTAGCCACCACTAAATAGCCTATCCCACCAAACCCTTGTTTCCCTACCGTAAGCCTAACATTACAACCCTTTAAAAGACCTCTTTGATAGTCTTTCCTAGGTGCTTACGCCAAAGCGATTGAGGTTTGATCTATTCTCAAGCCTATGGTAATCTATGTACTAGGACCGGTTAATGAGTGTTTATCTTCCATTTCCTATTTGTTATATTTCATATATACACCCGAGAGAGATGTGAGTATCCAAACACCCCATGTGAGGTGCTAGTATGTAATTTCCGTGCTTGTTATGACTTTTGTGGGGCTTATATGTGTTGTGGACCATTTTAAATCAATGCTTCATGACCCCTAACTTATAAATTAATTGGCTAAAAGCACATTTGCTTGAGGACAAGCAAATAACAAATGTAGGGATATTTGATAAGGTTTTAAAAGGTACCATTTTGAGGGGTCGTTTAAGCCCTTATTTGATCACTTTTGTATCCGTTATTACTTAATATCGTTCCTTTTCACTTTTTAGGTCTCTTGAAGGCAAAATGCTGGAATGGCACTTATTTGGACGAAAAGGCGCGGATATATGAAGAAAATGGCCAAAGTCAGAATCGAGACACTCAAAGCTGCTGAAAACAGAAGGCGACGGCATCAGGTGTTAATTTCGACGCCGTCGGAGGATTTTTGTGACGATACAGTAGCCAAATACCATATTTTCAAGTGACGACGTCGGGCTTTGCCGTTGCTACTCAGACGGCCTAGATTCAATCCAGACGACGTCAGAAGCTGAAGAGGGCGGCGTCACAGACATAAGGTGACGTCGTCGCAAGATTAACGTGGCCAAGACGAAACCCTAATGACGGCGACACGACGGCTTCACAAAACATAAGGTGACGCCGTCGCATATGTAATATTATATATAGAATCCGAATTTTTCAGTTTTAAGAGAGTCTTTTTTGGGGAGTAAAAACCTAAAACCGAACCAGGGGTGTCTTGTACAGTATTTTAGGGTTTCAAACCCTATCTTACATCAAGATAAGTATTTACTTCATCAATTCAATTATGTCTTTGATTATTTGTGTGTATGCTTGCATGTTCTCCATGTCCGGCTAATTTGTTTGTGTGTTTGCTTAGGGAATATGAAACTTAATTATTAAATATTGATTGGTTGTTTCTTATCTTAGTTGATTAATGATCTAGTAATGCGATAGGTCATTTGTTGTGTACTTAATGCTTGATTCATCTTTGTGAACCTTAGAATATAATTACCTGAGTAGTTGTAAGCTAAACCATCCAAAGAGTGCCTTAGAGTAAGAGTTTATTATCCCTAGTGGGTTTTGTAGACGAGACCCTTTGGTAAGTTCAAAGAGTTAGGGAGAAACGCATACCCTATGACTTTAGACACACAACGCAACTAAGAATAAGACGTGACAACTCAACCATCAATAGGAGATAATTAAGGAGTAGTAAAACCTAAGTAAACACATCTTTAAACTATCATACGAGCACACATTAATTAGACATAGACTACCACCACCTTAGTTTAGATAATTAGATAATAGTAGATTAATCGGTAGAAATACCAACCCCCCCCCCCCCAAATCCAATACCCGAGATTCGTACCTTTCAATTTCCTAAAAAACATAAAAAAGATAAAAAATAATCTTCCTCAACCTTAACCTTAGCGTAGTAACTTCTCACTAGCATTCCTATTCCCCTAGAGAACGATATCAATACCCGTGGCTTACCCTAATACTACACTACAACGATTAGGTTTACTGCCTAGGGTGTTGAAAAACTTGCTTGACGAAAAGGAAGTTCCTTTGACCCCGAACGCACTGTGTAAGCGTATCATTGAACTTGAGCTCCTTCACATATCTAACATTCTCAAAATCTATACGCCCTGCTTTGATGGTTCCTTTTCCAGTAATTCTTCCTCCATTAGGATCATTCCCAAATGCAACTCTTCCTCCACTAATAGATCTAAAATCAGACAGAATCTCCTTGTCTCCTGTCATACTTCCAGAGCAACCACTATCTACAATCAAATGATCTTTAAGCTCCTCTTCTGGGTTGCCCTGCACAAAGATTTAGAGAGTTAGTTACTTTTAGGAACCTAAGCCATTACTGACTTATATTCCCCTTGTGGAGTTACAAACTCAAATTCTTTAAGTATGTAATTCCCACTATTTTTTTAAACATGATCCAGAATTATCTTTTGATTTTTAGCATGTGGATTTTCAAAACTTTCTGGATTTTCAACAAAACTCTCTTTTACAAGTTCATTCTCTTTTTCTTGTATCACAAAAACATCGGATTCACTTTTTGTTGAAAGTACTGTTTGTCCCTCAGTAGTACTTTTCTCTTAACCCATTCGGTTTTAACACTTGGTTCCTGTGATCTAGATCCCCTAACTCAAAACATAATTGTTATTGAACAAGGTTTTCATTCACCATTAACTAATACTCTAATAATAATCCTAGACGTTTATAGGAACACGTCTAGATAACTAAACTACTAACTAACTAATCTAGTCTAGGCGTTTACAATGAACCATACGCCCTAGAGACACACACACATACCTTTAAGTCGACTACATCTTGGAAGACTTTATTAAAACCTACACCTATGTCCTCTTTATATACTAGAGGATTAGGGTTTACAAATCTCTACTAAGGACTAATAAATAAATTTTTTTTGCAAGCAAGTCCTTCCATCTTTTTGTAGGTTTCCTTCTTGTCATATTAAGTCCTTATTGTTTCATTCTTTTTGTCTTATCAACTCAAACATATAATTCCCAACAATCTTCCCCTAGTTGATAATGACAAAACCATTCTTGAACGAACTTCCCTAGACGAAGTAGAGAAATTGAGATCAGGGATCTCACCATGAATGAAACGAGTATGTCTTCCTTTGTCTTCCCTTTAATCCATGCCATGCCACTCAAACATCTCTTCCCCTTTTTGGTATTATCCAAATAGGGAACGTATGCAAATAATGATCTTGACCACCACGAACCAATATCATACTTCCAATCTAAGACTTCCAATGTTTAAAATCGCCCAGCATTACGCACCATAAGAAAAATGGATCCAAAACAGTAGAAACTCCAACTAGCAATAGGAATAATGATCAACAGTAGTAAAAATCAAACACTTCCCCTTGAGTGATGCATGTAGATGGTTAAACATTTAACAATAAGCTTCCCCTGAAACCCATATGTTAACCATCTTCTTGATTCTTCAAATCTATAGGCTCCATGTAATGATCACTAATGAAGAAAACTAAGTATAACCAACTTGATGAAGAAGTAAAATAAGTCAAACTTGTTTCTTATATCTTGCACTATAGATGACATTGAACGTATACAAACGTATACCTATGTATAGGGAGACCGCAATCCCTTGACGAAAACCTTCATCTACTATTCGTCATTTCGTTGTCATAATGATTGAAGCACGAACAAGTTACCTCCTGCTAAAAGGTATGATAAAACACGTATCCAAGTAATTCCACTTCACCTTCAAATAAGTGATAAATAATCCTCTTCGTAATCAATTCTTTAATAAAATCAACTTCGAGCTTTTTAAAATCCTTTAAGAACAAAAATCCAAAATCCTTGTGTGTGTGAAACAATATCATGTGTGTGTGTCGTCAAAAAAAAAATCCATAACAAATATCATGCTTGACTTCCCCTCAAATATGAATATCTTCGTTTAGCAGTAGTGTCGAATAAGCAGCAGTACTTTGAATGGGAAGCAATACTTTCGTCCAAGAGTAGTACTTTTGTCAAGCAACAGTACTTTCGTTAAGCAGCAGTACTTTGTGTAAGGATAACAGTACTTTGAAACCTCCAAGCAGTACTTTGAACTTAGAGCAGTACTTTAAGCAGTACTTTCACATAATAGCTCAGATTGAAGATCCCTTCGGTGGAAAGTTAGATGAGTATATAGAGAACATCCACCTAAAATTTCGTCACGATCCAACGGTTAACGAAAAAGTTATGATCGTTTCAAAACAGTGCTGTAGTAACCTTAAGAATTTTTTTCAGTTTCAGCAGCAGACTTCGACAGCTTATAACTTTTGATTGAGAGCTCAGATCAACAATCCCTTCAGTATGATTTAAGATAGATATACCAAGAAGCTCCAATTCGAATTTGAGCCCGATCCAACGGTTCATTAAAAAGTTATACCCTCTTGAAAACTATGCTATAGAAAAGTTGCGAATTTTGCAAAAAATCGATTTTCTTCATTCTTTTTCGCCAAGAAACCTTGTGAATCCCTAGGTAACGAGCTCCCCAAGCTCTGATACCAATTGATAAGATCGTTTATGAGCTCTAGGGAATAATAATAACAACAATTATAATGCACATCGGAATAAGAAAATGTCGTTTGTTATTATTAACAAAGTTCTTCGTCATCATCTTCTAATCCAGGCATGGTAGGATCATCCAAATCATCCAAAGTACTGGTAATTGGTGCAGCAGTACTTTGGTCAAAAGTACTGTCCAAAGTACTGTGAAAGTACTCTGCAGTCTTGTTCTTCTTCTTTGCCTCTTCATAAGCTCTTCTTTGATCATCAGTATAAGAATGTGCTAAAACATCTTGAAGAAGCATCTGATTAAGTTCTTCTTGAATAGATTGATCCTCAGCAGATAATGAGGATTTTGGCTCATGAGTAATTTTCTCTATCTCAGCAGATTTAGGTTCTTCATCATGAACAGCATCTGGTCTAATATGGACTCCATGAACAACATATTGTAAATCCTCTCCATTGAGCACAAGTTGATTTTCTTCTCTAACAGGTACATAGTTCATAGAAGGAGTTAAAACTTCAAGATCAAACATCCAATCAGGACCTTTACCCTTCTCATTGTCTTGATCTTCTAAAAACTCAACTTGAAGACAATCTTGAACCTTCTTAGTGACTCTGTTGTACACTCTAAAGCCCTTACTGTTGGTACAATAACCCAATAAATAACCTTTTTCTGACTTGCCATCAAACTTACCCAGATTATCAATTGTATTCAAAATAGTAAGAAGGCATCCAAAAGGCTTCATAAAACGAATGTTGGGTTTGTTGCCCATTAGCAACTAATAAGGTGTCTTCATTTGTGGCTTAGTAACTGATACTCTGTTTAGTACATAGCAAGCAGTACTTACAGCTTCAGCCCAGAATTGAATAGGTAGTTGTGAATCTGCTAGCATTGTTCTGGCTGCTTCAATCAAAGTCCTATTCTTTCTCTCTGCAACACCATTCTGCTGTGGTGTTCTTGCAATACTGAACTCCCTCTTAATTCCTTTGTTTGCACAAAATTCATCCATAAGCTTGTTCTTGAATTCAGTTCCATTGTCACATCTAATACCTCTAACCTTGAGTCTCAATTGGTTTTCAAGTGCTATTATGAGAGTCTGAATAGCATCAAAAGTATCATCTTTAAATCCCAAGAAAAATACCTAACTGAATCTACTGCAATCATCTGTTACAACTAAGCAGTACTTTTTCTTGTTTAAACTTGCCACAGAAACAGGTCCAAACAAATCCATGTGTAACAGCTCCAAAAGTTCTCTAATAGTCCTCTCCTCAAGCTTCTTGCATGAAGCTTTGTGTTGTTTACCCGTCTTGCACGCCAAACAGGAGTGATCATTCTTGTAAGTCTTTGAAGGTAAACCTCTAACTAAATTTCCTTTGACCAGTTTGTTGATATTCTTGAAATTTACATGGCCCAATCTTCTATGCCACTGATGTGCTTCTTCAGATTTTGCTTTTGCCACCAAACATGTGGCTCTTCTATAAGAATGAAGACTCTTCATATCTAGACTATACACATCATTGGTTCTTGGTACTCTAAGCACTACCAAGTTATCATCAACATGCTTGAATTCAGGGGAAAGGATGAGACATTCTGTGTCAGTGAATAACACAGGATGCTGTTTATCACAGATTTGAGAGACTGACAATAAGTTGAACTTGAGCTCCTTCACATATCTAACATTCTCAAAATCTATACGCCCTGCTTTGATGGTTCCTTTTCCAGTAATTCTTCCTCCATTGGGATCATTCCCAAATGCAACTCTTCCTCCACTAATAGATCTAAAATCAGACAGAATATCCTTGTCTCCTGTTATACTTCCAGAGCAACCACTATCTACAATCAAATGATCTTTAAGTTCCTCTTCTGGGTTGCCCTGCACAAAGATTTAGAGAGTTAGTTACTTTTAGGAACCCAAGCCATTACTGACTTGTGTTCCCCTTGTGGAGTTACAAACTCAAATTCTTTGAGTATGTAATTCCCACTATTTTTTAAAACATGATCCATAATTATCTTTTGATTTTTAGCATGTGGATTTTCAAAACTTTCTAGATTTTCAACAAAACTCTCTTTTACACGTTCATTCTCTTTTTATTGTATCACAAAAACATCTGATTCACTTTTTGTTGAAAGTACTGTTTGTCCCTCAGTAGTACTTTCTCTCTTAACCCATTCGGTTTTAACACTTGGTTCCTGTGATCTAGATCCCCTATGTGAATTGTAATACCTTCTAGGTTGATAGTAATGAGATCTCCTAGGATACCTGTTCCAAGAAGTGTTAGCAGTACCTTGTTTTGATGGAGCAGTACTTTGGGAAAGTACTGCTTGTGAAGGTACTGGTGGTCTAGAAAAAGGTCTTCTCTGGTGAGGGTACCTATGGTCTGGTAAGAAATTGCTGTGATTGACCCTATTTGAATTATTCCAGACTGGTTTGTGCTCTCTAGGTTTCTGATTGGCAGACCTATGCTTTGGAAATTTTCTAAGGTATTCTGAATGAAATTCACAATCCTTGATTAAATGAGTAGAACTAAAGCACACAAAACACAGTTTTTGACCCATACTCCCAAAGTGACTTCTTCTATGTGTATGACCAAAACTATTATGCCTTCTAGGTGAATGATTAAACCTGTTTTGACCAAAATTATCCCAAAAAGGTTTAGCAGTACTGTTTTGAAAAGGTTTTCCTGAAGGTACTGCTTGTGGAGCAGTACTTTGAGTTGAAGGTACTGCTTGACTTTGAAGATTGTTTTCAACAGTTTCTTTTGGGGTTTCAGACCTAGATTGACCAACTAGCTTTTTCCTAAACTCTAGATTGTCTACTCCAAAACGAGAAACATCAGCCCTAGGGGGTTGATGAATTCCAGTGGGATGGGGGACTGCATGATAACCATTGTCTTTCTTATACTCAGGAGGTGTTTCACTAATTGAATCTTCATTACTAGATGTGTCTACATAATTAATGAGTTCATCATCACTAGTGGTTATATCCTCTTGGTCATCACCAGATTGATTCTCTTCTATGTTATCAAAGTCCATACCAAAACCTAAGCCAGTTATAATGTAAGCTCTTCTCTGTTTTTGCACATAAGTAACATGTGATAGACCAGATTCTTTCCATGCATCAAACTTTGCTAACAAATCATCTCTTTCCTTAGTCAATTTCTCAATTTCAACAATTTTACAATTTAGTTTCCATTCACTTAGTTTTAACTGGTAATCCTGTTGTTCATACTTTTCATTCCAAGCCATTTCATTATTTTCATGTGTTAATATTTTGGCTTCCATTGACTCTAAGGTTATTTGATAACCAGCTGCCTCAGACCTAGCCCTAACATAATTATCTCTTTCAATCACATAACTGCCAAGTAATTTTTGATAAAAATCATGACAATTTGAGCATACCTTAGAGATAGGGGGTGAACTTGGTGAAGTAGCCACCATTTCAAGTAGAACATGATCATCTTCACTCTCCATGCTCCAATTAAATCCTCTAAAACCATCTCCGGATTCCAAAGCAGCATGATTAGATTCCTCATCAAAGATAGTGCTCCAGTCCAATTCTTCTACTGAATCTTCAACTGCTTCTTCCACTGCTACCATACAATAGGTCACTGGTTCATCATCAAACTCTTCACTCTAGTCAACCTCTGATAAATTTTCTTGAGCAACCAAAGCCTTTGTTTCAGTAATAGGGATTTCTTTTAGATCTAGCTTTGGTTTCTCAGTTATCCTGTTTGCTTGATATTTAGCAAACCTGCACTCTCTTGCAAAGTGTCCAGTCTTTTGACAATTGAAGCATTCAATTTTGGATTTGTCAAAAGTGATTCCCTGTTTTGGTTTGAAGTCAATGCTTTTTCCTGTCTTCTTCATATACTTCTTGATCCTTGCAGTAATCATAGCGACTTGCCACCTGATATCAATTTCTTCAAAGGCTTCCTCTTCAATCTGTGAGAGATCTTCTTCATAAGTGACAGGTAGAGAAGCTTGATGTGCAAAGAAAGAGCATACAACTTTATCTGAGTGCATGGTAGTAGTTGGTGGGGCTTGCTGAGCATAGGTGGGGGTAGTATACGAAACAGTACTTTGAGCCATAGTACTTTGAGTAGGAGAAGCAGTACTTTTGGTGGAAGTACTGCCCTTCTTTTCAGATGACAGAAAAGCAATACTGTGAGATTTGGAACTGGTTTGGCCATTCATCTCATGCTCATACACCTTCAGATGATTGTAGAGAACATCAAAATCCATGGTGTCCAATCCAGGTTGTCCTCTGATCATTGTAGCTATCACATGCCATGTAGATGGCAAACTCCTTAAGAACTTCAGATTGGCATCTTCAACATATACTTCTGCCTTGTATAACTCCAACATGTTAAGGAGATTTTGAAATCTATCATATGCAGCATCAAGACTCTCTCTTTCACCAACAGTGAAAGTTTCAAACTGTTGCTTTAACAGATTTTTGTGCATCTTCTTAGAAGCTTCATTCCCTCCAAATCTTGTCTTGAGAGCAGCCCAGAGCTGCTTTGCATCTTTAGCATCATGAAATTTCAGTAGATGTCCATCAGGTATAGCAGATAAGAGTATGTTAAGAGCCTTCTCTTGATTCCTTATGTTAGCTGCTGGTAAGACTGGTTTGGGTGGTTTAGGTTGTCCAAGAATCTCCACACGGTCTGGAATTACTTCATTACCATTGACAATTACATTCCATAGTGCATGGTCTGTAATGGCAATGTACTGCCTCATCTTCATACACCATAGGTCGTATTCTACCTTCTTGATGATTGGAATTCTAAGTTAGGTGATTGATGGTGGTGGAACAGCTTCAGTCGACATCTTTAGGTTTTGTTGTAGTAGGGTTTTAGGGTTTCTTCTTAGTCAGAGTTTCCACACAAGCTCTGATACCACTTGTTGGATCGATGTACTCTAACCAAACTAACTTAAATATCTTGTTTAAGGTTTAATAACCTCGGATAAATCCTAAGTTATTAACAATGAAACACTGAGCAAACTCTATTAAGTATGCGGAATTTACTTAACAAAGCTAAGAAGAATAACTTTAACTTTGAACGATTTTATTAATAACTCTAACTCTGCTTATTATACAGACTCTTTAACAATTCTAATAATATCGAACTTCTCTAAAACTCTAATAATGTCACGTACGTCTAATATCAATCTAGGGGTCCTTTTATAGGCTCAAGGATAACCCTAAACGATTTACAATTCTTATCCTTGTACGTCAAGTAAACAATACTTAGAAAGTTCTAGATAAATATTACTTTCTATCTTTAATCTAATACAACCGACTTTAACTTTACAGTACTTTAATGAATAAGCAGTACTTTGACTTTTACTTAGCAGTACTTTGACTTCTTGCAGTACTTTGTCTTTCTGTAGTACTTTGTTAATCTTCAGTACTTTAAACTTCTGTATCCCAACAATTAGCATTTGGATCTCCGGGTACAGTGACAGTAGGCATCTGAAACGGACCTTCCAGAATGACCTTCTTCAAGAACTTTCCATGTGGCTTCTTTAGATCACAGAACCTAAAGAACCTTATCACCAATTGATCATAGTTTCTGGGAGTGAGCATTGGAGGTTTATCAAGTGATCCAGCTTCATGTATGGATTGTTGGCTGCTTAAAGCTTCACACATCTTTCCAAACCAAGACGGTTCCTTTATAGTATTCCTGGATGGATGTTGATTATGAAAGTTAGTGTAGGGTTGTACTTGAAGACTGGGGGGTGCATGGTTGAACCATTTGTGGTTGAATTGCTCCTTGAGGAAATTGTTGTAGAAGTTGTTGTTGTTGTTGTAGTTTTTGATAAAATTGTTGTTGTTGATGAAGTTGTTGTTGTTGTTGTTGAGGATACATATGAGGAAAGTAGTTAGAGTATGGTGGTTGAGACATCTTGAAACTTATGTTGATGATGGATATTTGTAGTCGAATGAAACTTTGTTGATGAAGTATCCTTATGCGTAGAAAAACAGCTTAGGCAAAAAGAATCCCTTATGCATAAAAACACCACCTTACGCGTAGGAATAGCTTACGCGTAGACTTGGTTAAACCTTAGGTTATGCGTAAACTAAAGAATTAGAAGTAAGAAACTTATGCGTAATATTTCCTTAGGCATAAGACGTGCTTATGCGTAGGAAATGCTTAGGCGTAATATATTTTACTCGTAAGCTTTTATGCTTAGGCGTAAAACTAGGATTTTATCCCAAAAATATTTTACATTTATCCAGTGTAGAAGATATCCAAAGTCGAAGTGTTTTCAGGCTTATCCAAGCAAGAAAACACTGAGTAAACCAGTATCTCTGAAGATCAAACCAAGAAAAAAACCTTATGCGTAGACTTTGAGCACTTACACGTAAAACTAGGGTTTAGTTACGGGTAGGAATAGCCAACTTTTGCTCAAACTGATTTTTAAGCACACCAATGTTTCTAAACCAGATTTTTGTAATGAAAAGGCTTGAATATCACCAAAATAACACAAAAGTGTGAAACTTGATGATCGAAAACCCTTATGTACCTTACACGTAGACAGAACAACTCGTATAAAACCAAGCTTAAAAATAATGAAAAACACATAAAGTTTCAAAATTTTTGCCAAAAACTTCAACTTTATCACCAAATAACCTTTAAAGTACAAGAATCTTGAGTTATAAAGAGTAAAAAATCAAAGTTTGAAGCGTTTGAAGGTTAGTATACCGAAACTTACGTGTAGGAAGAAAAAACTTCAAAAACAAATCGTTCACCCAACTATTTGGCGATTGATACCACTGTTAGGTCACCATGTTTGTAACACAAGCATCAATATAAGAAATAAGAGAAAGAAAGGATCGGATGAACAGACACCCACTTATGCGTATAAAATGAGAGAAAGTTTATGCATATGATAAATGTGAAAGTGAACAACCAACCATCTAAGGATGGTTTACATGAGGTATTTATAGGGAAGGAACTAGGGCAACATGCAAGTTCCCTTCCTTTCCTTTATGGGCTTGGGCCAAGGCTTATGGGCTTTCTACATAAGCCTTGCCATAAATACTAACCTAAAAGCCTAATTAAGCTAACTATTACATATTAATTACTAACACTTGTAATCTAGTTTAGGAGTGATTCCAACAATGACTAAAGGTGATCTGGAACAACTGATCTGCGCTGAACCGTCAAGTCTAATCACACAAACTGGTCACTTGTGAATGACCAGCCGTAACAGGCTTAAAACAGCTCAGACACAAATACAATGAAGATCAGAGAATATAATGGATTCCCGGGTCGTTAAGTCCCACGGAGACTCAATGGTGTGCAAACACTAGATCAGACGATAGAATGATCACTAATGATAGTGATCAGAAAGGATTAGAATTGGATAATTACACTACTGAAAAAGGTTATAAATAACAGCGACTTAAATACAAATTAAGAAAATTAAAAAGATAAAATCTATTAAATAAATGCTATCACTATTTTTAAAATGATGTCTTACGTTTAAAACCTAAAACCTACGTTTAAATTAAAAATTGCGTAACGTACAAAATAAAACGTGAAAATAAAGAAGGAAAATACCTACGGATATGAAAAATACATTTTTACAATCCTAAATATAAAAGAAAATTATTAGAAAAGGAAAATTATTTTTACAACTATTTATTTAATTATAATTAATTAAAAACTATTTATTAAGTATTTAAAATGCACTAAAAATAGAAGAAAATACAAAATAAACCTAGAAAAATGAAATTATAACTTGGAAAAATCTAAAATATGATAAAACTTATTTTAAAACTGAAAATATATTTTTTAGACTTTTTATATATTTATTACTAATTTAAAACTATTTAAAACTAATTAAAATGCTAGAAAATACTATTTAAACCAAGAAAATTATGGAAAAATACTTTTTAGGCTATTTATATTTATCTAAACTTAAGAAAATTGAAAAATTATTTTTTTGAAGCTTTTCTTAATTATTTGTATTAAATACTATTTAAAAAGACTTAAAAACTAATTTAAATAAAGAAAAATAGCTAAACACCTTAGAAAAATCTGAAAATTTCAGGGAAACTCTAAAATAATATTAGGAAGCTATGAAAAATAGAAAAACAGGTGCATGTGTGGAGGAATTAGGAACTGCTATGGAAGTGCTTATTGAAATAAGCACTTGATTAAGCAAAAGAGCACCAATGGCTACCAAACTGATAATGAGGCTACAATAAGCTAAAGGAACTAGAATGGAACAAGTTTCAACAAGCTAAACCCTCAGATTGCAATCTTACAAAGATTTGGTGAAATGAGATTTAGGCTAGAAACAGAATCTGGGGGCCAACTTTGAGCTTATGCATAAGCTCCAAAATAAGCTGAAAAGGAAAACCACAAAGTGGAACCTCAAAAGGACCTGGGTGGCTATCTACAAGCCAAATATCAGATGCTCACAAGCTCTAACAAGCTATGTGCAAGAGCTTCAAATACTGCATAACTCCTGTGCAGTTAACAGGCCCTGCACAGGGGATTTAGTGGCAGTTTGATAAGCTTGTTTGAAGCTCAAGAAAAATTCACAAAATTAAGCTAAAATAAGGATAAGAAAATAGACCAGGTTGAATTTTTGAAACCACAAGTTTTATTGAAAATGGCTCAGAAATGAGCTTGTGAAAATTCATCCTTTTTGGCCCAAAACTGAGATTTGCAACATTTGACTTTTGATAAAAACATGAAAGGTTGACTTTTGTGGATTTTGATCATGATTTATGAACTGATCATGATTTGTTATGATGAAATTAAGTTACAACAAGCTAAGTCTATAGATTTAGAACTCAAAACAAGTAATTTGATTCACTAATATCTAACAGTTAAGCTTAATGGACAGATTTGTGGGACTTTTGACTTTTGACAAGTGCAGGCACAAGGGAATGACTCAAGTGAGTCTCAAATGACTAAACAAACATGAAGCAACAAGCTTTAAACACTACATACACTTCTAAGACAGATTTAGAAGTAAATCCAAACACTCCTTAACTACTGTTTTGAACTAAAAATTGAGACAAACACTTAACTGGCTATTATGAATGATCAAAGTGCATAAAGCTAACCTAAATACATCTTGTTAAACAGATATAAACTAGTTAAAACTACAATTACAGGTTTTGCAAAGAAACTATGTAATTCACTTACAAATGGTCCTAAGCCACAATGGTTTGAAACAACACCCATAGAACAACTACCCTATTTATATCAACCCACTGGATTCCAAATCAAACCATTTCCATGCTGCATCATCCATTACCCACTTCCATTGCAATTTGACCAAGTTTGACTTTTTGTTGACCAAGAACCAAAACTACTTAAAACTTATTAGGAAGCTTACCAAATACTATAATAAGCTTAAATGAGCTTATTTGATTTTAACATGAGATTACTAAAAGCTTGAACATAAACTTTGAAACTGAAAACTTCCACAGTTAACAATAAACTTGGAATTTATATAGAAACTAGGATTGGAACTCAAAAGTATCTTACAATGAAAATTTAACTTAAGTGAGATACAAAAAACTGAAATTACAACATTTGTAATTAAACTAAGTTATCAAGTAAAAAAAACGACATGAGGAAAATTACTAAAACTAGCTGCCCTTTCAAACGGCTTCTTTCTTCTCTTTTATAGCTTCAAAAGTCTTTTCCACTTGCTCTGATTATTTCCCACTTAGATTTATGACCATTGGATTGGTAAAATTCATCTTGGCCATTCAATCCAATTTTGGCGCCAAAACACTTTAACAGTTGGAGAGGTTGAGTAAAGGGGGTGAAGGGTGCATTTAATGATTTTTGTAGTTGTGTGGAGGTGGGGGGACAAGAGGAGATGATATGTTGAGGTGGAGGTGAGGGTAGCATGAGTTGCAGAGAGCAGTTGGGAGGAGGAGGACTTTTGGCGCGTTTGTGATGTTTGACCAATTGGTTTGACTGGGTATTATATCAAGGGGGTCCAGAATTAAAAATGACAGGGGGCCAAAATGTTTGACAAGGGTTCAAAATTGGTATAAAGGCTTTATTAAACAAGGTCTCTTTTGTAAATTCTGAAAATACAAGGACTAGAACTGCCAATTCATCAAAGATGTTTCAGGGGCTGAATTTGACAAGTTCCAAAAGTACAAGGACCAAAGCTGTCATTTTCCAATTTCCAGGGACCAATTTTGCCAATTTTCAAACTTGGAGGACCATTTTTGTAATTTTCTCAAACTTTTGACATTTTTCACCAAAGGACTAAATTTGACAACTTTTGATTTTAAAAGGACCTTTGGTGACTTTGCTTTTGAAATTATGTGCTCAGGGACTGTTTTTGACAACTTTTGAAACTTGGGGGACTAAAACTGCAATTTTTGCAAATTTGATACGTTTTTCATCTGATTTTGATATTTTTGCATTTAAAACACATAAAACACTGATTTGTGATATTTTGATCATTTTGATGTGTTTCTGAGTGTTTTCAGATGATTTTGCAGTTTATATTGTACAAAAATGATGAGTATTTACACACTCATCAATCCCCCACACTGAGATATTGCTAGTCCCTAGCAATGATTTGAGAAAACATAATGGATTTTAATCTCTTTACCAAAAGCCATTACTTCTGGAGTAGCCAAATGTTTTTGTTCAAGTAAGAACCATGGTACACCGATAACCATGTGATTTTGAGCAAACCACCAGCTTTCAACGGATTTGATTTTGTCTTTACCAGAAGCCGTACCCTTCTGGACTAGCCAACTCTTAGATAAATTATCAATATTATCTTTGGTGAGCTGATTACCAATTATGGATTTTCCACTGCCTTTACCACAAGCCATAAACTTGCGGGCTAGCCAACTCTTCACTTTTTAGGATATGGTGAGCTGAATACCATACAATTTTGGGCAAATTGCAAGCCATATAAACGGATTTGAGATATCTTTACCAAGAGCCGTTTGCTCCTGGATTAGCCAATCCTTTTGTCTATTAGACAAGGCGGACTGATAACCTAATGAGTAAGTGTAAAACACTTACTCCAAAAAAAATTTTGGCCAAAAACGGGGGAATTGGTATAATTATATGATAAAATTCGTGAGAATTCCCCCCCACACTTAGAAATGAATATTGCCCTCAATATTCAAAGTACCGGCGGTTATGCCGAAACTGAGAACGTAAAAGGGAAATACTACGGCCATTATTTAGAAAGAAGATTTTTTTTTTTTTTTTTTTTTTTTTTTTTTTTTTATTTTTTTGCAAACTTATATATATAACATGTGGGGCATCACCCCCACACTTAGGTGGTAGAAAGGGGTAAGAAGACAGAAATATGGGTGAAAACCCATATGGTGTGTGCTACTGTTTTTGTTTTCCGAGTCGCTAGCTTGACTCGACCCCGAATTAATTGGTTCATGGGGAAGTAAAGTGGAAGAAACAATCTCAATCGGACTTTCATTCAAGATGTTTGGACAAACATTGAAGTATGTGAAAGTTCCACACCGATGAGATATACATAGAAAGAGACAGACCCGGCTCACAGATGGTACATGGCCGGGGTCAAAGATAGTGTCCTCACTCCCGAAGGAGTGAAGAAGAGAGGAAGTCACCGAGTAGGTGAAGAAAAGAAGGAAGATCATGATAACAATCATAACTAGATCTTCTTCCTCGGGATTAAGTGCAATTGCACTTATTTGGATTTTGTTGGTTGAGCTCTTAGGGTTGGAAGGCATCTCGGTTGGGAGGGTGGGAAGATTTGTCATAACTATGCAAATTGAGATTCTCTCCCCCCGATCATGATTTTTGCCATCCAAGCAATCATACTCCAGCGGAGATATGATATGAGAGAGTTCATCGGCGAACTCCTCATGAAGAGAATCATTCACATGATGTGAATTTGTGAACTCTTGTTCCATTGTGGGCTCATCACTATCCTCAGTCTGAGTATCAAAGAGTGGATTCTCAGAAATTGAAGTGAATTCAGAGCTGAATTCAAATAGAGGATTAGTGAAAGTAGCTTTGAATGTTTCGGGAACAAAATGATCAACATTCTCTATTGGACTGTTGGAGTAAGAAGTGAGTGAACGATCATTATAAATGAGACTTTCAGTCTCTCCCAGATCTGCTCCGAAATCAAAGAGTGGATTGATGTGAGTGAGTTCACAGGAGAACTCCTCAAGAAGGGGATCAGCATCAGATTGTGGAAGTGATGCCTCAACGTACTCGATGTCTCCATAGGAAGCACAATCGTCGCTAAGATCAGAGAAAGTTTCAAAATGATCTTGAGAACACTCAAGAGGGAAAGGAATATCACACAGATGCTCGAGAATTCCCTGTGACTCTCTTGGGATTGAGACAAGGTTCTCAACACTAGACGATTCCATTTCTGGAATAGTGCTAAGAAGCTCATCCCCCATGTTTAGAGAGTGAGTGGGAATATCGGGTGTGATAACAACAGACTGAGGGAGTTTAGAAGGACTAGCATACATATGTTTTATACTTTCCATTTGTTCTTCTGATAGTAATTCCATCATAGTCTTTTCTCCCTGACTTTTCATGGAAGGAGTTTCAACTGATGAACTTGATGAACCGTTATAAAACTGTAGGATATCAAGGATATCTTCATCATCATCGTCATCAGGAATGAAACGGAATCGAGAGCTAGATCTGGCTGATTTTTCTTTTGCAATAGATTCCCTAACAGATTTTTCAAAGGCAATCTGGGAATCTAATTTAGCAGCCCGCTCTTCGGCTAACAAGACTTCCATGGATTTCTCATTTGGATTATCTTGGGAGTGTTTAGATTCCTTCAAATCTTTCACTAAATCTAAAAGATCAAGGAGAAGATTTTGAGGAAGTGGATCAGGCTGGTACTGTGGAGGTTGGTCTTGAAATGAAGAGTCGTAATTGTTACAAGGAAATGGGTTCCCTGTTTGACAATCCGAGCTAGGGTGAGAACCTCCACAATACTCACAACAGTAAAACTGATGTGGTTGTGAGTGGTATGTGCTGTAGTCATAATTGTTATCAGGAACATGCTCATAGACAAGCGTGTTTCCTGATTGACAATCAGAATTGGAATGTGAACCACCACAATACTCACAACAGTAAAACTGCTGAGTCTCACAGTGTGGTAGCTGATGGAATAAATCAGTCGTGTTATGGTAGGAATAGGGATCTTGGTTATAGACAGACCCGTTTCCTGATTCCACCACGCTACAACTGGGGCAATTGCCACCATTATAAGGACCACCACACCATTGACAACCAAGAGGGTGAGGATAAGACATAGAAAGAATCAAAGGTTAACAGAGGGTAAGAAATGAAGAATCACAAAGGTGAGAGGATAAAGATGAATATTTTTGGTATTTTTGAAAAACATGATGATAAAAACAAAGGATGATAAAAACTTTTTACAAATGGTGGTATACGTGCAAGAATGGGTCTGAAAAAGGCTAACACACGCTAAAGCCTCCCCGGCAGCGGCGCCAAAATTTGATCTGCGCTGAACCGTCAAGTCTAATCACACAAACTGGTCACTTGTGAATGACCAGCCGTAACAGGCTTAAAACAGCTCAGACACAAATACAATGAAGATCAGAGAATATAATGGATTCCCGGGTCGTTAAGTCCCACGGAGACTCAATGGTGTGCAAACACTAGATCAGACGATAGAATGATCACTAATGATAGTGATCAGAAAGGATTAGAATTGGATAATTACACTACTGAAAAAGGTTATAAATAACAGCGACTTAAATACAAATTAAGAAAATTAAAAAGATAAAATCTATTAAATAAATGCTATCACTATTTTTAAAATGATGTTTTACGTTTAAAACCTAAAACCTACATTTAAATTAAAAATTACGTAACGTACAAAATAAAACGTGAAAATAAAGAAGGAAAATACCTACGGATATGAAAAATACATTTTTACAATCCTAAATATAAAAGAAAATTATTAGAAAAGGAAAATTATTTTTACAACTATTTATTTAATTATAATTAATTAAAAACTATTTATTAAGTATTTAAAATGCACTAAAAATAGAAGAAAATACAAAATAAACCTAGAAAAATGAAATTATAACTTGGAAAAATCTAAAATATGATAAAACTTATTTTAAAACTGAAAATATATTTTTTAGACTTTTTATATATTTATTACTAATTTAAAACTATTTAAAACTAATTAAAATGCTAGAAAATACTATTTAAACCAAGAAAATTATGGAAAAATACTTTTTAGGCTATTTATATTTATCTAAACTTAATAAAATTGAAAAATTATTTTTTTGAAGCTTTTCTTAATTATTTGTATTAAATACTATTTAAAAAGACTTAAAAACTAATTTAAATAAAGAAAAATAGCTAAACACCTTAGAAAAATCTGAAAATTTCAGGGGACTCTAAAATAATATTAGGAAGCTATGAAAAATAGAAAAACAGGTGCATGTGTGGAGGAATTAGGAACTGCTATGGAAGTGCTTATTGAAATAAGCACTTGATTAAGCAAAAGAGCACCAATGGCTACCAAACTGATAATGAGGCTACAATAAGCTAAAGGAACTAGAATGGAACAAGTTTCAACAAGCTAAACCCTCAGATTGCAATCTTACAAAGATTTGGTGAAATGAGATTTAGGCTAGAAACAGAATCTGGGGGCCAACTTTGAGCTTATGCATAAGCTCCAAAATAAGCTGAAAAGGAAAACCACAAAGTGGAACCTCAAAAGGACCTGGGTGGCTATCTACAAGCCAAATATCAGATGCTCAGAAGCTCTAACAAGCTCTGTGCAAGAGCTTCAAATACTGCATAACTCCTGTGCAGTTAACAGGCCCTGCACAGGGGATTTAGTGGCAGTTTGATAAGCTTGTTTGAAGCTCAAGAAAAATTCACAAAATTAAGCTAAAATAAGGATAAGAAAATAGACCAGGTTGAATTTTTGAAACCACAAGTTTTATTGAAAATGGCTCAGAAATGAGCTTGTGAAAATTCATCCTTTTTGGCCCAAAACTGAGATTTGCAACATTTGACTTTTGATAAAAACATGAAAGGTTGACTTTTGTGGATTTTGATCATGATTTATGAACTGATCATGATTTGTTATGATGAAATTAAGTTACAACAAGCTAAGTCTATAGATTTAGAACTCAAAACAAGTAATTTGATTCACTAATATCTAACAATTAAGCTTAATGGACAGATTTGTGGGACTTTTGACTTTTGACAAGTGCAGGCACAAGGGAATGACTCAAGTGAGTCTCAAATGACTAAACAAACATGAAGCAACAAGCTTTAAACACTACATACACTTCTAAGACAGATTTAGAAGTAAATCCAAACACTCCTTAACTACTGTTTTGAACTAAAAATTGAGACAAACACTTAACTGGCTATTATGAATGATCAAAGTGCATAAAGCTAACCTAAATACATCTTGTTAAACAGATATAAACTAGTTAAAACTACAATTACATGTTTTGCAAAGAAACTATGTAATTCACTTACAAATGGTCCTAAGCCACAGTGGTTTGAAACAACACCCAAAGAACAACTACCCTATTTATACCAACCCACTGGATTCCAAATCAAACCATTTCCATGCTGCATCATCCATTACCCACTTCCATTGCAATTTGACCAAGTTTGACTTTTTGTTGACCAAGAACCAAAACTACTTAAAACTTATTAGGAAGCTTACCAAATACTATAATAAGCTTAAATGAGCTTATTTGATTTTAACATGAGATTACTAAAAGCTTGAACATAAACTTTGAAACTGAAAACTTCCACAGTTAACAATAAACTTGGAATTTATATAGAAACTAGGATTGGAACTCAAAAGTATCTTACAATGAAAATTTAACTTAAGTGAGATACAAAAAACTGAAATTACAACATTTGTAATTAAACTAAGTTATCAAGTAAAAAAAACGACATGAGGAAAATTACTAAAACTAGCTGCCCTTTCAAACGGCTTCTTTCTTCTCTTTTATAGCTTCAAAAGTCTTTTCCACTTGCTCTGATTATTTCCCACTTAGATATATGACCATTGGATTGGTAAAATTCATCTTGGCCATTCAATCCAATTTTGGCGCCAAAACACTTTAACAGCTGGAGAGGTTGAGTAAAGGGGGTGAAGGGTGCATTTAATGATTTTTGTAGTTGTGTGGAGGTGGGGGGACAAGAGGAGATGATATGTTGAGGTGGAGGTGAGGGTAGCATGAGTTGCAGAGAGCAGTTGGGAGGAGGAGGACTTTTGGCGCGTTTGTGATGTTTGACCAATTGGTTTGACTGGGTATTATATCAAGGGGGTCCAGAATTAAAAATGACAGGGGGCCAAAATGTTTGACAAGGGTTCAAAATTGGTATAAAGGCTTTATTAAACAAGGTCTCTTTTGTAAATTCTGAAAATACAAGGACTAGAACTGCCAATTCATCAAAGATGTTTCAGGGGCTGAATTTGACAAGTTCCAAAAGTACAAGGACCAAAGCTGTCATTTTCCAATTTCCAGGGACCAATTTTGCCAATTTTCAAACTTGGAGGACCATTTTTGTAATTTTCTCAAACTTTTGACATTTTTCACCAAAGGACTAAATTTGACAACTTTTGATTTTAAAAGGACCTTTGGTGACTTTGCTTTTGAAATTATGTGCTCAGGGACTGTTTTTGACAACTTTTGAAACTTGGGGGACTAAAACTGCAATTTTTGCAAATTTGATACGTTTTTCATCTGATTTTGATATTTTTGCATTTAAAACACATAAAACACTGATTTGTGATATTTTGATCATTTTGATGTGTTTCTGAGTGTTTTCAGATGATTTTGCAGTTTATATTGTACAAAAATGATGAGTATTTACACACTCATCAACAACTATGGAAGGTAATGGAATTTAGGTATGGAAAGTTTGGTCCAACTGGAGAGTTAGCTAAATTTGTATGGACTTCTGTAAAGAATTTGTGTCAGCCTAATCCTTATGATGAATATTGGGAGTTTGAAAGAGCCAATGGTGAGAGTTTTAGTTGTATCAAATTTTCACAAATGCTTTACTATTTGGAAAGAGATGAACTGATGGCTATCTGGAAGTTATATAAAGATAGATTTGGAGGTGTGGCACCAATTGACTATCATGAGAGAATTGTTTATTATAATTTGAAGATGATATTTGAACCTAATCATGATGAACCTGAATGGAAAGGACTCTACAATGGCAGTGTTTCAAGTTGGTATTTGTATCAGTCTTGTGGAGTTCATGTACTATCTGTTTCTGGAGAAGTTATTCATATGTGTGTAGAATCTGATTATCCAAATTTGAATACTCATCCAGAAGTCATTACTCAGATGTTACAGCCTCATGGATTGAAGTTGCAGAAACCCTTTGATTATCAAGCTTACAGGTTGCTGAGGAAATTTGAAAAGACTTTGAATCCTGATAAGTGTTTGGATACATCCTCCAAGTAAAAAGTTTTGGGCTTGAAAGAAACTTGATGTTTTTGTTGGAAAATATCAAGTTTAGGGGAGGATTGTTGGGTTTTAGGTTCCACTGAGAAGAATTATACTAAGTATGGAACCACTGCTACGTAAATAAAACCACGGCTAGAAGAAGGAATCCACTGCTGGAGTTAAACCACGGCTAGTAGTATTGTATAACCACGGCTAATGTATTGTAACTACTGCTAGTCTGTTTAGTCGGTTTAATATTTGTATTTAGATAATTATGGAAAGGATAGTTATCTTGTAGGTTACGTATTGTATCTTATGAAGGACTCCTTAGCCTATAAAAGGAGGTCCTAGGTTAGATTAGATATACGTGTGTTAAGTTATATCTAAGGTTGATACACTTCAAGGTTGTAAAACCCTAATACTGTTTAGAGTATTCGTTATTAATATAATTGAGGAGTTTAGTGTTATTACTGTTCTTCTTCTTAAGGTTAAATATTATATTCCGCGTAATATTTAACAAGTTATTGTTAAGTCAGTTTCTATAAGGATCGTTTGCTCAACTGGGATCAACAAGAGGTATCAGAGCTTGTGATCTAGAAACTGTAATCAAGAGGAAGTCGTTTTAACTCAGATCTGTTTTATTCAAGCTAATCAAGATGTCTGACGAAACCCATATGGTTACTGCATCAAAGGTGCCCATGCTGAAGCAGGGTGAGTATCAAGTTTAGAGAATGCGAATGAGGCAATACATTCGCATGATTGACTACACCATTTGGGATGTTGTTGAGAATGGTGATACTCTTCCTAAGAAGGGTGATGATGATAAGGTAATAAGCATTATTAGTGAGGTTGACAAGGCTTGAAGGAAGCTGGAGATTAAAGCTCATAGTATTCTCAGTATGGGAATACCTAATGAGTATGCATTGGACTTTGAACAGTATGAGACTGCTAAGGAATTAATGGATGCCATAGAAACAGGATTTGCTGGTAATGAAGCTACCAATAAATCCAGGAAAAACATGCTCAAAAATCAGCTTGAAAACTGCACTGCTATCAGTGGAGAAAAACTTGATGGCACTTATAACAGACTGCAGAAACTGATCAGTCAACTAAAATTGGTGGACTACAAAGTTTCTCAAGAAGATATAAATCTCAAGTTCATTAGAAGTTTGTCACCTGAGTGGGCTATGCATACTGTTGTGTGGAGGAACAAAGATGACTTTGATAAGATGTTGGATCGATATACTCTGACCAAGCTAACTATGTAGCTTGTAAGGGCTTAGCAACCTCGGATAAATCCTAAGTTACTAACAATGAAACACTGGTATTACTTTACTAAGTATGCGGAAACTACTTCAATAAAGCTAAGAAGAATAACTTAAACTTCAACGATTTTATTAATACTCTGAACCTGCTTGATACACAGATTCACTAACAACCCTAATAGCTCTAATATCGTACTTTGTAAATTCTAAATCATGTATCTCTAATGCCAATCTAGGGGTCCTTTTATAGGCATAAGGAATACCCTAGTCGGTTTACAATTACAAACCTCGTACGACAAGTAATACTAATTCTAAACTAAGAATATTCTAGAATTACATAATAATCCTTAACTATTTGCATAGCAGTCCTTTAGGTATAGCAGTACTTTGACACGAGCAGTACTTTGACTTCATTAAGCAGTACTTTGACTTTCTTCAGCACTTTGACTTTCTTCAGTACTTTGTCTTTTACATCCCAACAATCCTCCCCTAACTTGAATTCTACTTGCTTGACTTCAAGTTCCTTTGTATCTGTATCTTAATCATCTTTGTCTTCAAGGAAAGATTGTATCTTTATCTTCAGATTTATTTTGTACTCTTTGTGCTTGTATTGTCATCATCAAAGTAATCTTTATCAGCAACCTCTTTCAGCAACCTTTATCAGCAACATTTATCAGCAACATATCTTTTTAGATTCTTAGTAACATATGGCAATTTGTACATCAGATCATAAAGTTTCAAACTATTCTCATCACTTCCAGGTGTGTTAACTCTTGTGAGAAGTGAATCATTGAAAATTTAATAGATTTTGATGTCTCTTTACCAAAGCAATTAACTCTGGAGTAGCCAATGTTTAGGTATGTAAAACCATGGTACATTGATAACCATATGATTTTTAGCAAATCATTAGCTATCAACGGATTTGTTTTGTCTTTACCAAAAGCCGTACCCTTTTGGACTAGTTAGTTCTTACTACCATGGTGAACTAATTACCATATAAATGGTTTTTCCACAGCCTTTACCACAAGCCATTATCTTGTGGGCTAGCCAACTCTTCACTATAACAGATATGGTGAGTTGATTACCATACAACTTATTGTCAAGTTGTCAACCATCAACGGATTTGAGATATCTTTACCAGAGCTTTTGTTAGACATGGTGAATTGATAACCTTTTGTTGTAACCATCTCAAAAACCATTTGTTGCTGTTATCTTGTGCTTCAAAAAGTATTTTGCACTTTACAAAAATTGCTTATTTATTTTCATTAAAAGACTTTTACTGGTTTTGTGCTGCCAGCAGTACTTTGAATAAAGTACTGTTTGTCCAGCAGTACTTTGAATAAAGTAATGATTTTTAAAAAATTTATACAATTATGAATCATACCAGTATTTATGCATCATCATCAGCCATAGTTGTCCTTCTAATAAACAACTCAATTAACACAAGAGCAGTTTCAGTCTCATGCTCAACCTCCATACCATGTTCCAGCATCCTGATCATAAGATCTCTTATCAGTGGATATCTCCTTTCTACTAACATATGAATCCTGGTTCCATCTTCTAATTCCAAAGCATGCACTCCTGATTCTTCAAAGAATCTCCAGCTTGTAATCTCCCAAGCTTCTTGATTATTCCAGATTGCATCAGTGCTTGTTTCTTCTGTCTCCCAGATGGTTATAAGATCTCCTAGCAAGACTAAGCCAATTCCAGTTGATGGAATATGCTCAAAATACTCTTGCACTAGTTGATACAGGTGAAACAAATCTTCTCTATCTATCAAATGCAGTATTTCCCACAACGAATTAAATACTCTAAAGCTTTCATCTTCTCTGTGGAACATAAAATAGTCTCCTTCCTTTGATTCTACAACTTCAAATGTAGATATCTTGGACTTCTTTTTTGCAACATCTTTAGCCTTAGGATACTCAAAATCTACAACTCTTAAGTAATTCCTCAGCTCATCAACTGTATCTATTCTCAATTCTATCTTCTTTGATGGTTGTTCATCTTCAGTTGTTCTTTTTCTCTTTAAGCTTCTTTTTCTTGCATCCTCATTCTGTTTTTCATCATCAAAAGAAATAATATTATCCACTTCCTTTTGATAAGCTTCTCTAACAGCATCATACAGATCTTTCATCTCTATATACATTAGTTTATGCAGACCTGTATATCCTCGACCCTTCAGATAAGCCATCATAGCATTCCTTTCCTTAGCAATACTAGGTGGTCTTTATGGTATAACAGATGGCTTTTCTGGTATAGCAGCTTTAGCATTCAATTCAGCTTGTAGCTTCTTAGCAGCTTCTTCATTCTTAGCCACTTCAATAGCTCTTATTTCTGCTAAAGTAAGCTTCTTCTTTTTCTTCGTTTCTACCAGTTTACCCTTTCCTTTATCTTTAGGATCTAAGACAGGTTGAGAAGCTTGAGGTTGTTGTTGTTCTTCAACTCTAGGAATACTAACACCTCTTGATCTTGATAAGTTTTGTAATATCTGAGCAACAGTCTCATCATCACTTGCAGTGTGCTCCTTTTGCTGAATTAGACTAGAAGGACCAGCTTCTTCTTCATGTAAGACTGTTGAAGGCCAAGCTTCTTCTTCAAAATTTAGGGTCCTTGGTGTAATTAGCTCTTGATCTTGATAAGTTTTGTAATATCTGAGCAACAGTCTCATCATCACTTGCAGTGTGCTCCTTTTGCTGAATTAGACTAGAAGGACCAGCTTCTTCTTCATGTAAGACTGTTGAAGGCCAAGCTTCTTCTTCAAAATTTAGGGTCCTTGGTGTAATTAGCTCTTGTCTATATGTTCCTTGAAGAGCAGCACCTTGATCACCAGCACCTTGATCATCAGTACCTTGATCTCCAGTACTTTGTACACCAGTACCTTGAGGTTCAGTAGGCTCAGTAGTTTGAATATTAACTTGAGCATCAGTACCTTGAGGCTCAGTACCTTTATGTGAATCATCAACAGTTTCAGCATCTGGTTCTTCATAATGTTCAGCATCTTCATTCAAATTCTCTTGCTCCAATATCCTCCCCAATTGGAATGAAGACTGCTTGTGAACCTTTTTGCCCTTTGAAGTCTTCTTAAACTTCTTTCCTTTCTTCTTCTGAGATTTAACCCACAATCTGTGATGTTGAACTAATGGCCAAACAAAGTTCTTCAATCTTCTAAACTTGTTGTTCAACTTCATCAGTTGTGCAGCTTAAGCTTCATAGTCTTTCTTTAACCTCAATAGCTCCCGTGTTAATGCATAGTTATCTAGAACTTTACCCGCAGAGACTATATCTCCCTCATCTCCTCCAGATGTTTGAGACCCATCTGTGGAAGTATAATCATTGGAAGATGATGGTGGGTGTACCTCTGGTTTTGAATCACCATGAGCAATATTTTGTTAACATGAGTGAAAGGCAATACCTTCTTGTGAAGTAGTACGTTGAGAAGGAGAAGTAGTACCTTCCCTTGGTTCTGAATGTTCATGTTCTTCACTTTCAGCAGCCTCATTTCTAACTCCTTGTACAACTTCCATCATGTGAATAGTCAAAGGTGTATCTCTCCCAGAGAATTTATCACTCTTCCTAGCCATGAAAGTGAACACCTTTGGTGGTTGTACAACAACAGGTAACAAGCTTGAAGGTTTGGGTTCATCCTTAAGCGGTTTGTTCAAGAAAACTTGAACAAATCTTGGGTACATTAACCATGGTGAACCATTGGAGATGTGGGAGAGCATACCATCAAGAATCATTCGTGAAAAGTTAAACAGGTGGTTGGTAGCTAATCCCACTAAGGCAGATGCTATATTTGAACCAAATTTCTCCCATGAAGTACTCTTGGAACTTAAACAATGAAGCAAAACATGGACTAGATACTTCCATTGTGGGCTGAATAAGGGTTTCTTAAAAGTTGTTTCAGTGAGTGACCCTTCATACCCTATATCTCTTAATGTGTCCCAAAGAACTTGTTTGTCAAAACGAATGGCCCCTTCTTCATCATCGAACAATACATCTTCCCTAATCGAAGCTTCACTAACTCTAACTTTCTTCCTAGCCACCTTAGCCTGAATGTAGGATTCATCATCTTCCATGTGAGATCTAGCAGTTTCCCAAAATTGTTGAATCCAGGGTTCAATAACATCAGGTTCGACCAAAAGAGCATAATTGATTGATGATCTAGTGAGGAAATCAATTATGTCATGAAACCCGACATTGGATGGTGTTTTATCTAAGTTGGCCACCATGTTATGCATACTAACTGTGTTACGATTCGCCATTGAATGTTGTTATAAGTGAAAATGATGCGATGAATAGTGAATTTGAATAAGAGAAGAATAAGGAAAAGATTGATAAGTATAAAGATGAGAGGGAAAACCGGAGGGTAGTTATTTATAGGTAAGATTTAAAAAATCACATCCCAATTAATACAGTTACCGTTGTTTGAATTTTACCCCATCTTTTGACCGTTGGAACAGTACGTTGACAAGACTAGCAGTGCTTTCCACGTAAGCAGTACTTTCCAAAGCAGTACTTTCAGTGCAGTACTTTTAGATAAACTAAAAGCAGTAATTTTCCATCCTCTTCTTCACAATGGCAAAAACAGCATAAGATATTGTATTGCCTCCCCTCAAACAAATGCATAGGACTATCTAATTAACTAATAAGTCCTCCCCTTAATTGTAGCTTAATAGTTAGTCATACCAATACTCACCACTAAATGATTGAATCTTGAAACATCAAATCCCTTTGTGAGTAGATCAGCTACATTATCATCTGTGTGGACCTTGACAACATTAATGAGCCTATGCTCATAACAATCTCGAATAAAGTGATGCCTAATCTGAATGTGCTTGGTCTTGGAATGGTAAACAGGATTCTTCACAATGCAAATTGTACTCTCATTATCAATGTAGATAGGAGTATTCTTAAAATTGAACCTATAATCCAAGAGTTGATTCTGCATCCACAATACTTGTCCACAACAGCTTGCAGCAGCAACATATTCTGCTTCAGTGGATGATGTTGCTGCAATGGTTTGTTTCTTACATTGCCATGAAACTAACCTTCTTCCAAGATATTGGCATCCTCTAGTGGTTGATATTCTATCATAATTATCACCTGCATAATCACTTTCTGAAAAAGCTTCCAAGTAAAAAGGTGAATCCTTTGGATACCACAACCTTAAATTAGGTTATTACTTTAAATAACTAAAAATCCTCTTGACTGCATTCATACGAGAGACCTTGGGTGAGACTTGATATCTTGCACATAAGCAGACAGCAAACATGATATCAGGTCTAGATGCAGTTAAGTACATGAGACAACCAATCATTGATCTATAAAGCTTGACTTCTACAGCTTGTCCATCTTCATCCTTTCCCAATGAGTTGATAGCTTTTATGGGTGTGGTGACAGGCTTCATAGCATCGAAGTTAAACTTCTTAAGAATGTCAGTGACATACTTATCTTGACTAATGAAGATTCCATCATTTGATTGTTTAACTTGAAGCCCCAAGAAAAAATTTAATTCACCCATGGAACTCATTTGAAATTCTTGTTGCATGAGCTGTTCAAATTCTTTCACCATAAACTGTTTTGTAGTTCGAAAGATGATATCATCTACATATACTTGAACAAGCATGATATCCTTCTTATCTCTCTTGATAAATAAAGTCTTATCAATTGCTCCTCTCCTGTAACCATGTTGCAATAAGAAAGTGGAGAGTCTCTCATACCAAGCTCTAGGTGCTTGATGAAGGCCATACAGAGCCTTAATAACTTTGTAGAATCTGTTTGGATGTGCAGGATCCTCAAAACTAGGAGGTTGTTTCACATAGACTTCCTCAGTGATATTGCCATAAAGAAAGGCACACTTGACATCCATTTGATAAACAGGAAAGCCCATATAAGATGCAAAAGCAAGGAATAATCTAATGGCTTCAATCCTTGCTACAGGAGCAAACACTTCATCATAGTCCACTCCTTCTTCTTGTCTATACCCTTGTGCAACTAATCTGTCTTTGTTCTTGATGGCATTCCCTCTTTCATCTCTCTTAACTCTGAAAACCCATCTTGTACCAATGACTTTCTTTCCATCTGGTAAATCACATAATACCTAAAAGTCTTGAAGTTTGAATTGAAGAAGTTCTTCTTGCATAGCTTCAACCCAACTCTCTTTAGTTAATGTTTGAGCTACATTCTTGGGTTCTTCTTGAGAGATAAAGCAGGTAAATAAGCATGTTTGGTGATCCTTATGATTCAGCATGTTTTGTTTATACATAAAGCTAAGTAAAGCATTATGTGGCTTAAAGAAACCTTTAGCTTTGGTTCTTGTGAGCACTCCAGAAGTAGAAGGTCCAATGATTTGACCAGCAGGATGATTTTTATGAACTCTTAATGTAGGAGTCTGTGGAACTTCAAGATCATCACCCAGATTTGTAACATCAGCTTCTGCATTGGAATTTGAGAAAATACCTTCATCTTCAAACTCATCATCAATATCTTCTAACCCAGGCATGTTAGGATCATTCAAATCATCAAAAGTACTGTCAATGGGTGCAGCAGTACTTTGATCCAAATACTGTGATCCAAAGTACTGTGAGAGTAATCTGTAGACTAAACCTTTTTCTTTGCTTCTTCAAAAGCTCTTCTTTGATCATCCTCATAAGATTGTGCTATTGTTTCTTGGAAAAGCATCATATTAAGCTCATCTTGAATAGCTTGATCTTCAGTAGACAATGTAGATTTTGGTTTATCAGTACTTTTCTCCTTTTCAATAGTAACAGGTTCTTCATCAGGAACAACATCAGGTCTAATATTGACTCCATGAACAATGTACTGTAAATCATCTTCTTTGTGAACAGCTTGATTTTCTTCTCTGACAGGAACATAGTTCATAGAAGGAGTCAAAACATCAAGATCAAACATCCAATCAGGACCTTTACCTTTTTGATTATCTTGATCTTCTAAAAATTCAACATGAAGACAGTCTTGAACCTTTTTGGTAACCCTGTTGTACACTCTAAATCCTTTGCTATTGGTACAGTAACCCAATAAGTATCCTTCTTTTGACTTGCCATTAAATTTTCCCAGATTGTCAATAGTAATGAGAATAGTCAGAGGACATCCAAAAGGTTTCATAAAACGAATGTTGGGTTTGTTTCCCATAAGCAACTCACACTACTACAATAAGTGCTTTCGAGACCTGTTGTAGAATCCATCGAGACCTGTTTTTGATGGGGTCTCTAAGTGGGGGGCTCTCCATGTGAAAACCATATCGAGACCGGTTTAAAAACCGGTCTTGATTATCATAAATGAGACCGGTTTCATGATATATACCCGGTCCTATTATCAATATCGAGACCTGTTTTTGAATGTTTGACGGGTCTTGTTTTATATAGATAGACCTGTGTCTATCAATAAAACCTGTCTCTATTGCCTTTTCCTCAAAAACAGATTTTCTTAACTAGACCACTTTCCTGTACAAATCACTAGACCACTTTCCTGTACAAATCCGGTTTCCAGATTTCATGTTCCAATTTCAAGCAATGCACAAACAACTTTTGATCCATGAATTACCAAATACATCCGACATTCCATAAATTTAACTACTAAATCATAAACGTCAATACATATTCCAGAATTTAACTTAGATAACAACGAGTTCTAGCACTAAATGTATGTACGTTCCAAATGCCTTCTACAAAAAAGGAGTTCGCACACATTATCTTAAGTTAAAAACTAAATGCCTAAACAAAAGACAATGGCATAACCAACAACTACCTATCAATAATGATAATCAAATTGGACATAATTGATGCCACTTCTCGACAGTGTCTTCAATCTGATTCATGGAAAATGGACGATTGTCATGCCAAGGGATCTACATGTAAAAAAAGGTATACAAGATATGTTAAGAGCTATAAAAGAAAACAAAACAAAGCATACTTGTTGCATCAGTTTTCATTTACATATTCTAAAATCAATATTTAGGATAGTACTTACAATGTTTGGAAAATGATTCTGGTGAACTGTTACAAATTCATGCATCCATTTAAGTACATAGTACCCACATTCCCATTTTCCAGCTTGTTGATTGCACTACAGTTCGATAAACCAAAAATGTGTACATGTTAAAGGTTGTATAAAACAGCAACTTGTTTGTATGTATCTAATCATAGTGATATAATTTACCTCGACAACTTTGTAATTTGCAATGAACTTATTCAAGCAGCTTGTAAGCCAATAGCTTCGCTCGGTCCTTTTCTTGTTCTTGTTCTGATATGAATCCAAGATGTAGCACATACGTTGTTTAGGGCATACAACAAACAACACCCAATGGTTCCCCCTGATAAAGTTGAAACAAAATTATTGGCCATATACGCACATAACCACATAAATAGTTTAGAGATAGTAGCGTACATACTTTTCTATAAATGGCGCAAGGAAAATGTCGTAGGTAGAACGGAATGCTCTCGTCGAGTAATCTTTCACACCTGTAGTGTTGCTAAGGCACTCACTTCCTTGAATCAAATATGGGTTTAATAGACCACAACGGCTAGAACTTGATTGCATCAACTTGTATAGCCCCCTAAAAAGAAAACAATAGTATATAAAATAAATCTAAAATTTACACAATCGATAACTAGTCTAGATAGACAATCGCAAACAATCGAATCCTGCTTCTGTCTACTTTTTTTGCACTTATATTTTTCAATTTTTTTTTCTTTTGGAAACTAATAGTAAGCTAACAAAAACAACTTTTTGTAAAAACTTTGTACATGAAAACAGATAATAAGCTGATTCAAAACAGATTGCAAGGGGCAGAAAGAAGCAGTTTGGAATATAAGCTACTCTAAATGTGACAAAGGCTACAATGGGCTAAATAAGCAAAGATTAAGCACTAAATGAGCATTTTGTTTTTTGTATCAAACTTGCACTGTGGAAAGGTTGTTACTTACAAGTAATAAAACTTTAGTAACCGGTGTAACGGCATTCAGAAAACTGTTCGCCATTATCACTTACTCATGGTTAAATCAATTTCTGTTATATTGTAAATTTAAGTTATGCACGGTCTTATGTTTCTTCATTTTTAATGTTTAAGAATACTTTGTCTAATAATTTTTGTAATTCATCTCTTTAATTTTCGTTGGATAATTTGTCATTTTAATATCTCATATTCAAGCATCTGAACATGAACTTCATAAGCAATCATGTTCTTCCTCTGTTGTTGGTGTAAGGACTTAACGCCCAGTTTGCAAAAGAACACATTTTCAGCCTACTACTACTTTTTTTTCTACACTTATTTTTACTTATATACTTTTCGTTTTGTGTTTGATTTAAACAATTAAGCAACCCGATAGACCCGAATCACCCGACCCGAAATAACCCGACCCGATAACAACCCGAACCCGATAACCCGATTACTTATCGGGTTGGGTTGCGGGTCACTTTTTCAAAACCAAAAACCCGATTCAACCCGACCCGATAACACCCCTAAATTCACACTTGCATAAAAAAAAGTAGCCAAACAACTCCTTGACTGAATAATGTATTTGTATGATTATTCTTTCGATAGTTTCTTACGTTTTCCATAACAATAACATTATGCATTATTCGGAAAATTCCTTATCGGGACTTAATTTTTACTTATCTTCACGAGTTATGTTCAACAAATGAAAGATTTGAATGTTAACTAAAACAGACCCAATTTAGTTTGGTTGAGTTCTTAATTACTACTTTAGTATACTCCCTTTATGTTTTGTTTTTTAGTTGATAACATACATTCTTTATAGTTTAAACTTCAAAAAAAGCTTGAGATTAAACAATAATATGACAAAATCATTATAGCTAAGTAAAGATAATGGATCTAAAAGTATGTACTTTATACAGAAAATACAGCATATTATAAACTTTAAACATAAAATAAACGCCCAAACAACCCCTTAATCTGATTATAATTATAATAGACATGATATGAACACCAAAACAGCCCTTAAATAATTATAAGCCCTAAAAAATAATCCCAGCACCCCCTAATTTCAAGTAGCAAATGACAGCTTTTATATAAAATCCCAAACATCACCTAATTTAACTCATCCTACACATACATCTACATGGATGCATATATAAACATATGTCATCAAACTATTATAGCCTACACATAATTAGCACACGTGACATAGACCCAAACAAAAAAATTGAATAATCCGAAACTTACCATTTGTGAGATGGTGGGTATGGTAGTGGTTAGGGTTTTGAGGGTGAATTGAAGGGTTGTGTGTGGTTAGAGAGTTTTTAATCAGGGGATTTGTGTGTTTGAGATTCACAAAATGGAAAGGTAAATGGGTATTGTTGTGTTGAGTTTGGTAAAGTGCACAATTTTTTTTTTGTTTCCCGCTTGTGAAGTCTAAAAATTTTGTTTCCCCCGCCAAGTGTCTAGCTTTTTTTCGTTTCCCACTCAAGAAAATAAGGTTTTTTTTTTTTTTTTTTTTTTTTTTTTTTTTTTTTTTTTTTTTTTTAATATGTACAAGAATATTGCATACTTGAATCTGCAATAAAAAAAATGACATATCCGTTAGTTAACTATATAAAAAGTTAATCATTAAAAAGAGTTTATGAATGTCGAATCAATAAGTGTTTTTCTTACCTTTATGATTCAAGGGATTCATCCACGAGCATTCCTTCATCGTGGTCGGATCTTATGTAGGTAGTATTATCAAGAACAACGGACTCTAAAGGTGCAATACCGGTAGAAAATGGAGGTAACTCGTCATATTGATCGTATTCATCCTCGTCCACAACATCATCAATACCAAGTAGGCGATGTTTACCAAACTGGACAACATGCCATCTAGAATCTTTTGGGTCCTCGACATAAAATACTTGGGTGGCAAGTTTCGCTAGAATGAATGGTTCAGATACGTAGCCATTTGTGGAAAGATTGACAGTTGTGAAACCATCTCTGTCAATAACAAGTCCTCTGGTGTTATCGGCCCACTTACACTTGAACAATGGTATAACAAATGAATTGTAATCTAATTCCTATATTTCTTCAATGACTCCATAATAAGAATCTTTAGTAGCACGCTCTGTCGTTGAGGCTATTACTGTTACTCCACTGTTTTGCATTGTACTCTTTTGATCTTGTTGTCTAGTGTAAAATGTATACCCGTTAATTTCGTAACCTTCATATTTGACAACACGTATCGGGCCGAATCCCAATTCCTCCACTGGTTTATCGACATTTGGTAGTGTATTCCTCACTTTTTCTTTTAGCCAATGTGAAAAAGTTTCATTGTGTTTGGTGCTCGTATATGTAGGGAGCAATAGATGTCATATGTTGCAAGACTGTAAAATGTGCCTCGTGTAAATCATTTGGTTGCATCGACTCTTCTTTGCGCCCAAGTGTGCCTACCCCTCCAAGTCTACCCTTGTGCCGACTTTGTGGAATGCCAATATTTCCAACATCTTTTAAATAGTTTGTTCCATATTCAATCACCTCCTCGGCAGCATATCCTTTAACAATACTACCCTCAGGTCGACTTCGGTTCCTAACATACCCTTTTAAGAAACCCATATATCTCTCAAATGGATACATGTATCGTAGGAAGACCGGACCACAAGCCTTTATTTCTCCTACAATATGAGATACCAAGTGAACCATGACATCAAAGAATGAAGGTGGAAAGTACATCTCGAGGTGACAAAGCGTTAATATAACATCATGTTGCCATTAAACTTTCACAGGAATCACTTTAGAAGCAAGCTCTGGTCGAATTCCCATTTCTTCCATGTCATTTCGAACATTAACACCATCTTTTGTTTTCCCCGGAATGTTCAACAAGAGGCCTACTAAACTTTCACAAACATTTTTCTCGATATGCATAACATCAAGACAATGTCGAACTTGCAAATGCTCCCAGTACTCTAACTCCCAAAAAATAGATTTCTTTACGCTCCTCGGCATGCCAACGTAACAATTTTGCCTCCTTGGCAACTGCATATAATCGCTTGAGTCTTGGTATAATGGGAAAATACCACAATAATTTAGCAGGAGGACCATTCTTGGTCACATCACCGTTAGGTCCTTTTTGTTTTATTTGCACATACCTTGATGTTTTACATACCTTACACACATGTAGATCCTCATCATTGCCTCTATACAACATACAATCATTTGGACATGCGTCTATTCTTTCAATTTCCAAATCCATGGGGCACATTAGTTTTTTAGCTTGGTAAGTTGAAATGGGCAATTCATTGTCTTCGGGGAGCATTTCTTGATGCAAAAACTCTAACAGATTTGTGAAACTTATATCACTCCAACCAGATGATGCTTTTAATTTGTACAACTTTATCACCGCAGAAAGCACAATAAGTTTTCTACAACCGACAAACAACGCTTTTTCAGCGGCGACAAATAATTTTTCAAATTTAGCGTGCTCCTTTTGTGAAAAATCACCATCCAAATCATGTAACATGTCATTCAAATTACTACGATCATTATTAATTGGCAAATCATTATTATTACATTCAGAAACTGACGCGTTACTAGCAACTCTTTCTTCACCATGAAAATCCCAACAAGTGTACCCTCTCGTAAACCTATCTCTTATTAAATGGTTTTTAACATCTTTAGCGCTCTCATATAATACACCATTTCTACATTTCTTACAAGGACAAAAAATTTCATCTTTTCCGCTCATCACCCGGTCATCCTCAGCAGCTTTCATGAAATCAGACAACTTTTCCATGTATTCGGGGGTAGCTCGCTTTATATTGTACATCCATGTATGACGATCCATCTGTAACACAAATATAAGATATACAATAAGACGTATGCATCTCATGATTACGTACGATTTTGTTTTCGTTTGGTCAATCCTAACCCACTTTTATAACATATTGTCTCATATGTGATTGCTTATTATTAGATTGAGTATTATTTTAAAAAAAATCGACAGCATTTCCCCTTAACTCCCCAAGTATACGTATAAGTGCATACCCGTAGGAGTAAGGGAAATATGATATCGATTTTTTTCTAAAACAACACTCAATCTAATAATAAGCATTCACGTCCTAAATGAAACAATATGTTATAAAAGTAGTCCCAAATGGGGACAATCCAAGATTAACCTCTAGTAGGTTAATATCGGACGGGTGTTAAACTATATATTGATTTATGTTTCTCTTACTTAGTTTTACTATATGGATGTTTAAAAAAAATGTGTTTGCTTAAAAGTAATTGAAAACAATACCTTACTCTAACGAATCGTAAGTCAAGTTATCCTAAACATATTTGGCATACATGATCTCCGCAAATAACCCTACATATAAATGAAGATTCAAAGAATTGAATTAGCATACAAACTATAAGAAAATAAAATAGTAATCCATATTAGTAAATTAAAACTTGATAAATAAGATGCATTTAATACCTTTGATGAAGAATAAGATGCATTTAATAGATATGAAATTTGTGTTTGAAAATTAAAAAGAAGTTGAGTAGGTAGTTGTTTGTTTAAAATGGCATTGAATGTGTGTTAGAATGATTTGAATGTGTGTTTTTTTTATAAATTCGTCATCTGTCATCTGGTCCAACGGTAAGAATTTAAATGTATATTGAGACCGGTTTTTTAGGAAATAACCGGTCTCTATTAAACAGATCATACAAACGTGTTTTAAATCCTAAAACCAGCCTCATTTTACTTTTTATAGACCGGTTTTTATAAAAATAACCGGTCTATGTTTGTTTCCTGAATCAAGACCGGTTTTCTTGGTAAGAACCGGTCCATTTATTTTCAGAGGGGTGGATTTCGGGTTTTTAGACCCGTTTCTTTGGTATCCGGTCTCCATATGGGGGTCTTGATGGTTCTTTTTGTAGTAGTGTCATAAGGTGTCTTCATCTGAGGCTTAGTGACTGATACTCTATTTAACACATAGCAAGCAGTACTTACAGCTTCAGCCTAGAATTGAATAGGTAATAGAGAATCTGCAAGCATTGTTCTGGCTGCTTCTATCAAGATTCTGTTCTTTCTCTCTGCAACACCATTCTGTTGTGGAGTTCTAGCAATGCTAAACTCCCTCTTAATCCCTTTCTTGGCACAAAATTCATCCAGAAACTTGTTTTTGAATTCAGTCCCATTATCACATCTAAAACCTCTTACTTTGAGTCTTAATTGATTTTCAAGGGCTATTATAAGATCATGAATAGCATCAAAGGTTTAATCTTTAAATCCCAAGAAAAAGATCCAACTAAATCTACTGTAATCATCTGTTACAACCATGCAGTACTTCTTCTTGTTTAAACTTACAACTGAAACAGGTCCAAACAGATCCATGTGCAACAACTCTAACGGTTCTCTAATAGGTCTTTCCTCAATCTTCTAGCATGAAGCTTTGTGTTGTTTACCCTTCTTACACGCCAAACATGAGTGATCATTCTTGTATGTTTTGGAAGGTAAACCTCTAAATAAATTGCCTTTAACCAAGTTGTTGATATTCTTGAAATTTACATGACCTAATCTTCTATGCCATAGATGTGCTTCTTTAAGTGTTGCCTTTGCTACTAAACATGTTGCTCTTCCAGTAGAGTGAAGATTCTTCATATCTAGACTGTACACATCATTGGTTCTTGGTACTCTCAGTGTTACCAAGTTATCATCAACAAGATTGAACTCAGGGGAAAGAATAATACATTCTGTGTCAGTGAATAACACAGGGTGCTTCTTGTCACAGATATGAGATACTAACAATAGGTTGAACTTGAGCTCCTTTACATAACGAACATTCTCAAAGTCTATCCTTTCTGCCTTGATGGTTCCTTTTCCAGTAATTCTACCTCCACTAGGATCATTCCCAAATGCAACTCTTCCTCCAAAATAAGATCTAAAATCTGACAGAATCTCTTTGTTTCCTGTCATGCTTCCACAACAACCACTATCAACAATTAAATGATCTTTAAGCTCCTCTTTTGGGTTGCCCTGCACAAAGATGAAAGAGTTAGTTTCTTTTAGGAACCCAAGTCATTACTGACTTGTGTTCCCCTTGTAGAGTGACATACTTAAATTCTTTGAGTATGTAATCTCCACTGTTTTTGAAAACATGATCCAGTATTATCTTTTGTTTCAAAACTTGTGTTGGATTTTTAACAAAACTCTCTTTTTCACCCTTACTTGCTGAAAGTATTGTTTGTCCCCCATCAGCACTTTCTTTCTTTACCCAGTTGGTTTTAACACTTTGTGTTGATTTATGTGATCTAGGTACTCTATTTGAGGTGTAATGCCTTCTAGGTTGATAGTAATTGGATCTCAAAGGGCTTCCATTTGAAAAAGTGCTAGCAGTACCTTGATTGGATGAAAACCTAGCAGTACTTTGAGAAGGTACTGCTTGAGAAACTGGTGGTTTTGAAAAAGATCTTCTCTGGTGAGGGTACCTATAGTCTTTTGAGAAATTACTATGGTTAACCCTATGTGAGTGATTCCAAACTGGTTTATTCTCCCTTTGCTTATGGTTGGTAGATTTAGTCTTTGGGAATTTGCTTAAATAATCTGAGTGAAAGTCACAGTCCTTAATCAGATGATCAGGACTATAACAAACAAAACATAACTTTTTATCTGTAATCCCAAAATTTCTTCCTCTAGGTCTATGACCAAAACTACCCTGACTTTTTGGTGAATGATGAAAACTATCCTGACCAAAATTATCCCAGAAAGATTTAGCAGTATTTTGAAAAGTTTTTCTTGAAGGTACTGCTGAACGCCTAGCAGTACTTTGAGAAGGTACTGCTGAACATCTAGCCGTACTTTGAGAAGAAGGTACTGCTGAATTCTTAACATAATCATCCTTAGGTTTCTCAACTGTTTCTTTTGGGGATTCAGAACTAGATAGACCTGAATTAGATTGACCAATAAGCTTTTTCCTAAACTCTAAATTGTCTGCTCCAAAACAAGAAACATCTGTCCTAAGTGGTTGAAAACTACCAGTGGGATGAGGGACTGCATTATAACCCTTGTCTTTCTTAAATTCAGGAGGTGCTTGACTAACTGATTCCTCATTACTAGATGGGTTCTCTTCTGAGCTAATGAGTTCATCATCACTAGTTGTTATCTCCTCTAAATCAATTTGTTCCTTATCACTAGGTGGGTTCTCTTCTGTGCTACTAAATTCCATACCAAAACCTAGGCCAGTTATAATGTGTGCTCTTCTTTGTTTTTCAACAAAACTAACATGTGAAAGACCAAATTTTTCCCAACCAGCAAGTCTTTCTAACAATTCATCCCTTTCCTTAGTGATCTTTTCAAGTTCAGAAACCTTACATCCTAACTTCCATTCACTCAATTTTAATTGATAATCTTGTTGCTCATATTTTTCTGCCCAAGCCATTTCATTATTTTCAAGAGTGATTATTTTGGCTTCCATAGTCTCTAAAGTAATTTGATAACCAGCTACCTCAGACCTAGCCCTTCTACAGTTATCTCTTTCAGTTACATAATCATTAAGCAATTTTTGATAAAAAGTATTACACTTAGAACATACCTCAGAGATATATATTTACCGGGGTAAACCCCTTTACCCAAAAAACATACCTCAGAGATAGTGGGTGAATGATAAGGTTTTAAAAGGTACCATTTTGAGGGGTCGTTTTAGTCCTTATTTGATCACTTTTGTATCCGTTATTGCTTAATATCGTTCCTTTTCACTTTTTAGGTCTCTTGAAGGCAAAATGCTAGAATGGCACTTATTTGGACGAAAAGGCGCGAATATATGAAGAAAATGGCCAAAGTCAAAATCGAGACACTCACAGTTGCTGAAATTAGAAGGCGACGACGTCAGGTGCTAATTGCGACGCCGTCCCAGGATTTTTGTGACGATACAGAACCCAAAACTCGTATTTTCAAGTGACGACGTCTAGTGTAAAAGAGTAGGCCGTCGCTACTCAGACGGCCTAGATGCAATCCAGACGATGTCAGAAGCTGAAGAGGACGGCGTCACGGATATAAGGTGACGCCGTCGCAAGGTTAACGTGGCCAAGACGAAACCCTAATGACGGCGACACGACGGCGTCACTAAACATAAGGTGACGCCGTCGCATATGTAATCTTATATATAGAATCCAAATTTTTCAGTTTTAAAGAGAGTCTTTTGGAGTGAAAACCTAAAACCGAACCTAAGGTGTCTTGTACAGTATTTTAGGGTTTTAAACCCTATCTTACATCAAGATAAGTATTTACTTCATTAATTCAATTATGTCTTTGATTATTTGTGTGTATGCTTGCATGTTCTCCATGTCCGGCTAATTTATTTGTGTGTTTGTTTAGGAAGTATGAAACTTAATTATTGAATATTGATTGGTTGTTTCTTATCTTAGTTGATTAATGATCTAGTAATGCGATAGGTCATTCGTTGTGTACTTAATGCTTGATTCATCTTTGTGAACCTTAGAATATAATTACCTGAGTAGTTGTAGGCTAAACCATCCAAAGAGTGCCTTAGAGTAAGAGTTTATCATCCCTAGTGGGTTTGTAGACGAGACCCTTTGGTAAGTTCAAAGAGTTAGGGAGAAACGCATACCCTACAACTTTAGACACACAACGCAACTAAGAATAAGGACGTGACAACTCAACCACCAATAGGAGATAATTAAGGAGTAATACAACCTAAGTAAACACATCTTTAAACTATCATACGAGCACACATTAATTAGACATAGACTCCCACAACCTTAGTTTAGATAATTAGGTAATAGTAGAGTAATCGGTAGAAATACCAACCCCCCAAATCCAATACCCGAGATTCGTACCTTTCCATTTCATAAAACATAAAAAGATAAAAAATAATCTTCCTCAACCTTAACCTTAGCGTAGTAACTCCTTACTAGCATTCCTATTCCCCTAGAGAACGATATCAATACCCGTGGCTTACCCTAATTACTACACTACAACGATTAGGTTCACTGCCTAGGGTGTTATAAAACTTGCTCGAAGAAAAGGAAGTTTCCTTGACCCCGAACGACGCGTGTAGCGTTATCAAGTTTTTGGCGCCGCTGCCGGGGAATAGAATAGCTAGTTAGTAGTCCACCTCGTTTAGGTTCTTTGCTTGATTCCTATCAAGTAAATTTTTTCTCAATTTTTAGCTTTCTCTTAGTCTATCCCCCTTCTTCGTGACCTTTGTTCGTAACCTCATCACTTTTCATCATGGAAGGTGATAACCAACCACAACTTGATAACCCAACACAAAAAAATTCAATGTCACTCAAAACCCAACCCAATAACCAACACAACCGTCGAAGCCGCTATGTGAGTAGAAACACCGACCTTCAGGATTTGCAAAAAATATTCGATAGTACAATTAGGGAAGATGTTGAGAAAGTAGTCAGCGCTGCTATAGTTGGCTCTATGATTAGCAGTAATTCGGAAAATGGCATGATAAACAACAACGTGGATATGGAAAATAGTGCTTACTTCAATCTTTACCCCACTAAGGAAGAGATTGCATACCATCAATACATAATCGATAATCCACGATCACCTATCATTAGGATATGCCCAAAGATTAGGAGGGGAAATCCCTGGAACCTAAAAATCCCTTGTATGATCGGATATAGGAGTGTCGACCACGCTTACATAGATACGGAATCCCCCATCAATGTAATGTCATCTGCTGTCTACAATGACATTATGAATGAGCGACTCAATATTAGGAGAGACCCTAAGTATCCGGGAGGAGTTTGCAACTTTGTGGGAAGAGTCAAGGACGTGCATGTCTTTATAGGAAATTTCACCTACCTAGTTGATTTTATGGTCTTAGAAGATGTAGGATGCGTCATTGACTATAGCTTATCCCAAGTAGTGCTAGGGAAACCGTTTGTTGAAACATCTAGAATGAGCCATAACAAGCATGATGGAACGGTTAGGTTCAAGGAAGGAACCGATGAGATCACCTATAGGATGCCTTGGAAAACAACTGAGTATGGCCACTTGTCCATTTATGATCGAGACAACATCAAAGCTTTTGAGGACAACAGCAAGGAAGATGTTGAAAAAGGTTATAAATTCATGTGGGAAAGAAGGAGGCATTATTATAAGGATTGCTTGACTCTAGGGCCTAGGTATAGAGTCGATGAAGATTTTGTTAACATGATTGAATTCTCATTGAGAATGCGTGAGGAAACGTAGGAGCACGACTATGAGTCTAGCTACAAGACTCTTAAATAAAGAAAAGCGCTTCGTGGGAGGCAACCCATGCTTAATTGTTTGCTTGTTAGTGTCATATATCTTTTATTAATTGTTTATCCTCATGTTTAAATTTGTAAAAATGCTTTATTTTGTTTTTAACCTCGTCTTAATTGCATATAAAGGTATTTTACATAAGGGATAAGTGTAGGGAGGATTACACACGTTTTCAAAAGAAACGTAAACATGAGAATAACAATTAACTAAAAGATATTTATGTTTGTTTGTTCGAGTCAAATGCTTGTATCGAGTCATAATGGATGTTTTGCAGAAATTTTTCCAGATTCTAAAGATGTAAATTTTCCAGAATTTTTTCCAGAAAATCGCAGACCAGTTTTTGTCAGGATAACCTGACGGCGTCAGGATTGCAACCTGACAGCGTCAGGAAGGAGCAAAAACATCAGATTACTTTTTTCTCGTTTTCTGAGCTACTTATAAATTTTTTTGGAATTTTCCAGGTCTTAATTTTCTTAGAAATTCTGTACACATCCATTCCACAAGCATTATATCCTAGTTCAAATCGAGTCTTATATATATTATTACCGCCGATTTTACGCGAAGGTTTCGTTTGTTTTCTTCAAGTGTGCAGGTTTAGTTTGTCAAGAAGAAGTTACATAAGATTGGAAGGAGCTTTTCACGCAATAATTCTTCTTGAAAAGAATTTAACCACCACTTTACACGGATCCTACCGAGCTAATCAGGGGAGTATTAGTTTCTTTCGTTTTTAATTACCTTCTTTTATCATAACTTTGATACTTTCGGGGAACATTGGGGACAATGTTCAGTTTAAGTGTAGGGAGGGAAAATAAAACGGGAACTTTGAAACTATGCTTATCCTTGACTATTTGCTTTGTCCAAATGTGATTGTGTAATAAACCATGAGAAAATGTCGGTTAGGGTAATTTTGGCACCAAATTTAAAATTTTTTATGACATATAGGAGTGGGCCATTAGTCTTAACAAAAGCGTCTCATGGATAGGAAATTGCATGACTAGCACAAAAACCCTTTACCACCCAAATTCCACCAAAATGTGAGGATCACCCTTAGATTAGTAGGAATTAAAGCATTCATCTTCAATGCTTAGAGTGTGAACCGGTAGTATATTAGATTCTAGAACTTGTTTTGTGATGCATTCCGAGATCGCAAGTGAGGCTACACTTGTGTAGTTAGGAATAACTAAATGATAAGAGGCATTAGGATAACCCTTGTTTGATACCTGTAATATAATTACTTCTTCCATATCGGTTGAGTAATTCCCCCACACCCTTTGCGTTTTACTCATCTTTAGTACACGATACCCCTAGTTAACCCCTCAGAGCCTATCCTTTTCGCGGTTCTCGTGATGTTTCGGTTTTTCCGGAATATCAATGAAGAGCATTGTTTACACCCCACCCCCAAATATACACCCAAATCGCCTTAGCCTACCCCTTATGCACTCACTTTTAGTGCAAATGTTTGTTATCACCCTAAACCCTTAGTTCAATTATCTAGTTGCTTGCATAAGTTGCTAAGTCGAGTCATATCCTTTGTATACAGTTTTGGGACGATTGGGATTCATGGGACAAGTTAAAGTTTATGAAATGACGGGAAGGGAACGTTAAAAATTCAAATTCCCTTTGTTTGCATAATAATGTACCCCAAGTGTTTTGATCTTTTCAATTCAGGTCAAATTAGTGTTAGAGTAATAAAAACTCAAGTGTAGGGATTTGCCTATAAATCCCTAGTATTTTGATGTTATCGTAGAGGATGGTAGAGTAAAAGTGTATGAAAAAAAAAAAAAAAAAAAGAGAAAAAAAAAATAGAGTTAAAAAAAAAAAAAAAAACATACGGGCTACCATCCTACATCTATCTTTGAATTTATGTTTGTTTATTTCAGTTGTCTAGAGTTTAGAGTGTCGAGTCTTGGCTTAGCAACGCCATTCTTCATATGCAGTTAACATAGAGATTTTTGACTTGCCACCACTAAATAGCCTATCCCACCAAACCCTTGTTTCCCTACCGTAAGCCTAACATTACAACCCTTTAAAAGACCTCTTTGATAGTCTTTCCTAGGTGCTTACGCCAAAGCGATGAAGGTTTGATCTATTCTCAAGCCTATGGTAATCTATGTACTAGGACCGGTTAATGAGTGTTTATCTTCCATTTCCTATTTGTTATATTTCATATATACACCCGAGAGAGATGTGAGTATCCAAACACCCCATGTGAGGTGCTAGTATGTAATTTCCGTGCTTGTTATGACTTTTGCGGGGCTTATATGTGTTGTGGACCGTTTTGCATTAATGCTTCATGACCCCTAACTTATAAATTAATTGGCTAAAAGCACATTTGCTTGAGGACAAGCAAATAACAAGTGTAGGGATATTTGATAAGGTTTTAAAAGGTACCATTTTGAGGGGTCGTTTTAGTCCTTATTTGATCACTTTTGTATCCGTTATTGCTTAATATCGTTCTTTTTCAATTTTTAGGTCTCTTGAAGGCAAAATGCTGGAATGGCACTTATTTGGATGAAAAGGCGCGAATATATGAAGAAAATGGCCAAAGTCAAAATCGAGACACTCACAGTTGCTGAAATTAGAAGGCGACGGCGTCAGGTGTTAATTGCGACGCCGTCCCAGGATTTTTGTGACGATACAGAACCCAAAACTCGTATTTTCAAGTGACGACGTCTAGTGTAAAAGAGTAGGCCGTCGTTACTCAGACGGCCTAGATGCAATCCAGACGACGTCAGAAGCTGAAGAGGATGGCGTCACGGACATAAGGTGACGCCGTCGCAAGGTTAACGTGGCTAAGACGAAACCCTAATGATGGCGACACGACGGCGTCACTAAACATAAGGTGACGCCGTCGCATATGTAATCTTATATATAGAATCCGAATTTTTCAGTTTTAAAGAGAGTCTTTTGGAGTGAAAACCTAAAACCGAACCTAAGGTGTCTTGTACAGTATTTTAGGGTTTTAAACCCTATCTTACATCAAGATAAGTATTTACTTCATTAATTCAATTATGTATTTGATTATTTGTGTGTATGCTTGCATGTTCTCCATGTCCGGCTAATTTATTTGTGTGTTTGTTTAGGAAGTATGAAACTTAATTATTGAATATTGATTGGTTGTTTCTTATCTTAGTTGATTAATGATCTAGTAATGCGATAGGTCATTCGTTGTGTACTTAATGCTTGATTCATCTTTGTGAACCTTAGAATATAATTACCTGAGTAGTTGTAGGCTAAACCATCCAAAGAGTGCCTTAGAGTAAGAGTTTATCATCCCTAGTGGGTTTGTAGACGAGACCCTTTGGTAAGTTCAAAGAGTTAGGGAGAAACGCATACCCTACAACTTTAGACACACAAAGCAACTAAGAATAAGGACGTGACAACTCAACCACCAATTGGAGATAATTAAGGAGTAATACAACCTAAGTAAACACATCTTTAAACTATCATACGAGCACACATTAATTAGACATAGACTCCCACAACCTTAGTTTAGATAATTAGGTAATAGTAGAGTAATCGGTAGAAATACCAACCCCCTAAATCCAATACCCGAGATTCGTACCTTTCCATTTCATAAAACATAAAAAGATAAAAAATAATCTTCCTCAACCTTAACCTTAGCGTAGTAACTCCTTACTAGCATTCCTATTCCCCTAGAGAACGATATCAATACCCGTGGCTTACCCTAATTACTACACTACAACGATTAGGTTCACTGCCTAGGGTGTTATAAAACTTGCTCGAACAAAAAGGAAGTTTCCTTGACCCCGAACGACGCGTGTAGCGTTATCAGTGAACTTGGTGAAGTAGCTACCATAGCGAGCAAAACAGGTTCTTCTTCACTTTCCATGCTCCAATCAAAGCTTCCAAGACCATCTCTAGATTCCAAAGCAGCAGATCCTAGTTCCTCATCAAAATTTGTGCTCCAATCAAACTCTTCCATTGCAACCATAGAGTAGGTTACTATTTCATCATCAAATTCAGCACTCCAGTCAAATTCTGATAGATTTTCTTGAGCAACCAAAGCTTTTGGTTTTGATTCAGTAATAGGAATTTCCTTTAGTTCAAGCTTAGGTTTCTCAATCATTCTATTTGCCTGATATTTAGCAAACTTGCATTCTCTTGCAAAGTGTCCAGTCTTTTGACAATTAAAGCATTCTATCTTGGATTTGTGAAAAGTTATACCCTGTTTGGGTTTGAAGTCAATGCCTCTTCCTGTTTTCTTTATAAACTTCTTGATCCTAGCAGTGATCATAGCAACTTGCCATCTTATGTCGATTTCTTCTAGAGCATCCTCTTCAATTTGTGACAAATCTTCTTCATAAGTGACAGGTAAAGTGGCTTGTTGAGCGAAGAAGGAACATACAACTTCATCAGAGTGGAGGGTGTTTGATGGTGATGAGGTGGGAGTAGTCATGGTTGTGTAAATGTGCTGTTTATTATCAACAGTACTTTGAGCAGGATAAGCAGTACTTTTAGTGGAAGTACTGCTTCTATTTTCAGAAGACACAAAAGCAATGCTATGAGATTTTGAACTTGTTTGGCCATTCATCTCATGCTCATACACCTTTAGATGGCTATAGAGATCATCAAAGTCCATAGTGTCCAAACCAGGTTGTCCTCTAATCATAGTAGCAATCACATGCCATACGGATGGAAAACTTCTTAAGAACTTCAGGTTTGCATCTTCAACAGATACTTCAGCTTTGTATAACTCTAGCATACTAAGGAGATTTTGGAATCTGTCATAGTCAGCATCATGACCTTCTCTTTCACCAACAGTGAATGCTTCAAACTGTTGCTTCAACAGATTTATGTGCATCTTCTTGGAAGCATCATTACCTCCAAATCTTGTCTTGAGAGCAGCCCATAATTATTTTGCATCCTTAGCATCATGAAACTTCAGTAGGTGACCATCAGGAATAGCAGACAGTAGTATGTTAAGAGCCTTTTCTTGATTTCTTACTGTAGCTGCTGGCAAGGTAGGCATAGGTGGTTTAGGTTGTCCAGGAACTGCTA